>CM077099.1:12593281-12640745 GCA_039619505.1 Cimex hemipterus | reverse complement strand
ATATATATATATATATATATATATCGTTTCTAATTTATTTACGGATGATTATTCGGAAATCGCGAGATGCGGTATGGTGTGATGAAGGTTTAAGAAAATATTTTCTTTATCGTGCCAACGTTTCGATCTTTTATAGAGATCATCTTCAGGGCCTGGGATTTACAAACATTGTTTACGTTTAACAAATACTTGTAGGATGCAGAAAAAAGTGAATTTATACAATACAAAAAATATTTTTTATATTCAATCAAAGTATTTCTACTCACTCAAAGTGATGGTTTACTGCGTGCCATTTATTTACGGAGGTATGTATCTGTATATGTGGTATATGTGATTATACCTAAATTAAACCCTTCTCAAGTTTTCAGGGATTTGTAGTTCAAAGTTTCATTTTCGTGATTTTCATATAAAAGCCTTAGTCATTTTGGAGGCTAAAATTAAAAAAAGTTATTTTTTGATTTCTAAAAGAATATATAGAAGGATCTAGGTGTGGGCAATACGCTTTGTTTCTCAATAATTTGCTCGTTACGGATCATTTTGGTCTGGCTATTCTCAGTGGATCGGTCGGTCGGAATTCGTTCAGATTTTTTTTGCCCCTGCCAGAAACACTGAAACTGGTCTGACAGACCGAACGAGCGAGGAGAGATGGTCCAAATTGATCGGTAAATAACAAATTACGGTTTCATCAGGAGGAAATCTCACGATAAAAAACATTGACGGATAATAGGTTTTACAAGATGAATATAGTATTTTGGAATGGTAGATATTGTTTTTTAAAATTATTTTTCATTCTATATCACAATCATTGACATGCTTCTGGGTTACGGTTTTTAAGTTGCTGTTTTAATTTGAAACATATTTAAACATGTATAATAAACGGTAAAATGTTTTTTTTTTAAAATTACCACGTTGTCAGGATACAGTTTTACAGTTTTTTTGAGACGAATTTAGCGAGTTAAACCGTTTTTTATTTTTTAGCGTTGGCGTGAATATTAAGTTGGATTTAATTTTATAAAAGTTCATTCAATTTAAAAGTAATCCAATATGTGATATAAATTCAAAGGGAATATTTTAAATAACCACCATGAAATGTTGGATATAAATATTATCTTATTTTTCTTTTTTAAAACTGTAAAGTTAATACAGTTTGAATTTCTTTCCACTTTTATGACACAATTTTGTTAGCTAGATGTTCATAGATGGTATTACCTTAAAGGAATAGATATTTTTTTCAAAAATTATATGCATAAATATCTTCAAAATACAGCATATAAGCACTTAAATTTATATCACTGTGGTGAAGATGATTGATTTTATTTTACTAAAAGCTCTTTGTTAACCTATTTCTGAAAGCAATCTTTATCTTCTTATTTGTTTTGCTTTTCGAATATGACCCAAATTTGTGAAAAATGCCGTCTCGCCTATCGTTACTGTTCTATTCCATTGTTTTCTGTTTCCAGCTCGTCTCCAATTTTATTGATTTCCTCGGAATAAGTTTTTTTCTTTCACTGTTTGAACTAACATTCTCGAACTTTCCAAATGCCCAAATTTATAAGATCCGTTTTTACGACTGCAGGAAAACAAGTTTTTTTATTACACCTGACTTCGGATTTAGCCTTTCTTGTTATTATTTATTACACTCCTTTCTACTCTAATATGTTGGGCAAGGCTAGTTCGTCGGCCGTATTTAGACTTAATAAGTAGATAATAGATGAGGATGGACATAATTTCAATATATACATGGCGTTTGAATTCCATTCAGGTTTTCAAAGATTATTTTCTCAAGTTTGATTCCTGGTCTATCCACTTAATCCTGGTTCAGTTCATGTTGCTTTTAAGCCAATTACTTTTTTCTACTACTACCATTTTCATGCAATAATTATCACAGATTTTAACTTTCTAAAATTGATTTTTGAACTTCAGTTAAACATTTTCAACAGAATACGTTGTACGTCATAGTCTTACGGTTTTCGTAAATATTTCAAAATAAATTAAAAATAAACTGTCTTTGTGAATACAACGTATAAGCAAAAAGTCCATCATTTCAACTCAAATTTAATTTACGTTTGTGTGCATTTTTGAAGTGCTTAATAAACATGCTTTGTTAATCTTTGTTTCTAAATTCACTAATTTTATATAATGAACACTTTTTCACTATATCCAGTTTGCCAGTGTCTTATGTTGATTGATTTTAGTCAGAAAAATCGTGTACTTTTCATACTGTGATTTTTTTACTTTGTTGAATGTTCACTCAACACGACAACTCATACCCACCATGGGCAAAATCGGCTACTCATGCTAGATGACATTTCACCTGTTCTCAATTCCGCAATTTTCACTTTTATTTAAGAGCACTTTTCGTCAAAAAGTCTAAACAATTTTTACTAGGTTAACAACCTAGTTTTAAATAGTGTTAAGGCAGTCTACAATTAGTCGTCAGATGTAGTTATTAATTTTAGTTTACCACTGAAAGTGCAGCATACTGATTTGAACTTTACACAAACTAGGAGACATTTTAAAATATTTTAAAACATTCCCAGGTCCGGTTGACCAAATACCATGTATCAATTTAAAAAAATCTTTATGCAAAGTATTTGTTGAGGTCACGAGCGGGATTCGAACTCTCGACCTTTGGGGCTAAATACGCCGCTGCTCTACCACGAGCTATCTTGACATCAATCCACTCGGACACCAACGTCCCACCTCAACCTACCTTTCCAATTTTCCCTCCTATTTGATATTTCTCATTTTAAATGGCCATTTCATTTGTCGCTGAGAATCAAATGGATTACACGACATTTGAGAAATGGCAAAAAGTAGGGAAAGTTTGGTGTCAGAGCAGAATGAAGTCACGATAGCTCAAGAGATTGAGCAGAGGCGTATTTAGCCTAAGGTAGTGGGTTCGAATCCCGCTCGTGACACTGACTTTTTTATCTCAACGTATACCTTACAGATTTATTTTCTGGAAAGCTTAGTAATAATAATGAACCGTTCGCTGGATTCAATTTTACATTATTAAGTAGTTAATTTTAGATATTTGTAACAAGGAATATACGAAAGAAACTATAACCTTGACACGACCGCTGTTTTTTTTTTGTTAAATGTTAAATACGCCCTAACTCTTAAGCACACGTAGACTTAATTTGTAGCCGAGAAAAATTAAACGTCCGAGCACTTTTAATTAAGCGTGTAACGGATGGAAATTGGATTAAACAATGTTTCGGCTTTCTTTATTGTTTTTTTATAAAGACCGTTTTCGTGTTAACCATCCGGGCCTAATCATTTAAATTTTAAATTGTTCTCTTTTGTATTATTTAAACAGTACTTTCAATTTCATTTCTAAATTACCGTACATACTAAATTATTTTGTTACTTTATATATACACAGTATTTTTAATTAATTATTAATTAATTGTATAGTATATTGTAGATAGAATTATCAATTACTTTTAGCCGTACAAGAAAGATTGATTTTAATGAATAATTTCATCAATTTTCGGCCAATTGGGATCAATAATTTTCGACAGTATAGGCCCAGAATGTTTTAATTAATTTAACACAATTGAATCAGCCTTTCGTGTGGTTACACCAAGTTAAAAACTGTTTAAATGCAGAACAAGGGCAAATTTAAACAAAAGCAAGAGAGTAGAAATTGGAAAAAACGTGTAATTATTTAATAATAACAAATAATTTAAATATTGAAATACAATAATACAATAGCCGTACATATAACAATAACGGTTTTAACAACGGCAATCGTATCGCCTATCCAGGACAGATTTTCTACGGACCCTCTTGTCGTGTTCCTTCTAGAAAGATATGCTGAGCTGGAGCGCCTTGGAAAAACGGTGGTAGTTGTATGGGTACCCGGACACGTTGGGCTGGAGGGCAACGAACGTGCAGACGAGGCAGCGAAAGCTGGGACGTCGCGCTCTCCAGACCAAGCTACCGCGATCCGGCCTAGTGACGCTGTCCGAGCGGTAAAGAACGCTGTGGATAAGCGTTGGCAGCGCCAGTGGGCCGGGTCGTCTGAGAAGCTCCTGCGAGTTAAGGGCACGACTGAACGATGGCCCCATGAGAATCTGAAACGTAATGAAAGGATCGTGTTGACTCGGTTGAGGATTGGTCATACCCGTTTGACACACGGACATCTGATTCTGGGTCAAAACCCGCGCAGATGTCCCGCTTGTAGAGAAAGGTTGCTCAGTGTGTCCCATCTCGTCGAGGAGTGTCGTGCCTTGGCCCCCTACAGGGAGCGAGTAGGCATGGACTCTGACATAAAAACAGTACTCGGGCGAGCAGGTCAGATGTTGGACCCCCTGTTCCGGTTTTTGAGAGAGACGGGGGTGTTTCCACACCTGTAAATGGTGTATGTGTGAAGTAGTTTTGTAAATAAGTATATCTGTGTTTTGTGTTATTGTGTTGTGTATTTATTTGTACATAGTAAATTATTTATTCGTATTCGTCAGTTGTAAGTGGCCAATGGCGGAATATTGGCTTGGATTTGGAATTACCCCATTGGCCACAATAGTATAGTAAGAGGGGGCTGAAATGACTTCATTGTTGAAAGCCCCGAAAAAAAATAAAAAATAAAAAATAAAAATAAAAATAAAAAACAACGGCAATCTTCATAACAACAGGAAAAAGGTAAATTGAATATTGAAAGAATCAGAATTTTTTTAAATGAGGGTTCGTAATAGCCGAGGTCATGTTATTAATATTCTAAGTATTAATTTTTTTAGTATAATGCAGGACCGCTGGATTCGAACCCAGGACCTTTACATTACTTTGATGAGCGCCGTGTCAACGCCTAAACCGATGCAGCCACCGACTCCCCTGTATCAGAAATTTGTTGTTTCTTTTATTGTTTGGTTAAAATGTCGATAATAAAATAAAAATTCAATAATATGCAAATAAAATTTTATTTTAATGTTAGCGACCGGTAGTTAATGATTATTTGGAGATCGTGATATGCGGTCTGGTATGACGTCAGTATTCGAAAAACATTTGCGACGTTTCGATCTGTATTGAGGTCATCTTCAGAGCTCTAAGCGTTTGTTTTCCGTGTAGATGTGTCATTCTTGTGTTATCTATTTGGGCATTGTGAGCCCTGAAGATGATCTCAGTAAATATCGAAACGTTGGCACGATAAAGAAAATGTTTTTCTAAAACATACGTCCACACCGGACCGCATCTCACGATCTCCAAATAATGTTTAATTTAAATGCTAAATAATAATTGGTTAAGAGAATCAGTAGAGGGAAAGTAACTTGCCTGTAGAAAACATTTATAACAATTTTAACATGGAAAAGATTAAAGATTATTTGATTTTTAGAAAATTGTTATGCAATAATTTTCAAAAACACTATTTGGAGAAATGAAATGTGAAACAAAAATTCAACGTATTACCACTTTATAAAATAAACTTTTCTAAAAATATGTATGCTGTAACAGATTATAGCTTTGTTGAAAGTACATGTTTTACTTTATATTTTGTTGAAGTTTTTGTTCTTAAATAAAAAACTATTTACCTATGAATCCTTATCGTTAGGAAAAATGTGTTATAGACCACAAGTTTGCATGGACGACTGCTGATTTGAAGTAACCATACGAAACCTTAATATTCTGTTAGCTTTACCCAGTCTCAAAAACAGCCTAAGGTTGTGACTTAGTGCACTTTCTTAACTTGGTTTTGAAACGGTTCGAATAGTCATTTAAAAATTAATTGTTGTAAAATAGGAAGAAGCCGATTGGCCCTTGAGTCCGAACTCATGATTAAAATCTATCCCTGACGTAATCAAGGACCCTCCTAAACTTTCAATTTACCTATCTGCTTTTCCGAACAACTCCCTGATTGGGTTGTCTCTATCCTGGAGAAAACAGGTCGGACCTTTAAATCTATCGAATCAAGCTTTTCTCTTCGATTTTGTGTGTTCGGCCAAGTTAGAAATTGCATACGAGGGTTCAGTCAAAATGGAGATAAAATATTCAAAATTCAAAATGCAATTGAACAAAAATCTACTATTTCTATTCATTCGGTACGGGTTGTTAAAATAAAAATTACTGCATTATACTAAAAAATTCATACAGCCATTTCTAGAAAGTTGTTAAAATATGAAATAGTCGTTAAAAGTGTTAACATCAAAACAGTTTTTCATTCCTAAAATTAGGTTAAGCCAAATAAAGTTATTAAATTTAAAAAGAATTTATTCCGTTAGAATTCCTTCTGCCTTAAATTGTCCACTTGTCATCTTTCCTTGGACTTTTTTGAATGCTCGCCCCCCTTATATCTGACGGCCTTATCTAGCCCTTAATTTTACAAGCTTATTCAACAAGTTTCGTAAAATTTCCTGAACAAGAACAATGCAGATAGGATCATTTAATGGCTCAACCGTAGACGATCCAGCAATTATTCGAGTACAAACGGATTCTCATCGTGATGGCGGATCGTTGGCAATATCCATTAGCTGTTTCAAACAGTGGAACGTTTCATCAGATTCACTTAACGCAGTTTTAACCAATTAGACTTAATAGTTTAACATTTTTGATACAGACATATTACGAAAGTCATCAGAATAGAGGTACATACACAATAAAATAAACTAATTTATAACGATGATTAGGAAGATTATGAGGAAAACATGGAAGATGTTGGCCATTTAATAAGGTCATCAAGGGTTGGGGCGATTAGGCTGTACTTTTGGAATAAGCCTTTGTACCAGGTAATGGTTGAAATAAAAAAAGTCACTGGCGGGATTCGACCCACGACCTTTGGCTAAATTCGCCAATGAACCTCTTGAGCTATCTTGACTGCGATAATAAAGTGGGACGCTCGGACACCAACTCCCATCTCAACCTACCTTTTGAATTTTCCCTCCATTTTGCCATATTTCAAATGTTTAATCTATTCGATTCTTGGTGACAAATGAAATGACCACGGAGAGCTTTAGTGAAGTCTTCATTTTAATAATGTAATCCATTAGCGTTCGAGATTAGAGACTAAATAAAAGTCTTCCGAAAGACTAAAGTCTGCTGCTTTACCATTTGAGCTATCGTGATTTCTTCATTTGTCACCGAGAATCGAATAGACACGACATTTGAAAAATGGCAAAAAGGAAGGACAATTCAAAAGTTGGGGCTGATATGGGGTGTTGGTGGCCGAGTTGATCGAAGTCACTATAGCTCCAGTGGTACAGCAGCGGCGCATTTGGCCAAAGGTTTTGTGTTCGAATCCCGCTCGTGACACTGTCTCAATCAATACGATACATAAGACTAATTAATTGAAAGAAGTTATTTGGTCAATCGGATCACGAAGTCTAATGGTTTTTGGATAAAGTTTGTCAATGAGCATACTAGGAAGTCCTAGCCCATATGAATTTTAGCACTGCTATGTTTTAGTAGTATGTAACATTTAAAATGTAAGGTTCTAAGGCTGAGTGAAAAGTGAAGCTTTAAAGTGTACAAATACGACTGAATTAATTAATTAATTTGATTTTTTAATTTTTGAGTCATTAAAAGAGACAAACTTTGATTGACTTTTTTAATGACCCTTTTTGTTTTTTGTTAAATGTCATCTACTGCTTCGAACCCTTTCCTTCACCCCTTTACAATATCAACTATCCCAAGTCTTCCACTTTCTTTTAACCCCTAACTTTAGAGTTTTTGAGGTTCAACGTTTCCATGCCATGATGAATGTTTGGGAATGAAAAGTGGGTATTTAACGACAATATTCAGAAAGGAAAATTCTGGGCAAAACGCAACGACCCACCGATAGCCCCTTCAAAAGCTGGATTACATCTCAAATAGGCAATGAAGTACATTTTATTATGAGCTCTTCAGTTAATTTTAGTTTATTCTTCCCACATTTGAACCGTTTAAAGACAAAAAAATCCCAAAGTTAATCCCAATAGTGCATTGTTTTGCAACAGGATTACTCACCACGCGTATTTTTGCAGACGTTCAAGGCATTGTTGGATCATGGTGGCATAGTATGACATTGCCCTATTAAATTATCACTTATTCCGGGCTGTAAAAACTCTATTATTGGGAAGCACGTAAGCAGTAATTTGCTCATAAATCGTAAAGGTTCTGAGAGGATGGAATTACATCTTTGCATGGAAAATGGCAACTGGTAAGTAGAACAAAATTGTTCATGTATTTATTAATAATTTACTTTGGACTACAAGTACCTCGAATTTTCTTGAATATACCATTAAAAATGCTCCTTTGTCCATTTATACATATATCGTATAAATTTATCAATACTTCAAAATATAATAAAAAGACAGTACAGAAACGAAAACGTATATTTATTTAGTAGACGCGCTCAAGACGATTCGGTTTCCAGAAACATTTATCCGGAAATAGTTTAAATAGAGAATTAGTAAACGTTAGGTGAAGAACTTTCTCTCGTGTACGTGCTCCAGATGTGTCTTTATTTAAATAAAGAATTTCACTTAAAATCATGGTGTTTCACCAGCGTATAAAGTAGGTCTGACTTAAAAAAACAACAACGTTATTTGGCATTTCATCCAACGCTGGGTTAGATGTGAAGTAAAAGGTCCAAAGATGAAATAACAGCCAAATTCAAATGCAAGTTGAAATATAAATGAAAATCGATATTACGTCTCCAGTCTGTTTGTTCGAGCTTAAAAACCAACTTTCTTGAACGCAACAGGATTTTATACATACGAAGCAAAAGTCAAGGAATTCAAAAATAGTGATTCCTTAGTTCGACTCCCGGTATAGCCGATGGAAATTTAGTTGAGAACTATGTGAACAAAAGTATTGTAAAATTCTAAGTACTTTACTTTTAATCGGATTATACAAAATTCAAATGTTTAATGACCTATAATTGAGCCAAATTTATAAACAACTTAAGGAAACTATAACAAAAATGTGCGGTGTTTAGTAACCGATAGTGATTATTCGGAGATCGTGACATGCAGTCCGGCATGACATAGGTTTTCGAAAAAACATTTTCTTTATCGTGCCAACGTTTCGATCTTAAGACTATCTTCAGGGCTCAAAGGATTTGTTTTTGCGTAATTGTGTCATTCTTGTGTGTCCTGCGGGCACTCACAAAACAACACACAAGAATGGCACATTTACGCAGAAAATAAACACTTTGAGCCCTGAAGAAGATCTCAATAAAGATCGAAACGTTGGCACGATAAAGAAAATGGTTTTCCTGAAACCTACATCACACCAGACTCCATCTCACGATTTCTGAATGATAATCGATCAATGGTCACTAATCACTACACGTAAAGTAAGATATTCGTTTGTTCATTAGACTTTTCGATTATTGAATTTTTTTTTAAACCTGCACAGAAAACAAAGTAGATATGTCTCTTCTCAATCTCAATAAAAAGCGAAACGTTGACACATAAAATGTTTTTCTAAAACCTACGTCACACCAGACCACATCTCACGATCACCGAATAATCAATAACAAAAATAAAGTAATGTAATTAAAAATTTCACTAAGGAAAAAATCTAAAAAACGCAAAGATTGTGTAATTTGTCTGTAATGATATTTCGAAATTTTCATTAACAATAATGTGCTAAACTATTGACCAATGCACGTCTCACGATTCAAGGAATAACAAGAATCTTAGAAAGTGCTTTTCAACATGTTTTAAAGTTATTTATTAATCGTGGTTTATCATTTGCTACTGCTTTACTAACTAAAGTGGCTGTCTTAAAAAATATAATCTATGTTAACTGAAACGTGCTTAACAATCGTAGATTCACACTTTCTTATTTTCTTTTTCAACCTTTTATTAACTAATTCGTCCTTTGTTTAGTAAATTAGCTTTTGGCCATATAAAAAGAAGAACCTTATACATAAACTAAAAAGTTAGTCTTCGACAATCAAAAGACAAAAGTCAACTTGTGCGTGAGATGTTCTCCAGTTCCTTGCGATCGTATTTGTAATCTGACTAGAGTTCAGTCTTAACTTCCGGTTGAGCCATTAATGAACGCCCAACTCCCAAAGGACAATCTAAATTAAGCTAAAAGCCTACTTGCTATAAAATCGAGGCCTGGAAATCAAAGACACATTAGTTTTCACAGCATTTCATTTTTCAGACGTTTGTTTATGGCTTTTCTTCAGATTACCATTGAATCTTTTAAAAGTGGTCGGTGTGAGATAACTTTTTTTTAAATTATTTTTTTAACGAGATTTTTCCCAGACGAATTTTCTTTAATCGGTTGATCTTATTGAAAGTGTTTATTGGAAAAATTAAAAATTTCTTTTGTTCTAAGAAAGTAATTCGAATTTTTCGGTAACAATAGCTTTTAAGTTTAAACGATTAACATACTAATTTATTACATGGGTATTCATAATAAATTAAGGTTTTTAGTTGAGATAAAAAAAATCAATGGCACGAGCGGGATTCGAACCCACGACCTTCGGCTAGGTACAAAGTGGCAGAGCAGCGGCGTATCTAGCCCAAGTTCGTGGGTTCGAATCCCGCTCGTGCCTTTGATTTTTTTTATCTCAACTAAAAACCTTAATTAATTTTAATATATTAATTGGTCAAGCGGACCATGAAATTAGTGAATTTAGTTAATCATAATTTTGAATGAAACATCGTGTTATGATTGAAATAACATTGCCAACTCAAATTACATTATTACCTTTTTTTATTGTTTTTGCTACTCTCTTTAACACTTGCCGGTGACATGAATGAACCATATGCAGAAAACTATACTAACAACTTATATTTTACAAAACAACAGCGAATAGATAATCCATTATTGAATATATTTTTTAAATCCGTTGAGCAATAAAAAATATAAGAACTTATTTTTCCTGCAATTTTGAAAACATACAAACAGAACGGTATATGAACTTTTTGTCGTTGAACTAATATAACACTCAAGCGGTGGTTTTTATTAATTCTTTTTCCTAAAAAATAAATCGTTTTAAAAATATACAGTATCTTTTGAATTATTTGAAGTAGATTGTTTTTCACTTAAAAATGTATTTTGAACTCTGCCTTAGTACATAAAGGGGGGAATTACTTTTGTGAGCCTAAAAGCATCTGACACCCTAAAATCTTAACAATGCTTATTTACCTAAATTCGTCAAAATGTTTTTCGTAATTGAATATTTTAAAATTTAATTGCTAAGTAAAATAATTTAATATAACAATGTGGATTGAAAGTGTATGATGCGTATTTAGTGCATGAACTGCTTTTATAATTAAAACCTTTTAATTTAAAATTAATACCCTAATTAAATGTGTAAACAATATTCAACGGTTTTAATGGAAGTAAGTAATGAAATGGTCTGATTTCTGTCAATTTCCATCGTTTCCTGGTTATAAATAAACTGCAGGTTCTTTTATAAGATATTTACAACAAAACGATGGAAAAAAGCCTGTCCGCCTGGATCAATCAAAATTCATACGTTTTATCATGTTTTAAGTAACGTTACTTTTGTTGCGAATAATAAAAAATAAATAAATTATGTTGTACATAAAAACGTTTATAAAAAAATTAATAACGCCAAAATTGGAATAGAAATTTAAAGGTTTTTCATTACTGAGCAAAAAATAAAGTTCTAACTTCTTTTCTGTCATTTACGTTTTTATTACTTCCTTTTATTCAGGGACGAATCTTCTTTACTAAATGTAGCAAACTTCTGTGTACATGCTTTTATGATTTCTAGTTTAAAACTCCTTTTTAACTGTAGTTTAGTCGTATGAATGTTATGTGGCCTCTTTACGACTTTAAATGTTGTAATTATATAATTTCTATTAAATTTTGTGGCATTCTTAAACACTAATTCTTTCAGAATTGCTTTCCCTTGTGCATGTTCAGTGGTCAATTTTGCCCAATCCAATACGCTTTTTTTATCGATTTCTATGAGTGACAAGTTGACGGAAAGGGAATATTTTCTCAATTGCACCCCAATTTTCCGGTGTTATTCAAAGAACGAAGACGGTTTGTGTGTAAACTAAAGCATTGTCAATATTAATGTCAATTTCATAAAAGTAAAGTAGGATTGTTAGGTAATAACTCAATTTTAGCGTTTTGTTTGGAAACAAGAAGAAGGGTTTTGGAATGCTCCCTCATAAACTAATTTTCACGTCATGTTTAGATCAAAATGTCTTTTACACTTTATGATATATACTGTATACATGTACTGACCGTACAATAATTGACATACGTACGGAGAAGACATGAGTAATTATTCTTGGTTTTCAAACAATCAATTATGTTCAATTAAATTGACATTGAATATGTCCAAATATAGTTGGAAATAGGGAAATTTAATTAAACTATTCTCATATAATAGTTTCAAAGGTCGTCATTAAGACCTTCGAAGTCGATGGTATTGATTTTTAGACCACATTAATTATTAATAACAAAATTGAAACAGAAACAAAGCTTTTTTGTAATTTTCTATATAGTAATCGGTTTTCGATCATTTTTCGATACCCGATCTTTACCAAATAATTAATTCTCAGACATTTATACTGTTTCTCGGATTACGTTTAATTACATTTAATTTTTCACAAAACCTACTCCATTTATTTACCCCCTGCTGCCCAACTTACATCGAAATGTTACTACTTTTACAACTTATTATTTAACATTGCCCAAGAAAAACAGAGATATTCCTGATTGACTCAAATTTCTTTGAACTATTAACAATTTACGTAAAAAATATATTTGGCTGAAAAATATATACGGTTTATTATCTAATTCGGTAAAAAATAAACAATTGGTCTTTTGCACAATAGGAGTTTATTTCGTCGGACGCGTTTCGGTCTAATATGGCCATCTTCAGTGCCTAGAAATAATTTACCGGGATATAATTTGTACTACTTTTGTTATTTAATCCTGAAGATAGACTATGTTAGACGTTTGACGAAATAAACGCCATTTTGAAAAAGACAATTTATTTTTTACTAAACAATTTATTATGGAATTTCAACAAAATTAAGTTAAAAAACGTTGAAAAAATTTATCTTCAACTTCTTATGCACTTTTTCAACTCGCCCCACAAAGGACACTTATTAAACGCAGAAAGTAACCAATGAAAGGTTGAACGTTTTGCTAAAAGTGGCCCATATTATATTATTCAACCCAATCTAGGTAAATATAATTATTCGTCTTGAATAAATTAGAGGTTTCCACTAAAGCAATGAGTAAATTAAATAATTAAGTTTTAGCTTAGATAAAGAAATCCGTTCTGTCAGGATGGTTTTTAGGCAAAGTTAGTCGGTCCAGTTTTTTCGTCGTATACCATTTAACCTGTCACTGATTTCCAAATTACAAGCAAGTCCAGCGTTTATAATTTTCGCCTCAGTTAGTTTCTATTTCACGGGCCATTTAAAGTTTCAAAGAGTCCTTAATTTGTTAGATTATCCTCGAAAGAAGAGTTTTCGGTGCAATCAGTCGAAATTTTAACCATGTCATTTTAATATTAGATTGCCCCTTTTCCCACATTCTTTGAGTTGTTATACTGGTTAATTTCTTGCACTGCCACAGATAAAAATTTCTGAATGCGTTGTGTATTTAAGATAATACAGTCTTGTTAACGTTTAAACAATTTAGAACAGATTGTTACAATAAGGAGAATCAGAAAGTAGACTTATCTTGTATTGTTTATTGCAGTTTCAATTTATTTACAGGGGAGAGATATCAAGAGAGAGGTAGAAAAAAAAAGAAAAGTAAAAAGGTAAAAAGAGAGTGAGACTGAGATTGAGAGAGTGAGAGCGAGTGAGTGAGTGAGAGAGAGTGAGAGAGAGAGAGAGAGAGAGAGAGAGAGAGAGAAAGGAAAAAGGAAAAGAGAGGAAAAGTCAGAAAGAGAAAGGAAAGTGGGTACATCGGATAATAGAGTAGATGAAGTAAATAGTAAGAAACATCAAAAAGTATGTGAGATAGAGGAGATCCTCCCCAGAGAGAGAGAGCAAGAGAGATAAGAGCGAGAAAAGAGAGGGGGAAGAGAAGAGCAGAGAGAGAGAGAGAGAGAGTGAGAGGGAGAGAGAGAGAGATGGACAAAGCTAGACTAGTCAGAATAAGGGATTTGAGATTTGAGTGCTTAGATTAAGCCAAGTCAGTGAGAAAGGGGAATGAAGGAAAAGAAAGAGAGAGAGAGAGAGAGAGAGAGAGAGAGAGAGAGAGAGAGAGAGAGAGAGAGAGATAGAGACGGAAAGATAATTGTTAGGTTGATTGTTAGTGAAACTAAAAATTGGGTCCATGTGCTGGTAACACCTAAACAAATATTATACAATTTAAAAAAAATGATATTTAATAACCTAATTTTGCTCTTAATGAGCTATTAAGAATATATGTATAAACAATTCAATCCTTAGATTAGCTCAGTAATAACCTGCTAATTATTTTCTTAAGCGCGCACAACTTATATAGTATATGGTATTTAATATATTTTTGCTCGGATTCTGGCTGACCAATGATGGCAGGTCTCTTTTTCCGTATAAATAATCTACAAAAAGTTTCATCCGATCATTTAATTTCTTATTCTGAACCTTTGTACATAGTGTTACACAGAATGCACTTTTGGACTTAATTACCATCGTTAACTCCGGAAGAAATAAATTATGACGGAGATACTTCAGGTCCGTTATAATTATTCAAACTTGGCCCTATACGTAATCGGCGTAATACATTAGCAGTTGCGCAATTTCTGTTGGGGATTTTTTTAACTGCAATTTTTAGCCCGTGACATACCGTTAGTAGAGCATGGCTAATAAGGAGGATCTGATAAAGGCGTGTGGCAACGTCTAATAGTGGATGGGCATGTTATTTCTAGCATACAAAGTCATTATGTAATTCAAACAATTACATATTCGGGCAGAATTTTTCGAAAAATGAATGAAATTATCGATTTTCAAATTTAATTAAAGTGGAACTGTGGTGCTGTATGTAAACACGGTCTATCTATGAAGTCTTTGCTGCTTGTACTATATTTTTTTATTGGTTTTACAAGTTTATCAATAATCTTTTTTATCTCAACAAAGGCCTTACACAGAAAGAATAATTAATTAAAAAAAGTCATTTGACCATTAAAATGTAAATGGTTTATCAATAAATCTCACGAGAAAATAGTGTAAATTAGCTCTGAAAATGTTTTTCCAATCAGTCATTATCATAATTACAATTTTTCTGCACTCAGATGTAATTATTTACAGGCCACTGCCTACGTTAAAATGCACTAATTAATTAATATGCTCTAGTAATGAGCTCGAATGAAATCCCAGAATGACGGTATGAAATGCACTGATTCCGCAGTGTTGACAAATCACATATTGCATCTTCTAAATTAATATTAATATACAGGATGTCCTTTTTAGATAGCCAGGAAAAAAGCCGTTTTAAACGTTAGCATCCAAAATGTATACGCTCGGCAGGAGTAAAGGTGAAAATAAAAATGATAAATTAGTTTAAACGATTAACATACTAATTTATTACATGGTTATTCATAATAAATTAAGGTTTTTAGTTGAAATAAAAAAAGACAGTGTCACGAGCGGGATTCGAACCCACGAACTTCGGCTAGGTACGCTGCTGTTCTACCACTAAGCAATCGTGACTTCGATCAACTCGGACATTAACTTCGCATCTCAACCCCACCTTTTTGAATTTTCGCTCATGACACTGTCTTTTTTATCTCAACTAAAAACCTTAATTAATTGTTGGCCAAGCGGACCACGAAACTAGTGAATTATTAATTTATTTAGTCAATTTATTCAATTATGTACATTTTGTTATTTTATAGCTGTATGATCAAAAATTTACCCATATTTAGACTTATGCTGAGATAGTGTGATATACTTCTTTTTTATCTGTGCCCATCTCTTTAAGCAAAGGCCAATATACAATATACGTATATATAAAAAAAAATGTGTTCAATATTTTATTAGTCTACTTTCAGATGTGTCAGGTTGTATAGGAGTCGTATTTGAAATGTTTAACTTGTCCTGAGGTAGCCTGCATAATTGTACAAAAAAGACAAAAATTTGAAACTAGATTAAAAAGTATTAAACAAAACGTATTTTTTTTTATAGAGTCATGGGTGTAAGAGAAATTCAGCCATCTACAAGGCACACCCTGTATCATGATCGATCACAGTAAGATTTTGTTTTTCATCGCTCACGACAAAACGTGTCTTTTATCACATTTAAAAAAATTTCCAATTATTTTTCACATTGTTTCCACTTTCTCGTGGAAAAAAGTTTTCAATTACTGTTTTAAAATTGTCGCAAATTCAATTGTGAAATCTTTTAAGGAGTTCATTTGCTCAATCTTGCAGTTCCGAGCCATTGCCGCTTTCTGCTCTCATCTAATAAAAAGACGGAAAAGTAGAGTGTCCTATCCCTTTGAGTCGAAGATCAAAGGAATCCAACTGAATGCGGTGTCTTCGTTCGTACCCGGCTAAAACTATGTTCTCGACCATTTTAAAGGTTAAATATGAAACTGTGAAGTTACACTTTACAAGTGTATAGCTACTTTTTTAAGAATTAGCTCACTGTTAGACAGAAAGTGCGAAGCCATATGGACTTACATCCAGGGTTGAATCAAACGATTAAACTATCTCCATACACCGTCAGCTCAATCTAAACGTTTTCAGCAAACGTTTAGATTGACGTTTTCGTTTTCACACGTTTTCAAATGAAATTGCAGTCAAAGCATTAAACCCAATAATTTAAAAATCTCCATCTTCCAGTCAACCAGTCCACAGACTAAAAACGCAATGCCTAGAGATCTGCCAAAACAGTGAAAATGAAGGCGGGAAGGGGAAACTGTAGAATAAATCAAATTTATTCAGATATCCTGAGATGCGGTCTGGTGTGATGTAGGTATCTGAAAAACATTTTCTTTATCGTGCCAACGTTTCGATCTTTTATTGAGATCATCTTCAGGGCCTTGGATTTACAAATATAGTTTACATTTAGAAAATACATATAGAATTTGGAAAAGTGAATTTATACAATGCAAAAAATTATATTTTATAATTTTATTTTAATTTTTTTCTCAAGTATTTTCACGATAACGTTTTTCTGATACCTACATCACACCAGACCGCATCTCACGATATATCCATTAACGGTCACTAATCTCTACAAATAAATCAAATTATTAAAACGTAGTTTACTCTAAAACGTTAGCTTATGTTTTTGTTAATTTTACATAGAATTGTGTTATCTTACCTAGTTGTAATATGCTTTGACTAAAAATAAATCAAAACTTGATTTTAAGATGGAATTTACTTACTGTAGTTTTTCCGTATTCCAGGATTTTTGCATTAATCATGCAAAACATCAAACGATCAGAAAATCTTTTATCATGCACTTGCATTGAATTATTATATCATTAAAAAACTTGTTCTTATTTGTTTAAATTAATTTGATAACGAAATTAGTTTTCCTTGACGTACGTATTTATAATCAGACCGGTCAGGTTGTTTTGTCCCATGGTCCCTCTCTTGTGCTTAAGAAATTAATTTTTTCCTCTTCTCATTTCCTAAATTGTCTGCCTCTTTTTCCCCTTTCCCTAGGCTTCTAGACCAAAACACGCTTTCGCCATTTTGAACTATCCCGTCCTTTCGATTTCATCTTTCTTGCTACTTCGGTGACTTCCACGACGCTAGTTTCCTGTCTGAGGTTTCTTACTTTATCTTTCCTCGCGACAGCCAGGGCACGAAAAGTTTTTTTTTTTTTAATAAACTTCGATGTTATTTCTAGTTGTTGACAGTTGTTACAATTTTCTCTATGATTCGTGAATTTTCCTTTCTATTTCGTTACATGTTATATTTTCAAAGTTGGGTTTCGTTTTATAGTCCGGGCATATTTACACCGATGACAAATACTTCAGAACAAAACTAAAACAGCAGGGAATTTCTAAAGCTTTCTAGCTTCTATGTTTAACTTCCTTCTAATTTATTAAACATTAATTGCATAGAATAACTTTACTTTAGGGTCCAATATGTTCCATCTATTTGTTTTACACTGGACTTAACTTAAATTTGATCATTAAAATAGATATCCCGATTTACATAATAATTGAGCAATAAAAAAGCAAATTATTAATAAAAACAAAGATAATTTTTGGGAGAGGGAGGGAGAGAGAAATTAAGTTTTTCATTCCTTTGGTTGGATTGATATTTTGTTCACCCATTGCGTATAATTCACCATCACACCTAACACGACTATAAATTTAATATCAACGATCCATTTTTGACAACAAAATTGGTAAGGAAGAAAGATGACTGGCCTTTCATTCTGTCATCGTAACCCCAGAAAGAAGATCGTAGGGGGAGAAAGAGCAGAGAGCTAACGTTAACTCCCAAAGCGGATTAACTACGTCTTCTCAAGAAAGATGTAGTGAGTTTGAGAAGGATGTACATTTAGTATTTTCCTCCTCACGAAATGGACGTTGGTCTTTTTTTTTATTTTTATTTTTATTTATTTTTTTTATTTTTTTGGTTGCAAGATTGTCGAAATATCTTCTATCGTGGCTAACAAAGCATTTACACCTTCTGCGATGCGATTTTGAAGAAAGAGCAAATTTCAAAAGGTATTTATATATTAATTTGAAAAGGTATTACTGAATGGTGAATGTTAAGTACTCGTAGTAGCAACACCCTAGGACAGAGCTAGGCAAAAGACTTAGCCAAGAAAGTTTCTCTTAAACTTACAAGATAAATTATCGGCTACAACTAGGTAAGTACTTGCTGGAAAATATACTGTGCAATATGTTAGAAACAATTTTATTTTAAAATTATAACTTTCTATTTATTCCTCCATACTGGAGGTTTAAAGTAATTTTTAAAATGTTGTGATCCGGGTTGCCATAAACATAAATGTTTCTCTGACAAATATTTTGGTTAAGAGATGTAAAAGTCCTACAGATCGAAACGCAAAATAAATCGCATGAAATCGATTGGCTTCGTTCGCATTGCAACATTCTATGCAAATTCATTGACAGCTGCATTCTTTAAGATCTTAGCTTCTACAATTAGCCCAAATCAGCGGTTTTTATGAACCTTTAAGCACAACTCAATACGTTGATGTGATTGGAAGCTCGGACGACAACAACCAAAAGATAAAAATGTATGCTTCAAATTGTTTAATTGTCATGCTCTAGCAAACCCAAATGTGTATACCGTTCGCCCGACGGTCGTTGTTTTTTTAAACGGTAGATAATACAGAAAACCGTGGAAAGAAAAAACAATATCTACAAAAAGGCTAAATGCTTACTGAAAATTGATTAGGGCAACGAACTTATCAAGAAGACAGATTAAGACGACCAGGTATTAATCCTTTATTCCTTTTTTTCACTCTTAACCAATTACAATTTTTAATTAAAAATTAGGCCATAATCTTAGATAAAATAAAAGATTGAGGAACAAAAGGTGATTTTCTAGAGAAGATCTCAATAGAATCACAATTTATTCAAAACTAAAAGGAGATTCTAACCAGTCTCAGCCTTAACCCTTACGGGATTGGTTCTCGCGCTAAAGTTCGATCAAACTACGTTGATTGCTTCTCTAGAAGAATCTCATCGGAGGTTAAAGGGGGAAAAAACTTAATTCAAAGGACACCTTTAACCTCGCACCCCATCTGAAAATGGGTGTGCAAAAAATAAATCTGTTTGGAGGGGGGGGGGCTTAAAATTTATAATCATAGGCTGACAGCTATTACGCGAGATAAAGCGCACTCTCTGAGTCTCTTATAACTTCATATCATGGCATAACTTCATAATTGTTTCAAGGGGGGGCCTTAAAAGTGGAAAGTGTGCGTAGGCGGAGTAGGGATCATTACTGGAAACTTCTATTCAGTCAGCAATAACCTACCACCTCATTCACTAGTCACTACACTTAACCAGAAAATTCGTGCCTTTGATCCTATAAAGCTTGCTAATAATACACCTGGAGAATTTCCTTTTAGGTAAAATTTATTATTAAACTGGATTAAAAGATTATTTTCTTAAAATCTAACATAAAAGTAGGTAAGGTTGTAGCTTAATGTAAGCTGAGATGTCATGAATTAGTGACGAACATCTGCAAAAACACTACTTTAAAAATTCTTATATTCTTTCATTAATTAATCTTTATGTAAGGTATTGCTTGACATAAACAAAAGTCAGCGTCACGAGCGGGATTTAGTGCCCGAGTGGATCGAAATCGCGATAGCTCAAGTGGTAGAGCAGCGGCGAAGGTCGTGGGTTCGAATCCCGCTCGTTACGCTGACTTTTTTTATCTCAATCAATACCTTACATAACGATTGATAGATGTTATTTGGCCAATCTGACCACGAAATCTAATGAATTCTTATAATGTTACTTTTCGTTATAAATTTGTTTACTTTGACTCCTTAAAAACTATTATTTATCTGGGAGTATCTGCTTACGGTTCTTTGGGCCGTATCTTCACTGGGGACTAATGAGAAACTGGAGAGGATTGGAGTTAATAATAATGAGGGTTGCATAGCAAGCTAACTCAGGAACGGAACTGGGCTCGGGGAAGGGTTGGTCGATACTAGTAATGCATAGTTAGTTTATTAGCGTTATCTGGTCAAATAAGTTACAAAATTTAAAATAAACGTTTTTAAGTTAAACTTATTATATTATAAGCCACATGGTTTTATGTATTTTGTCGCCAGCATTTTATGAACATTGTTTAAAAATTTCAGTTAAAAGTACTTTTTATTCTATTCGGTCGAGTTGAAAAAGTTAGTCACGAACAGGACATAAATACATAAATAGAAAGTATAATTAATTAATTAAATAGGTCAATTATTACCTCTAAACATAAAAAGTTTATTATTTAAAGAATGGGGGGGGGAGTTGAGCTTCCAGACCGTATGGATAAATGAAACGTCGATGTTAAGATATCAAGTGAATATCGATGTAAGATCACCAGAAAAATATCTGTGCGTTTTCCCAGCTCTTTGAATAAAGTTAACTCGAAAATTAGATTTAGCCTCCTACGAGGTAAATTGTTCGTTTGGGTATTACTCACGCTCTCTTGGTCCCTAGGCATTGCTTGAATGTCCTCCGTGACAAACTGAGAATGCTTGTACAGCGACCGACCTTAAATCTTTTTTTCCCCCTTTGGGCTCATCCGTCTTGAGTTTCTTTCCAATTTTTGTTTCATCTTACATTGTGGTTGTTTTCCTGAGCTTCCCTAAAAATATTAAGCCTTTACAATTTTTTTTGCGAGCAATTTTGAAGTAAATCTTAAGAAAAATATAATTATGGATTTTTTTAAGGCGAACTATTTTTTTTATAATGAACAAATCTCTAAATAGAATTTAGAAATTTCTAAATAGATCTATAATTCATTATACTTCTCCCCTAACCAGTCAGGTTTTGGATCACAGAAGTTTTAATTGAACACGAAAGGTTTTAGTCGTCATCTCAAGAAGACTTTGCGATAAAAAATCCTCAGATCTTTTGCATTTAGTACATTTTATAGGAACATGTATATTTATACACTGCGTTAAATATAAATAAAAACAAGTTTAGATACGACTATTTGGAAAAAAACTTCCACGATCGTAAAAATTCTACAGTCGTACTGTAGTAATTACAGGGGGACTACGGACATGGAATTCTGATTTCAATTAATCTTGTTTGTTAAAACTTGTTTAATAAAGAAAAAAATATTTTAAACTATTTTCATCCATATTTTTAATGCAGTTTTCTGTTTTTATTGTTCATGTCAAGGGATTAAATATCAAGTTGTTCGTTATTTTACATAGGAGAAAAAAGAAACAAAAAAAAGTCGTGGGTTCGAATCCCGCTCGTGATACTGACTTTTTTTTAAATCTCAAGTTAAAACCTTAATTAATTGGTCAAGCGGGCCACAAAAAATAGTGAATTTAATGAATTCACTTCACTCAAGCTCTCCGTGGCCATTTCATTTGTCGCCGAGAATCCAATCCAATTAAACGACATTTGAAAAATGGCAAAAGGGAGGGAAAATTCAAACGGTGGTGTTGAGGTGGGAAGTTAGAGCCCGAGCGCATCGAAATCACGGTAGCTCCACATGTAGAGTAGCAGCGTATCAAGCCGAAGGTCGTGGGTTCGAATCCTTTGGGGGACACTGGCCTAGATATCTCATCCAATACCTTATGTAACGATTAATTAATTGAAAGAAGTTATTTGGTCAATCGGAACATGAAATATAACGGATTTACTTAGAAATAATAATGTACCGTTCTCTGGACTTTTTTTTTATCTCATCTAAAAACTAATAAATAAATTAAAAAAATAAATTTAAATAAATATTACTCCCATGTCCGAGCTTTCTTGATACTGAGCTCAAAGAGCTGAAAAGTTGTAATAATTTTATTTTATTTCCCCCACTCTTAAACGGGTTATCAAGTTTCAGATGGATCAGTGGAGTCATTTCAATATTGACAAGATTTCTGTACTTTTCGAAAAAAAAAATCGGCAGAATCTAGTTTTTCATATAATACATAACCATCGAACAAGTATCATTTAACTTGAAGATCCTTCCTCAAGCTTTCCGTTGTAATATAGATTGTCTAACGTCCAAAGCACGATGAAAGACTTGGCTATATTCTAATTGGCCTTATCACTGAACCGTCGGTAAGTAAATTAAACTACTCGTTTTTTTCAAATTTTAATTTGTCCAATTCTAACGTGATTATAGAGGCTACTTGTGGATCGATGGTGGCATTTAAATATAATTTTTTCTATTTTATTTGCTTTGGTATTATAATAAATTTGTGAGAAAAGTTTGAAAGCAATATATTATTTTTTATTTGATCAAAAATTTGTGTACTATTTCTCACTTTGTTAGTTTGCTCGGGTATAAATGATTATTTCAGTATACATAATACACAATACAATTGATAGGTGCGAAATATACTTTTTAATAGCCCAAAATAGAAACAGGGCGATACAGGGATACAAAAAGAGCAATTATTAAAATTAACATTAGGTACAAATGTCGGATCATAAATATAGAAATTATCTCCTGAAATATATAATTTGTGACCGAGCTACGTAACAGAATAGGGGGAAATAATTTTGAACCAAAGAAAGTGATTTTCGTTTTTTTTTGCTTCCTGAAAAACTGGTCCAATTGTGGGAATCAAACAGTATCTGTTTTTAAATGTTTGTTTTGTCATTAAAAAAAAGCTCTCTAAATTCCCAGAAAAAAGTATAAACATGTAATGACCCAAATTTTGTTCAATTATATAATTTAATATCGCAGATGGAAAATAATCCTTGCAATTTTTTCAACTATATCTCAATCTGGTATCTCTAAAAGAAAATTTCTTCTAAAATTTGTACTCCCACTCCGTAGCCCGTGGTAAAATCCTACCTGGTTTTTTGTTGTGATAATTGATATTTACGTTATTGTAAGTTTGCTAGGGTAGAATATTGATATAACTAATTTAAAATTAATGTTTATTTGTTTTTTAATTTTATTTACTTATTTTTTACGAGAGTTCGCAACATGCGTTCCCGGACTCATGGTCTGGCTGACATGAGGATCTTTAATGTCTGTACCTAAGCTATGAGCTCTTAACGGACAGGCCGATTCTCAAAATGCAAGCTGACGCACCATCGCCGAAGCAACGATGTAGAGGTTTCGCACCCCGAAGGGCTGTTACCGCCTCGCTTACACCTCGCCAAAACGGGTAAATGCCGCACGCAAGGCCGACTGACCGACATACATCGGCCAGCCTACCAGCGTACTCCCTAGATAGAGAGTTCGCAACAGCAGAGATCATACCCTCAGGGTGCCGGTGTTTTTGAAAAAACAAAAAAAACATTTGTAAGTATGGCGGGTTCGAATGCAGGGCCGCTGGATTCGAACTCGGGACCTTTACCTTATAGTAGCCGTATCAAAGACTGGACCTTGCGGCCACCGACACCCCCCTGGTTTTGTTTATTATTCGTTCCGGTGTTATACAAGACTAATAACATTTTTAGTTGCTTTTATTAACATAATTTATTAATGATTTAAGACGTGGTATTTTCTTAATACCTGCATATAATCATCTAAATGTAGCCATTCTTGTTTGTACTTGGTGAGCGTCAGTTCTTTATTGTATGAAAACTTTTGTTAGAAGTTATTTGATGTTCCCTTTAAACAAATCATTGGTTTTACTGTCAATTTACAATTTACGGAAACGACAGTGGTAAACAATACCATTCTAATATTATCTATAGAAATTCCATAATTGGTTATAGTTTATGTTGAATTCAGTACGAGCGAAAAAAAGAAAAGAAAAACTTAAGAAAGAGGGCACCAAAGAATATTGAAAGCTTCTATAAACTGAGAAGAGTTTATTCCGGTAAATCGAATTTGGATAAAGCAAGGATTTTCCACGTGACAAAAAAACCCCCCCGGCGAACACTGATGTCACAAAAGATGTAATTATTTATTCCCTTTGCGAGCTCGCCCGTTGAAAATGGATCGCTCCACATCCCGCAATTTGAAGGAGCTACCGTTTGAGAAATTGAATTAGTGGCGGATCTCATTATCTCTTTGTTATACGAATCACATTTTAACACGGACTCAACGATTTCCCTTGTAATCCGTAAGACCTGGGCATTGAAGAAGGGTAAACTGTTTGGGACTTTTCTTTTTAGAGCAATACTGGGATACTCTTCTAGCAACGGGGCTGCAGGATTTAAAATGCTGTTTGAAACACGTGCCGCTATCCAATAAAGACCGGAATCTAATGTACATAAAGTACGGAAAATCGTATCTTCCTCCATACTATTTGGGCCCAAGAATTTCCTTTTTGTCCTGCAACAATTCCGTTTGAACATTAAGGGTAATCTCAAATCTGCGCAACATAAACAGACGCATGAACTCATTCACTTTTTGCAAACTAGTCAGTAGTTTTGTAAAATAAAATCTAATCGACATCCAAGCTACGTTTTTACTGTGAAACCCAATATTCTATTTTTCTTAATTTTGACGTGAGGTTACTTATAATTTGACTGTACTAGCTTAAATCACTCGTTCATATTGAAAAAACAATTAAATAACCATTTTTTTCGTTAAAATAAAATGTATTATGAATTACCTCAAATAAACAAATAAAATTTTTACCAATTTAAAAACCACTATCTTGGACAATATTTGAGAGATATCATGAAATTTTTAAGTTTATGTAATATAGGACTTCCTTCAATTAATCCATCTTTTTATGTAAGGTTTGGGTCGAAATGACAACGCTAGTGCCGCGAACCCAAGACCTTTAGGCTCAGGAGCTATCGTTTTTTTATTTTCAATAAATAAATAAAATTATAATTGATTTAATAAGTAAAACAAAGTATAACTTCACTAACAGCTCCCCGGGGTCACTTCATATTTTGCCGAAGATCGAATCCTGATTAAACGACATTTTTTTTAATGGCCTCACGGATTGTGCTTATCTAGCAAAACTACATTTGAAAAATTACAAAAAGGAGGGAAAATTCGAAGGGCTTGTAGGTTGGTGCCTGAATGGATTGAAAGGATAGCTCAAGTGAATAGAGCAGCGGCGTAATGAGCCGAAGGTCGTGTGTTCGCATCCCGCTCGTGACACTACCTTTTTCACTTCAACCAAAACCTCACGAAAAAGTTTGATTAATTGAAAGAATTAATTTGGTCACTAAATATAATGAATGTAATACATAACGACTTTGTTACACACGCCAACGCTTTGTGATTTGAAACAAAAGCTGTACGTTTTGGATGTTGTAAAGTTGTAATTTTTGTTCTATATACACACACGTTTTTCTATCTTGTCAGTTCTCACCCAACAACAGATCGTTCCGACTAGGACTTTCCAAGTAAATTTTTGTTCCCATTTCAACCGCACTTACATAAAACAAACTTGCGATTGTACTAATCAACGTTTTGCCATTAGCGTTCCAAGCGCGTAAAACTGCGGTACACCGGGCGTATAATCAGATTTACAACGAAAAAGCACGTTTAACCGACCATGTTTAAAATTTAATTTTGAAATGACCAGGTCTGATTAAATTACAAATGAATTTGAATTATAAACGTTTACCCTGTCAACACGTTTGTATCATTTTAGTAAAATATGCACGTATTAATTCACAAAGAGGTGGAATCAAATCAAACTCAAAAAAGCGTATTAATGAACTAGAAAAATATACCATTTGTCAGTTTTCATGTTATTCTTTTTCTGTGTAAACTGTTCCACGGGGTTTTCTTGAAAGTGATGGAGCGTTCACTTTTCACAGATTCATTATCATGTCTTGGATTAAAATAATTTCCACCCTTTAGTAATCACGCCGAGTACTATTTCCCAATTTTATCGAAGTTCCTCTTGTTTATAACGATTACATTTGGGGGATTATAACTGGGGGATTCTATTGGACTTGAAATAGCTTACCTTTTTATAAACGGTTTGATATCACCAAGCTTCTTAATCTACACCAATAAGTAATCTTAAAACTATTTCAGTGAAATAATGGTTGTGGTAACAATATAAAATCAACACTAAACACAAATTTTTCAGATCAGTAGACCAATTTACCCAAGATGTACCTTATTCAAATAATAAAATTAATAAAACTCATAAAAGAAAATTATGCACATCTATATCGTATATAATGCTTGTCTTAAAAATCCTGAAATATTTAATCCTTGCTAATTAACAGAAGATTACAATGGAGGCATGTTATTCGATTTAATCATTCCCGGTCGAAAGTTAACAGGTATTACAACTTAAAAGGCAGAATTTTTGTGTGTATAATTTCTAATTAATGTAAGGAACATTAAATAAGCATGATTAACGTAGATTTACGATTTTCACCGCAGACAAAAGGTCTTTTCATTAAACCTTGCAGTAATAAACCTCATTTTTGATAATGCATTGCTTCAAGGGAAGAGCCCTTTATGCTTTATGAATTCAAAGAACTTCAAACAAAGCCGATTCAAGGCAGTATTCGTTCGTTTTTATAATGTTTAATGTTTATGGCGCTTAATATTTTGGCCAAATTGTAAGGCAGAAAAATCGTTTTATATTAATGTTGAAGTTGAACGAAAAGAAATATTCTTATTGTTGTCTCTACGGTACAAAAAGACACAGTGCAATACATTTTTTCGATTTAATGCCTTTTACTTTTATTATTAAATTAATTTATAAAATATTTTTACCTTTGATTTAAACTACATTTGACAATACGTATGATAAAAAGCAAAAACATTATAAACTCACCCCGCATAGTGACCTATTGTAAAACCACCCTGCATCAATATTTTAATTTAAAAAAAAACTGACTTATTGGGACAGTAATTATCAATATTACCACAACTAAAATCTGAATAAATAATCCAACATTAAATTTATATTATAATGTTTCTGTAAATGAAGAGTTACATTTAAAAATAAAAATTTAGGTGTATCTTTTTTTTCAAAGCACCCCAATAAAAACATAAGGGGGGTGGAAACAGAAGTCAAACTTATTTTGTATATTATTGAAATGACAGATAATTTGTGTGTCTGATAAAATAAAAAAGCCAGTGTCACGAGCGGTATTCGAACCCAAGACCTTCGGCTACGTACGGCGCTGCTCTACCACTTAAGCTATCGTGACTTCGATCCACTCGGACACCTACTTCCCATCTCAACAGCACCTTTTGAATTTTTCCTCCGTTTTGCCATTTTTCAAATTTTCCCGTTCGTGACACTGACTTTTTTATCCCAACTAAAAAAAACCCATAATTAATTGAAAGATATTAAATGGTAAGGTGGACCACGAAACTTAGGGAATGAAAATTGACAATATTAAAATAAAGTAATTTTTTTTCATAAAGAAATAAACTAATCAACTGTGGATTAATGGGAAACTTAGTTATTCTACCATATACCACACTCACGCTAATAAATACAATCCAATTTCAACATACACCAAAGGAAACACAAGATGAGATATCTATCAGAATTACGTGCAATAAAACAGCTGTTTCATTCAAATACGGGAATAAGAGATCAAAATATTGCTTGACGTCCTACCTATTTTTAAAGCAAACTTCTCATATTGGATGGCATTCCTACGCGTTATGTATGTAGCCTACAGTGCGGCAAAAAAGAAAGATTTTCTTCCCTCTCCAAACCTGAAATCAACTCATCCTGGAACAGAGGACGTACACGGTTTTAGTAGTTCAGTACTGTTGAACGCTGACTCCACTAACCCTCCAACTTCTACTATATTGTGCCGACGGGTAAAAGCGGAAGTCGTCAAAGTCGAGAGACCGTCAACGATGCCGTTCACTGCAATCGAGAAAGTGTAACGTTCATCATTGACCCCTGGGGTACAACGTTCCAGGAGAGCAGAACGCTGAAACTGAACCATTCATTTATCCGACATTTCCATAATATCCGAGAAAATATATCAAATGAGAAATATATAAAATTGTACAATATCTATTCTAAACTGCAAAGATGTCTAGAAATTGTAAATAGGGTTAATGTTTATTATCTTTTAAATCTATAATTACAGATTCACGTTCCTGACGAAAAAAAACTCTCCATGAGAGTTCTAAAAATAAACTGAATGTTTTCTTTTTAATCAGCCACATCTATGATTTTCTTTTAACAAAAAATTATAATGTCCAAAGTTACATAATATAAATATACAATATAATATATAAAATAATCGTACTAAATGTAGGATGTATTCACAAGTTTTATCTCTTGAAAATCCAAATCTTACATGTTACCTCAACATTTATAACAAATAATTTCTATTGAATCGGTTGTTATATGGTAAATTCATTAATCTATTGAAGACAAAGCTCTTACATGTTTTCGCCTATTATAATTCTCCACTGAAACAGCAAAGAAATTGCTACATATTTCTTAAATATTACATTTTTCGTTTGGGAGATTTCGCTTTGCAGTGAGAGGAATGATGGGCCTGTAATTTGGTCGCTACCTATCATTTTTGATCTGACAGACCGGCTCTGCAATGATAGGCGGGAAAATTATATAGGAGGAAATTATATAATTAAACTGTATATTTGTTTCAATCATGCAAATTCTTGTTTGAATTTGAAATCTTTTTTATTTATTTTGTGTTCATTTGTGACGCTATACTTACACTAATGACGCTGTAAATTTTTTTTTAAAGTCTAGTTTCAAGTTTTTACCTTTCTTGGAGAAAAATTGTGCAGGGTACGTTAGGTCTGTTTAAACTTCAAAATTTCAAACACATCTCACACATCGTAACACATCATTTTAAAGTATATTTTCGGATTTTAAATTGGTCAAAAAATGACAAAATTATGACAAAAAAGTAAAAAAAAAAAAAAAAAAAACGCATTTGTTGTTAATCCCAATAATTTTGTTTTTCACTAAAGAAAACATTAATAGCTTTCATTGTTTACATTCTGTTATTCTTTGTCAAACTCGGAATACGGCAGCAAATTGCTGGAAGTAGATAAATTTAACAGTAGTACCTATTCGTTACATTCAATGTTCCATTCAAACTGAGGGAAGAGTACATTTTTCCGAACAGCGAGTTGATATGTACGACTGCTTTGTTGATAGTGGTGGTATTGCGCGTCGTACCGTCGAGTTGAATTCCCAGAAATTTCCTTATCGCCCCAGAGTAAACCACAAATCGATTACTTGTGTTGTTCGCAAAATGAGGAGGAGCAAAATCCGTTGCTGTTACATAACAAAGAAATGTAATTTCGACGAGAAACTGGAATATTTTACTGTATGTTCGCGAATTACGAATTCCTCTCTCCAAAATGCCGAAAGGTTTTCAGGACGTTTTGCCCAGGACATCTGGGCTAGGATTAGGACAGGCGTCTAACGTTCCGTGTGTACATGTCGATTTGGGAGGCAGAAGAAAATGTTCTACCTTACATCGTATGGACTGATGAATCCAAGTTCACCTCCAATGGCATACTAAACGTTGTAATTTTTTACATGGGCAGAAGACAGAGAATTTCGTACTTGTCACCATTAGGTAGTTCCGAGTTTCGAGTTCTCTCCGAAATGTAGGAAGAGTTTTAGGTTTTTCAGAAAAAAAAAGAAAAATTACAGATATACTCCGGACTTAAATTTTAACCTGTATCGCTCTCATCTTGTAGGGACTTGGGCAGTCTGATTATGACAGACGTCTCAGATGAATTTAAATTCACCTCCAATGGTACACTAAACCGTTGAAATTTGTCAACGTGGGCAGAAGAAACTCCGAGAATTTCGTAATCTTGTCAGGTGGTTCACAGTATCAACGTTTGGTGTCGACTTCTCGGAAATAAATTAACTGGGAGTTATTTCTACGAAAATAATTAAATGATACCCCGTTGCTCAATTTTAGAGGGAGATTTCACCTACACTGTTAGATGAAGTCCTCTGCAACGCTTGTAAAGAATGATTCTTCAGCTTAACGGATACCCCGCATATAATTCTTTGAGTTTGAGACGTTATTTTCATAGCCAGTCAGGATAGGTGGATAGGACCTCATGTCCCAATTTGTTAAGTCCTTGATTTAACTCTATTTCCGACTATTTTCCGTTCTATTAAAAAAAAACTGTTTCTACGCCATTCATAGCCCAGGAACCTCAGTTGAAGAACTTGTCACTCGGTCTCATCTGACTTATCGCTCTGGGCGCTTTACGTTTCCGCACTAGCCACCGGACTTAAAAGATCGTGTGCAACATGTAGAGGGTTGCCATTTAGGCGGTACCAAGAGGGCACAAACCCGGACGGAGCCAACAGGCGGATCAACGGGCCTGCCATTTAAGTGTTCGTCTTTAGGAATATTCTTTCTCTATAACGAGGGACTTAGCGGAAATGTGGATAAAAACCACTAACATCGAAATAATGTGGAAAAGTCTACATCTCCCAAATATCCGTAGCAAACTTCACTCTGGAACCTTCTCCACCCAGCAAGAAAACAGCAGCCGGACCGTCGTTCGCAGTTCGAATATGAAATATGATAGCACACAGAAGGACTGTTTTTTTTCAAGATTTTTTCCATTGTTTTGAGTGTAAAAAAATCCTTTAAAATGATGGGCCAGTATGCATCGTGTTATATTTGAAATTTTGAAGTTGAACTGATCCTGAAGTAACCTGTATAACTTTTCTCCAAAAAACGATAGGAATTTGAAACTTGGCTGAAAATGTTTAAACACGTATATTTTTGAAAGCGTTTATGAATGCGTTCAAAAAAATTCAGCCGGACGGTATAAAAAGGACATCCAGTATAATTTATTGTGGTCTCCTAACTTAAATGGATATTCAACACAAAATTGATAGAAAATATTTTAATTTTAGAATAGCCAAATATTTTTCTTCTCCTCACCATGTTATGCATTTTCAAAATACATGCTGTAAGTTACTGGTGCATATTGTTATGCACTGTTATTTAAGCAAATAAAAAAGAAATGTCAAAAATATAGCATACTTTAACTACTAAAAGCTGAAAAGAAATACGATTAAATGATTGTGTTTTATTATTAGTTTTATTGTGTATATATGTATTTTTATTGTATATATATATGTCGATTTGAAATAGTTATTTTAGTTGAACATTTCTCATTTGAGGCCTCGTTTAATCGTACAAATCGTACAACCTACGCACATTTTCGTGACAAACCGGCTTCTGGAAGAAGGATGGCTTTTAGAGTTATGTACCGGACGATGAAAGGTACAGATTCGCCGATTTATCACGATGATGTAATTTGGTAATACGTATTTGATGGGAGGGTAAACGAAAATTAGATTATGACCTGCCCTTGTGTAACAGGTGCGGTAATGTGGCGTTCCTTTCTAGGAGAACGTCCAGGCGACATGCCTTCCGATGACCGGATCAAGACGTGGTTTACGAATCGGGCTTGGCACCCCCGCCGAAAGGGATAAGTACTTTTTTCCTACAAGCATGGTTCGACCTATTTGCGTAACAGGTCCGACGTAATTTTGCTCTAATAATCTATGCCCGAAGAGATTCTCACAGTTAAATTAGTCGATTACGGCTTGGGAAAGAGCATCTTCGCACTATTCCAAGAATTCTTTTGTGTTTTTTTGAACACGACGTAATATCAGGGTGAAAACGCATAAAACATCAACTCATCGGCCATATTTGCACTACAGGATTTCACTAGTTTTCTCAACAATTAGAAAATTCGACGGGGTTCCACGGCACACCGACCATACTCATAGGCTTCCAGAAAAAGGATTATCTTTCTTGCACTGTCAGCGTGAACCGGTGGAACCTTTTCATTCCATTTTGAAACATCACGTCACTTCTTCCTCGATCAAATGGCTTTATGAAATTGTGAAACTCATCGGAAACATTTACCTTAAAAACTAGGGAATGCGTCAAGTTTTTAACATTTCACTTTAAAGATCGCTGGCCAAAATACAAGAGCTCGCAAAAAAATTCTTCTTTCCTTATTAGAAGTTTAATAGAAAAGGGTGTGGGGCGTCGTATAGGTTTCGGATTCGAATCCTGCTGTCCCTGTATTCGATCCCGACATACTTACAAATGTGCTTAAAAAACACACTGCTCTCATCAAAGTACACACCTACCTATTTTGCGTAGTTTTAATTATCATTTTGTTTTTTAACCTGAAGTTGAATTGTAACGTATTTATTTATGAATTAATAATGGCGTGTATATTTAACTTTTCTAACAACTTTTTGGGAGATTTGGTTTGGTTTACTTTCGCATTTTAAAGTTTACAATTAATACATAAAATAATAAACTTTAGTATTTATCAAGTGGTAAACAAAAAATAAATTTACATGTAATATTCGTATGCAACAGCAAAACACACATATGCATACACATTATTCAAAGCCCAGTATGATACTTCAAAATGTATATTTTAATGTCCACCAGTCGGGAAAGGAAATTACCGCATGACTGAAACCTCTAGTTCACAGTTGGCTTCCAGTTAAAAATTAATAGAAGTAGAAAAACGGCCAGAGAGAATTATAAAGAAGGTAGGCAATGTATGGCACATAAATGCGAAACGAGAAATTGTAGCGGGAAGATACATTGAATTGCTCCAATGAAATATATAAAGCCCAATACTAAAATTACTTCCGCCGGTATTAATATTCTTGGCCTATGGAGAAAAATACTCATAAAAAATCAATCAGGGATAAAGCCAATTAGAAAAAAAATACTCACACTGCAATTATTAATTCATAAAATTAACAAATATGAATATTATTCACAATTGTGAACCTTAGAGAGTAAATAATTTTAACAAAATTCACAAAGGCCGACAATTTCATTGAAAAAGGGAATGAATCAATTAAATTAATTTTATTTCTCAGTTACGATTTTTGTTTACGGGTTTAATATTTTTCGGCCTACTATCACGTATCACGTCATTTAAGTTCATTAAAGTCGGTGCCAACGTCCCGTAATAAAAATAATCATGTATTTGTTAATTAACGAACAAATTTACACGTACAGGTATGCGATTTTAACGTTTGACTCGATATATTAATTTATTTTAAAATGTAATTAATTATATACGTTGAGATAGCCGACAAGTGTAATGTCGTGGCTACAAATAAAGTTTGCCAGGCTTTGGTACTTACAGGACGCAGAAGAATTAATGAAAGAACTCAAACAGAGAAGTTTGTCAAGTGCGAATTGTACCCTGGAAGTATCTTGGAAAAGTTGGAGCACTTCCACAGGAGCATTACTCTTGTGTAATCGTGGAAAAAACAACACCTACAAAAAGTTTCTTTTAAGCTGAAAATAAATACATTCGGTACTATATAAAGTATTTATTATGTGTAAAAAAATAAGTTATAGAACTGCTTAATTAAGCTCAAAACTGAATATATTTTAAAGTATAATTAGGTATGAATAATGAAATTTTGTTGTCAATCAAAGCACATTGTGCGCTTTCTTTATCCAATTTCCCACAGGAATAAATTTGTTAAGACATTTCTGCTATGACTTTTGCTTAGTGTTTATGTTTTAGTATGCAAGATTTTGTGATCATTAAGATGACCAGGAAGCAGAACAATCATTTGAGGTAAAGAAAGAAAAGAATCGTGTTCTCTTTCTTCAGAAGAAAAATTGTAAACGAAAACCTTTGTGTGAATCTCCCGTGGACTTTGATTTGTCCCATCCATCGACATGAAATGTCGGAAAGTTCGAGGAAGCGTCACGAGACGCCAAACCGCAAACCTAACCCTTAACTGCCTCCGATAAAGCAGGGGAGGAAGCTCCCTTCCGTATCATTAGCCTTTGAACAGAAGGAAAAAAAGGGCAGGAAGTAAAAGGCATAAATGTTTCAGGCGGTGAATAGCCCTTACATTTGCCCTCCTCGCATGGAAAAGGGTGTCGAGAAATCGTCTTTATATAGTCAACCTGGGCAAACTTCTTCTAATTAAGATGCTAATCAAGAACAGGCATTTTGAACAAATTCTATTTTAGAAAGTTGTAAAGCTATTTCAATTAATTTACGTCTTGTAAAGCTTGTATAAATAATTTACGACTCTGAACTTAAAAGGAAAAAACCTCTTAAATAATAGTTAATATATTGTAAAATTTATTTTCCAAAATGAATTATTACACAAAATATACTTTAAATATACAAACATAATATATTTCACTTTTTTCTCATAATACTTTTAATACAATACGCAAAAATAACTAAAATGTTGGTCCTGGGTTCGAATCCAGCGGCGCGACATACTTACAAATGGCTTGTTCTCAAACACCGACACCCCCAGGGTTGATATAACCTCTGCTGTTGCGAACCCTCGTAAAAACAAAGAAAAAAAGTTGCTTAATAAATAACATAGTATTATGCATTGTTTCCTGTAGAGAACGGTTATTGCTCTTTAAGGATTTCATTCATCCTATATCTGGTAACGTCTTAATTAATACAATGCTGGACAGCTGAACTTGAGAATAGTAAAATTGTTAAAAAAAAAGTGGTTTACACCATTATCATAATACATAAATAGTAACCAACATGATATTCTATAGATTTGAAAAATTTAAAATGCATTCAACGATTTGGGGTTGTCCATACAAGCGTAGTGCTCAATTCTTTAATTTAGCCAAAGTTTCGAATGATTTACATTCTTTTTCAAGGCCACCCTGGAATAAAGTTAGAGCCACTTTTGTCCATTTTTTCCTCCGGCGTTATTAGGTTTAAAATCGTAGCCGTAGATTCGTTTCGAAGTGGTTTCTTCAATTCTTATTTTTTTCCTTTTTTTCTTCTTCCCATGCTCGTACTATTATAATTACGTATCATAGGGCTTTTAATTTAATACTCTTTTGTTTAAAATTTGAAATTTTACTCGTTTAGTCTCATCCCATGTCAGACTTCTTTATCTTGAGATAAAAAATTGAAGATACCACTTGAATCTACGGCTACGATTTTGAGGTCGACACCGGGGAATAAATGGACAAAAGCGGCTCTACCTTTATTCCAGCGTGGCGTTTAAAAAGAGTGTAAATCATTCGAAACATTGGCTAAATTAAAGAATTAATGGGCGAAAATAATGGGTCGTAATCGATAAGATTGAAAACTTAGATAAATGAATAAAAGTTTACCGGAACGCCGACTGGTATGTACAGTTAATTTTACATATATACTTTTTGTTAAAAAATAATGTAAAAAAAACGATTTTTATAGGAGATACAAATGTGATTAACACTGAAAAGGATTCATGCCATGATATTATGGTGTTGAACAATCTAAATAAAAAAAGTTAGATTTAAGACTCGTATCTTACATTTTTCTTCATTCTGACGTATTTTCATTTTTTTATTACATCCAATTTTACAAACATTTGTTATAAACTTTTGTTAATGACATCGCAAACATGTGAAGTAAAGTTTGTTAACTTGTTTCTACTCGGGGACATTACTTTCTCAAAACATCCGTGCTTGAACTTCAAGAAAAACTTCATTCGCCGACGGCGTTTTGACAATCATTTGTGGGTTCACTATGGACAATTATTAACAACGAGAAGTAAACAACAACGTTTTTGTCCGTAATATTTCGTTGTAAATTTGGCACAATAAGAGAAGAACAAAGTTTATGTGTATTTAAGTAGCCAAAAACGATGAGTCATAAGTTTTCATTATTATTTCCGGCTTTACAAGAACCGTGGTTTAGGAGCGAAAAATTACTCGCAGCCTAATTTGACATCCTCGTTTATTTAATGTGCCGTACTTTCAAGTAATATTTCATTGTCCGGAAAGAAACGACTACAGACTGCGTTAGATCTGGGATATAAACAGGGTGAGTCAAATGGTTGATTCCATCCAGCAAATTTCATATGCGTCTTGGAGCCTTTTTATCTTTCTTCCAAAATTGCTTCACAAAGATTGATAAAACAGAAGTTTCATATTCCAATAAATCTACATATTTTTATAGAACAAAAACTCAACTTTATCTCAACTAAAAACCTTAATTAATTGAATGATATTAATTGGCCAAGCGGACCACGAAAGCTAGTGAATTTAATAAGTTAAAATGAAGTATATCCTCATTAAGCTCTCCGTGGTAATTTCATTTGTCGCCGAGAATCAAATAAGATCAGAAGATTTGAAAAATGGCAAAAAAGGAGGAAAAATTCAAAAGGTGGGGTTGATATGGGAAGTGTGTTGAAGTGGGAAGCGGATCGAAGTCACGATAACTCAAGTCAACTGCGGAAGGTCGTGGGTTCGAATCCCGCTCGCGACAGACTTTTTATCTCAACTAAAAAACCTTAATTAATTGTTCCAAAAACCTTCGTCTCAATTGAGTGGAATAAACCAAATCGCCATCTTCTACTCGAACAGAATAAGAGCTTCGCCGTCAGACTTACTTCATTAATATTTGTTTCGTTCTACACTTACATCAAGCTTAATTCTTAATTTTGTCGCACATTTATAGACAAGAAGGCATACTCTTCGGATTGGGCCAATCGAGGGCACGATTGAGAAGTAGTAGGCACACCAATTCTGGCTTACATCTCCAGCAATTGAGCGAGACTGATCTTGAAAAATATCCTTTCCGGCATTCATCAACGTCTGGACCAACAGTACCCCTTTCACCTCCCATTGCACAAATTTCTTCAGCTGCCGCCTTCGCACTTAGGACTTCTTTCAAATAGTATCTCAGAAGAAAGCGAATCGGGATAATTTTCGGACGATATAGCCGCAATTTATATTAAATAATTGATTGACGTAGTTAAATAATCATAAACACAGTTTAATATGAACCTAAAATTTTTTCACAAAAAACGTTAGCAACAGAGCGCTTGTTTTGTGTGATGTGTATTGCGTATTGTGACCGACCTGGTTTAAATTGATTAAAATGCTTTAGTCGTTTTCCATAAGACCTGGTTACTACTAATTTTCTTAATATGTAGATTAATTGTAATATACTCGTCCTAATGTAAATATTATTAAAGTTAACTCGATTTTCATGTCGTACCATGTCAAATCGAACTATAATCTAGAGCATAACAGCCAGAATGCTGATTGATATGTTTGTGAAGAACATCTGCTAAAAACCTAACAGGGAAATATTGAAACAACAGTATAGATTTAACCTGGGAAAAGATTCATTGTTTCTCTGTCCCGCTAACCTTGGTTCAAAGTTTTGCGAGTAAAAGTGATGAAATTAGAATAAAACATGCATAGCTGGCCGCAACCGATGTGAGAGCAACGGAGGAGAAAGTCACTTTGCCACACTTGAGGAATGCGTAATAGCTTATTCCGGCTTGTGATAACGAGGATATTAATTAATTTCACTTTTTTTGGAGTTTTTGGAAATGATGTGAGAAAGCTCGTGCACAGAATTTCCTATCTTCACAGGTTGATGTATTGTTTACTCCAGTTTGTACAAAATTAGATTTTCAAGATAACGCGTTTCCAAAGATTAATAAGTGATTTAAGATTGTTTCGTAGAACATTTTATTACTTATATATGCAAAAGTGAAATTTTGATTTGTGGTGCTACGGAATGATTTTATTGTGTGATACAAGTATGACTGAACGTGGTAATTTTTATTTGTGAGTTTCATTTTAATATTGTAATCGCACGTTTCCGTTATTTGTGAAAGCGTAGGATGAGAAATTATTCCAGTGGAAGACCAAACGGAACAGGCCGGTTTTGAAGGAGTAAATTGCGGAAAAACTTTCAATGGCTCGTACTTAGAATTATTTTTAAGAAGTGTGTCTTTGAAATGTGGTCTAAGCTTAGATAGAAATAGAGAAAGATTATAGATAGATAGATAGAGTGATGAGAGAGAGAGAGAGAGAGAGAGAGAGAGAGAGAGAGAGAGAGAGAGTTAGTGAAAGACTAAAGGTAGAAATTTTCTTAAATTATTTGCAATAAATTAAAATTTTACATTAAAATACAATAATAATACAAAAATACAACTCAGTTTTTTTGCCATCTTCCGAGGTATCGCTTTATCACTACTTGGAAACTATAAATTTGATGTACTTATGACTTTCAAAATGTTTGAGACTTTTCCGTTTGGTCTGCGGCGTGATGAACCTGTAATTGGTCGTTATAGATTATGGTCTGTATAGATGTGACAGATACACTGAACATGAGTAAATACGGAGCACATCCTAAAACCCAACCATGGGATGACTGAAATGATCAAAACGGCCAAATTAAGAGCCTATTTTTTAAAATTTTAATTGGCTTCGCACCTGTTTAAGGAACAATATTAAAATACTTAAGAAATGACCAGTAATCATATAGGAGTTGAAACTATAATTCTCAATCAAAAGTCGAGGCGTCATGTACGAGTGGTCAAACGGTTGCTACGTAAGAAATCAATTGCAGAAAATTAAAATTCAAACGTTTTTAAATCACGCAATACGATAAGCCGTGAAGTCCTTAGGGCTGATAACGACAATGGACCGTTAACCGAGCTTATTACACGGTTGTTTGCCAATCGCCCTCTCCACAATAATGCTTAGCGCCTAGCCAACGGTATTCAGACCACGTTGGAATAGATTGGAGCAGGTGTTATAAAAGGCATAATTGAACAAGTTACCATAAAGCTCTATGGAGAATAGTGTTATGTAACTGGAATAAAAGACGGATGTCAAATGCAAACGGAAAACCTTTCTCCGCCTCTGTCAACCGATTAGACACGTCCTGGAGTTTTCCCAACCCGGTCCTAAAGTTTTATGATAATCCTCAATTCGGTCTAATTGAATCAGTTAATCAGATAAAGGGACTAAGTGGATGTTGACAAAAAAAAAAAAAAAAAAAAAAAAGGAAAAGTCTATTGCTGACCGTACGTTCAACAATATTGACTGAACGAGTGTAAAAGGTTTTTAAGGACAATACACAACATGAAAACTGCTGTCAATGCATTATGTTTAGTGGTCTGATCGACCAAATTACTTCTTTCGATTAATTATTCTGAGTATGCAAGGCCTTGCTTGAAATGAAAAAGTTAGTGTATTGAGTCGAAAGTCGTGGGTTCGAATCCCGTTCGTGATTTTAAATTTTCATATCAACCAAGAGCTTACACGGAATAACTGATGTAAATGTTAAAATGTTGGTTGACGGGAGAAATCTTTCATTCCAATGCCTCATTTTCAGCTATTATCCTTACCCATCATAATAAAGAAATATTTTGTAAAAACTTAGTTAATGTAAAAACACGAACAATAAAACGTACCGGGGTAGGCGTAATAAATCATGGAATAATTCTGTGAGCTGTCGCTTAAAATACGAAGAATGACATTCATCCTTTGTTTCTCCCATGCTGAACCACATGTCCGCAAGATAAGAACCAGTAGCAGGAAAGTATTTCATATTTGTCTCAACAGGGTCTGTAACAGATAAATTAGACACTGCGGGTTTTTATACTTTTCTGTAAAGTTATTCTAGGCTTTATAATACGTCGGATTTCTCTTCATTGCAACAAAAGAATATTTATCTTACATAGATTAATAAATAAAGATAAAAAGATTAATCAGGTACAAGACGAAAAATGCACTTGTGGTCGTTTAGAAACATTGGAATACAAAAAACATTGTTTTTTTTACGAGGGTTCGCAACATAACGTTTCCGAGTAATAATCGTCAACCTATTCGGCCATATCGGACGTCTAAATTCTCAGGATGAGAGCTGACGCACCTCCTCATACGACGGGGTTGTGTTACTTCTTCGCTTGTCCACGCCGAATTATCGGGCTCGCATTAAGCCTCGGGTCATATGCCGCACGTAAAGGGTTAGCAGGCCGAAATACATTGCCTGCTCTCCCGCTTACTCCCTAGAGAGAGAAGGCGATTCCGTCCCCTGAGTGTGGGGGCTTCCTTAGCGTAGAAACTACCGGATCCGCTCAGGCCGCGGTTATTTTTTACAGTGGAATTGCTAACCACCCTCTAGATGAGCACTGCCTAGGTAGCAAGGTCTCTCGTCGAGCTCAGCCTACACCTGTCATGCGCATTCGAGGGACGCCATAGGCCTAGCCTAGGTGGTCCGATCCTTCGCTTCCCCTAGGGTACCACGGCGGGTAAACGCACAAAACTGCAAAGCATGCTCGAGTCAAAGAATCGATTCACTCACTATCCGCTTCCATTCGCTTACTCACGCATTCGGGGGATTATTCAGCTTAATCATCGCGTCTTCGACGCCTACACGCTGTTGTCCGGTCGCAACGTCTTCCGTGAGGCCGGGGTAGTAACGCTGGCCATACGCAAGCTTCACGAAGATCAAAATAGAAAACAGCCTCTGTCAAATCCCCGCCAGGGGCATCACCACAAATCCATTCCCTGTGTGACTAGGGCTGAATTTGGAACATTTTAGACGACCCTGCCCCGTCTATGTAGACAGGATCTAGTGCACTGGCCCTCGTGTGCCTCTGCTCAGGCACCGCCCGTGTCGACATAAGTACAGCTTGTGCTTTAGGGTTCGCAACACCCAAGGTTATATCAATCCTCAGGGTGGCGGTGTTTTTTGAAAACAAGCCCAATTGTAATTATGTCGGGTTCGAATGCTCCAGCGGCCCTGCATTCGAACCCGGGACCTTAACCTTTCACTGATGGGCGCCGTGTCAATGCCTAAACCCTCGGCCACCGCCGCTTTTATACTTCAAAAATTAATTAATTCGATTCTTTACATCAATTTATCAAGCCTCTTCAATTTTTAAATAGACAATTATCTCAATAAAATCATTGTTGTGTAAAGAGATCATTCGTCCTTTTAACACGTTCATGGTCTAATGTATGGACATTTTCTATAAATAAGTTCATTATGAGTTTGTCTGTTATGCTCTATTTGCAGGCAGCAATTTTTTTTCTCCGTTTATTAAAATACTTTCAGATGGCTTTTTACTGATTTCTAGTTCAATTTGATTCAATTTACCGCTTGTTAGTTTTCCCCTTTCGCTCATGCAAAAGAAAGTGGCATTCGGTGGAGGGAGAATTCATCTCGGTTTTTGTTGATATGGAGGGTCTTGCTCATCAGCAACATTATTTACAGCAATGTCGACGTGAATTGAAATAAAGCGAAATTCACATTATTGCTTTGAAATATTAATTTCGAAGAGACGCTGTTTAAATATGCGCCAACATTATAAAACATTCAGTAATTGAAATTATTGTTCTTTATATTATAGCTAGTTTATGAAATTATTTTTATATATGGTTTTTAATTTTAAATTTTATACCGCTAAATTTTTGAAAACTATTTTACTATTTTTTACATAATCTAACTATTTGCCTATCCCACTCTTAATAATTATATTAAAAAATGTTTTAAATTTGTGTTTTAATCAAATGCTCAATTTTTACTTTTCTCCCTACCCTACATACCGACATGCTTCCTTTATATTAATACAATTTCTTTTAGAGTAACTCAACCACTTTCCTCAACCAGATATCAGCACACGAGACCTCGCGAGAGCATTCGGGATCTCCCAGTTCAAGGTGTGTGAAATTTTGAAAAAGGAAAAACTATATCCCTACCACGTTCAAAAGATTCAAGTATTGCATACTGGTGACAATTATCGTAGGAAGGAATTTTGTTGCTGGCTTGTACAATCTGACACTGAGGAACATCACTTCTTTCATCGAATTTTGTGGTCAGATGAATCAAATTTCACCCGAGACGGAGTATTTAACACCCATAATCTCATAATACCAATACTCCCATCAAAACCCACATGCAAGTCGTCAGCAACATTCCCAAAGACGTTTTTCAATCAATGTTTGGGCGGGAGTTATTGGAAATGTCCTCATCGGTCCCTACTTAGATTTTCCGGCAAGATTAACTGGCCCAATTTATTTAAATTTTATCCAAAACATGCTGCCCACCTTGCTGGAGGACCTTCCTTTACAATTGAGACGAAACATAATTTTTCAGCACGATGGTGCGCCTCCACATTCCTCTAGATTAGTTCAGGCGTATTTGAATCGAACATTCGAAACATGGATCGGCCGTGGTGGGACAGTTCCATGGCCACCAAGATCTCCTGATCTTAACCCCATGGATTACTTCGTCTGGGGATATCTCAAGGAACTAGTCTATCGCACTGAAGTGACAAACGTCGACGATTTGAGAACAAGGATCTTCACCGCTCCTGAAAAACTTAGACGTGTTCTCAGTTTTGGTGTGACAGTTGGAAGTATGAGAAAACGGGCACGTTTGTGTATTTCGGAGAACGGTTTTCAATTTGAACAAAAACTAAAATGAATAAAAATAAACGAATTTTAAAAATTATTGGTGAGTTTCTATGTTTTTTCCAATCTAAAAAGTTGAACTCTCAAACATTAGCAATCCTTGAACCACCATTTTTTCTCTTTTTGTCATCAACATCTTGGTCTCAAAACCACCAAATAAAAAAATGACGAGTGCGTTAGAAGCGTTATTAAATCCGGTAGTTTTCCTCAAATTTGCTGCCTTCTGAGACTAAAATTAGAAACTCTGGATTACTTTATACACTTTCCGATTTACACAATTTTCCACTCTTTTTGTAGTTCTGGCTGAAATAAAACACAAAAAATTAGCCCAAACATTTTGCCACCGTCATCTTCTTATTGAAAAATTAACGGGAATTTCAACGGTGCTATTAGATTTTCAGAGAAATGTTTAGATTAAAAGATATCACGATTTTCCGACCCCAGGACGTGATATCTTTCAAAACCGATAAAAAGCGAAATTACTCTGAAATGGTTGAGAATCGGACCATGGACAATATGAACTTTTTTGTTCATTTTAGGGTGAAGAATCCACTGGAGAAGTTTGTAGCACGAGTAGCAATTCACCCTGTATATGGAGAATATATACATAGATTATACATAGATATTATTTATTATGCTTATGCATATATCAATTGAGAGAGAGAGAGAGAGAGAGAGAGAGAGAGAGAGAGAAAGCTTTCTTCTCTGAAAGAAAGTAAGGTGAAAATATAGTTGAACATACGGATGTTTTTTATATTTTTATCCTGGATTAATTGAATAAAATCTGTTCATTACTCTAGCTTTCGATCGTGTTTCTTTGTAAAGTGAATGGTTTGTTGACACGAAATCCCTCTTAGCTCTGTTTATTTCTCATCGTTATGCCTCCTGATTTATACTTTTCACCATTAAAACTTTTATAAATTTACTATCAACGAACTTTAATCTAAAGTTAAACAATAAATATACCCCATTTATAATGACATTCAGTGATCATAGTATTTGAAACACTCTTTGGATATATTCTCTCTTTCTATCTATTTGTCCGTATGTATGTTTTTAAAAAATATCTGGAAATATCAAAGGAATCTACATGTAAAAAAATAATGTAAAATCCATTATTCAAGTTACTTGGCAGAATGGTCCAAGATACCTGACTTTGTATGATTAAATAAATCAAAATCAATCAAATTCTGTTTCTTTCTTTTTCTCCCTCTTTCTCTCTCTCTCTCTCTCTCTCTCTCTCTCTCTCACTATCACAAATAAAAAAAGGATACTTCTTTCTATAAATGTACCTCATAGTCTTGAATATGATGATAAAATTTATGACGAATATAAATCACTAGCCATCCCTAAATTGAAAGACGTGCGAACTTTAGCAATTAGTACCTTAGATTATAAAATATTTAAATATAAACCTATAAAATATTTGCACGAAAACTATAACCATTTCTATAATGTACTTAACATTAATACTCTAATTTCAATTTAGTTGTTAATTCCAAAACAAACACAAAAAAAACGAAATAAATATATACAGTAGTCTGGCTAGGTATGCATAGTTCATGAGGCCATTAAAAAAAAATCTATCAGAAAAAATTTAAATAACGACAAAATTATTCAAAATACTATTTAAAGGTAAGTATAATCGTCTTCTATGCTTATTAATCTACATATAAGTGTAATTTCGTGTCTTCATATAAATTTTAAATTATATTTACAAAAACGTATCTTTTTATGTGTTATTTTGGATTTTGTTTTTTAATTTAAATTTAACAATTTTTTTCTGTACCAAATACTTTTTGATACGTTCACTAATTCACTTGTTAAAAGGTTATTGTACAATTATATATTTTTTCACTTTTTTTTGTATTGTTTTCTTTTGGAGACGTTGGCAACCCTTTTTCGAGAGTAGGAAAATTGGGGTATGAGTGGAAGGGAGTAGTGTTCGTCCAGCCTTCAAGTCAAAAGCATGTCAGTGAACCAGTGTCGTTTTTCATTTGTGTAATTATGCTATCTTAACAGTTTCGTATTCATTCATTACTTTCATCTTCGTTTTTTATTTAGTTCATTTTACTCAAAGTTCAGTCTATATAAATGATCAGTTATTGTAAATTAAATAAATTAAAGATTGTCGTTTATAATTCAATAACATTTTATGCAGTACACTGAAATAAATATACAATGCATCGACCATTTTCTTTTATGTATCTACTTCAAGATTTTATTTTTATTCACATTTTTTTTCAATTGTAGTTTCTGTAAAATTTTGCATTGTTTGTAACACAGTTACGTTAAATTTCGAAAAACTGATAAAACCTAAAAGTAGTATGTTTATTGATAATTTTGTTTATTTTTTATTTCTCTCTCTCTCTCTCTCTCTCTCTCTCTCTCTCTCTCTCTCTCTTTCCTCTTCTCCTTCTTTCCCTCTCACTCACTCTTTATGCAAATTTTTCAAATCTTCTGATTTAATTAAGAATCTAACTTGCAATTGTGCAATTAACCGAAAAAATTAAAGGAACTATAGCCTCGCCATGTAAAATTTGAAACTGCAACTGAAAACGCGGATACAAAAAGCCTCTTTAAGTTACCTGAAAATAATAATAAAAAAACAAGAATTCGCAAATGTCCAAGCTTTGTAATAGCTTGCTAACTGTGTGAAAAAATCTATTTTTTTCAATCAATAGAAGAATATCATTTTATTTATTAACTCCTTTTCATTATATTATCCATTATGTTTTGCGTATGTATTTATCTTTGTATCAAAATATTTCCATTTATAAAACTATCATTATCTTTCCTTTCCTTTTCCTTAACCTTATTATCGCTTACTCTATTGACTCTGTCGTTCTGTCTCTGTCTATCTCTCTCTGTCTCGTTTTCTCGCACCCTCTCACTCTCTCACTCTTTTTCCCACTCTCTTTCTTTCTCTTTCTCCCTCTCTCTCTATGCGTATGTCTTCGTCTCTATTTCTCACTCTATTCTCCCACTCCCTTTTCTCTCTCTGCCTCTCTATCTCTATTTATCATTCTCCCCCTCTATATTTTTCTTATTTAATTATTGTTTAATAGTTTTGCCCTCTCCATTTCTTTTTGTCTATCGTTCTCTTTCTCTTACTCAGCCATTTGCCTAGGTTTTCTACTTTATTAATCTCTATTTAACTCTCCACCTTCCATTAATCTCTTCCTTTCTCTCTCTCTCTCTCTCTCTCTCTCTCTCTCTCTCTCTCTCTCTCTCTTTCTCACTATACGTATGTCTTCTATCTTTCTTATTTAATTTATTGTTTTACAATTTTGTCATCTCCATTTCTATTTATCCATCACTCTCCCCCTTTTTCTCTTACTGGTCATTTGTAGAACTGTTTTACTTTATTAATCTCTTTTTAACCCTCCGTTAACCTTTATATCAATTTATATAATCTATCCATTTATCCATCTCTGTAGGTATGTCTAGAACTTTGTTAATCGAATTTCAATGATATTTATGTTAGTTTAACAGGCACGTACTGTGCCCATTGGCACTCGCGGGTTATGATGCTACTTAAAATCGTTTCTGCGATCTTAACTACATAGTTTTCTAACATTATCCACAGTTAATCACCGAAGATAGCAAAAAGTCGACATTAGTTTGAGTGTCATCATAATCCACGTATGTAAAAGGGCCCACCCTAATTGCCTCACCAGTTGCTAGTACACTACTGTTTCTGTACGACCACGAGTAAAACTAGGTTACTACACAATCACACAACACAAATACTATATATATATATATATATATATATATATATATATTACAAAATATGTGAAAAAGAATTGTGATCTCTGCGACGTAACTGGTCGGAACTGGTGTAAAAAAAACACTGTTTTTCGTATACAGAGGTTCAGAATCGGGAAGGCTAAATGGTTGAGGAGCTTCCAGTCAATCTTACTAATAAAAAACCACTATTGTTGCTTCCGCCATTCTTATTCTTACAATGAATAATCGAGTTAGTTTTACACGAAGGAATTCATCATGTAGGTCCAACCTGTTGCCGTCTAATCGATATATTTTTTCTTGCAGGCTGTGTCGGCTGTGAATTGCACGAATTAGGTAGAGACGGGTTTGACAATGGGCTCGCGTGTGCCGGAAATGGCATGGAAGGTCGTTCACTTCCAATGATATCTTTCGTATCGTTCATCTTCGCTGCTATGTTGTCATTTTAAATGGCAGGAAGTAAATACCGGAAATAAATAGCGTATAATTAAACATTTTTCATCTCTTTTTCGGATGTCTTTGAACGCGAGTGAAAGGTGATTAAGACATTACTGGTTCAACAGTGTATGATAAAATTTCTGTACATAATGGGATGATTATATCATTATTAACATTAGTGATTTTTATTAGGTCTTTTTAAAAAATTATGCCCTTGTTTCGTAATATCAAGGGTGTTAAACGTGATACGTACCAGATCATTTGCTTCGTAACAAGGAATAATGCTATTAAAAAAAATTGGATTTTTAAATGTACACACATACAAATAGTATGTGTGATGTAAATTTCTGTGAGGTGAATTTTATAAGATTCTAAAGTTTTTTTTCTTGTAATCCATTGGTTATACCCGGATTTTCGCCGAAATTCCAGTTGAAATCCATAAAAATTTTTAAATGCTTACATCGACTAATCCTTAAAAAATTTTATTTTTCAACTTGAACGGAAGGTTTATGTTGATCTGGAACACACAACAACTTTTAAAAATTTTGGTGTTTGAAAGGAGAAAGGGAGAGGGAAAGGGAGACAGAGAGAGAGAGAGAGAGAGAGAGAGAGAGAGAGAGAGAGAGAGAGA
>CM077099.1:12572819-12592881 GCA_039619505.1 Cimex hemipterus | reverse complement strand
GAGAGAGAGAGAGAGAGAGAGAGAGAGAGAGAGAGAGAGAGAGAGAGGAAGATAGAGAAATAGAGAAAAAAAGAGTGAGAGAAAGTGAGAAAGAGAGTTCTAAATAGTGGGAGAAGGAGGAAGATATTTAAGTTTGACAAATGGCTGAGTAAGAAAAAGAGGGAGAGAGCAATGGATAAAATGAAACGTTGAGGGAAAACCTGTTAAACAAGAAATAAAATTAGAAAAATAGAGAGGGGGAAATTGATAAATGGAGATAGAGAGAAAAAAGGGGAGTAGGAGAATGCAGTGAGAAATAGAGAGAAAGATGTAGAGAGAGAGAGAATAAGAAACGAATATAAAGGCGAAGAGACAACATACTTATGGTGGTTGAGGTTGAGAAGGAAGAAGAGAGATTGATATAAAACTGGAGAATTATATAAACGAAGACCTGGTAAACGAATAGCTAAAGTGGGAATACGAGACAAGCAAATAGAGATGGAGAAAGAACGAAAGAGAGATGGACAATTTTCATTCCCTTACTGATGTCAACAAGAAAATGACAATAAACTAACAAATGGAATCTATGCGCAAAAAAGGGTGTCATTAAACATACATTTGAGACCGCTATTGAATACAGAGCACATCCCTTGTTTCATCGCATGAAGAAGGACGGCGTGGAGGAAAGTCTGCAAATAAATGTCGCCAGATTTACATTAGGTCATATAATTTACATACTTATTGTAAGATAGTTAGCTTCCTTCTAATTTACACTTAACTCTAAATTTATACGATGTTTGCAACGTTTTCTACATTGGCTTTAATATTTAATAATTTTGATTTTTTTAAATTTTTTTAAACTGATATATTATGTCTTGCACAAAGTATATTTTTTAATCTTTCTATTCAAAGTAAAATTGTTTTCTGCACTTTCCACGAAAAAATCGTTCAGTCCATTGCGTTATAACTTTGAATTTCATTTATTAATATAAATTGTACCGAAAATGTACAAAGAAAAATAAGATGATGATTCGCGACTGTTTATAGGAGTACTGTTATTTTAAAGCCTCATAACACCAATACATTTAAATTTGCCTAAAACTTTCTTTGTTAGTAGGGTAGACAGGGGTTAAAGGTGAAGTGTTATTTATACTATCTGTATATTGGATTCATTCTTACATGTTAGGGCACTTACACAAAAAGGCAACTGGTTGCTGTAGTTCTTAATTTAGTCTCAAAATCATTTGCAAGAATTATGCGTTTTGTACCATGTAAATGATCATTACCGGAGATATCAGATTGGTGAGTACTTCATTCCTTATTCTAGTATGAATTATCTTTGCATTGAGCAGGTTCCACTTGTTAACTGCTGGTTATAGTCGTCTGCACGCTATCTCTCCCACGCATCTATATGGTAATAATTGGGCTCGTATTCCTGATAAGAGATGAAGCGGATGAAGTTTATACTTTCTTCGCCCTCGCTTTTCACTCCGTTCAACGGAACAATTAAGTCGGGAGGAGAGCGTGTATTACAAAAAGGGGAGCACGCCTCGTTTCATGGTCATTCGGAGTCTGTGGTTCGAGATGTTAAGGTGTATTGTAGTGTTGTTTTTCCTCGGTTATGTTTCTGGAGAGAACACCCAAGAGTTCGAAAATCAGGGGATCAGTTCGAGAGATGGATTATCCAGCTTTTCGGAGTTTGCAGAACCTAAAATGCCTGCTTTTAGCAATGCAGAGGTACACGAGAACGTCAAGACTTACATAGTGACTAAAAGAGTGCCTGTGCCTTATCCAGTACACGTCGAGAAGAAGGTACCTTTCCCCGTCAAAGTACCAGTCAGGAGACCTTACACTGTATTCGTACCGAAACCTTATATAGTCGAGGTAACGAAACCAATCCCGTACCCTTTCAAAGTACAAGTACCGCAACCCTACACGATCGAAAAACACATTCCCGTTCCATATAAAGTACCAGTCGATAAACCATATCCTGTTCATATCAGTAAACCAGTACCGATATTAGTGGAAAAGAAAGTGCCTTATCCAGTAGAAAAGCATATACCCTACCAAATGAAAATTCCATATGAAAGACCTTACGCAGTACACATCCCATTCGACAAACCTCTATTCTATCCAGTAGAGAGTCCTATACCGATGCCTATGAAAATATCCGTTAAAAGCCCTGTGCTTCAGCAAGTGTTTCAACAACAATCGTACAACGAGAAACCAGTTAAACAAACGAATGTAGATGACGTTGCGCAACAACAACACCAACAACAGCAGCAACAACAACAGCAGCAACAACAGCAGCAGCAACAACAACAACAACAACAACAACAACAACAACAACAACAACAACAACAACAACAACAACAGCAGCAGCAGCAGCAGCAGCAACAGCAACAACAACAGCAGCAGCAACAGCAACAACAGCAACAGCAGCAGCAACATCAGCAGCAGCAGCAGCAGGTGCAACATCAGCAGCAGGTGCAGTATCAGCTGCAGCAGCAACAACAACAACAACGACAACAACAGCAGCAGCAGCAAAAGCAACAGCAAGAAAACTACCATCACCAACAACACCAGCAGATGCAATATCAGCAACAAAACCAACATCAAAAACAACAACAACTTAAGCCAGTGCAAGTAATCAGTTCCATGAAAATCAACAATTTCACACCTAGCACTTACGACGCCGAGACGTCAAATATAATAACACAAGGTAAACACAAGGTAATTTCGTTTCTTCCAGGCTCTCAAGATTCGTACTCATCATCGAATCCAATAGATTTTGGAACGATCCATGTATCGGGGATCAAGGCAAGCAGTATGGAAAATTCCAGCGATTGGATACCAAAACAGCAATATGTGTTACCGTCTAAGCAACCGATCGCATATTCAACTCAAGTCGGCACCCATTACAGATACGTCCTGCCGGATGTGAAAACTGGAAGCAGTTTCTCAAACGTAGGAAGTGGAGCCAAAACTTCCATTCAAAAGGAAGCATATACGCTCAAATTTGATCCAAAGAAGCAAGAATATAAATTCGAATTCGCTCCAGTGAAACAGCAATATCATATCAAATATGAAACAAAGAAACCCGAATACTCTAATCACAATACACCTCTATTCGAAGTCAAAGCTCCGCAGTTTGCACCGACGAAAGCGACCAACTCTCAGCATCAAGAAATGTTAAGTCAGAGTTTCAAGTCGGTTGTAGAGGTTGATAAGGATAAGCCAACTAGAAATTACCAGTTTTACAACATTCATCCTCAGAAAGGATCCAAGTCGAGCGCTTCTTCAGGAATCAGTTTCCAGAAGGTTGAATCAAGTGAGATAGGAGAGGCAAAGGCAGCTTCCGAAGGCAAGAATTACACGGCGGAAAACGGCGTTAAGATTCAATATATCACCCAAAGATACCCAACATTTGAACAAACCCCTCAGTACAGTCAACAAATAGAGCTGATTCATCAAACATTACCTTCGAACTATTACGACGAGCAGCAGCCCCAGGCTTCGCAGGAGCATGCGACGTTCGACCCACAATTGCTATATACAGAAAAATATTTGCCGGAAGATGAAAAACAACAGGATTACCGCAGTATGGCCTATCAGGTTCCCCAATTTACATATTTTAAAGCGGTACCTATCCAAGAGAGCCAACATTTCGTAAATTTTCAGACGACAGAAGCGGTATATCCTTCAGAAAACTATTATTCAGGTTTTAGCCCAGTCCAAACAACCCCCAAGGATTACGAGAACGAACCTAGCGAATACAAATACGACGGCTTCCCTCGGACCAACAGCCATACAGGAGCGTCGGACGATTTTCACCATCTAGGGTCGTACGAAAGCACGACGACTCCTACTACTCAAACTGTTCCGACTGTGCCGTCGACCGCGCTTCCTGTTTCTACAGAAAACACGAAGGAATTGACACAGGAGTCGGTCTCAACTAATTCCGGAAGCACCGAAATTTACACAGACGCAGCTACAAGAAAATCGAGAAAGAGGCCCCAAAGGAGGAGGCAACAAGAAAAGACAGATTAATATGTATTAATTTATATTTTATAGAGTCAGAAAATATTTTAATAAATAATATAAATGTTGTAAGGGTGTAAATAAAAATTGTAAATATATTGAAATTATTTTCGTTGACCTTAATAAGTCTCCATCAAAGGCTTGAAGAAATTAATGCTAATCGATAATCATTTTCGCAACGAATTTTCTTTAAAATACAACTTTTTACTATTAGAGCTACGTATTTTTTAAAAATTACTTGTTATGTTTAAAATGGGGCCCTATTACGAGTTAAGCTCCTAAAAATTATTATGACAACAATTACGATAAAATCAATTCGTTCGGGTAAAGTAAATGTGGATTGAATCAACTGGAAACAACAGAAATTAGAATGAGAGCTTGTTTTCTGATTTTCGTTTAGTTTTCTCGTATTTATCGCAACAACCCCAGTCTCTCGTTTATCCGTGTGGCCCTGCTATTAACAGTTTGCATTAAAAAATTCCGTAAAAGAAATTTCTTCAGTGGAAAAACGTCTCCACGTCTACGGGAAAAGGAATGACATTTAAAAATAAGTTTAGATACAGAAATCTCATTGTGATGTACGGAGATGTAGAGCAAGATCGAATCGCCAGCGCAGTTAGGACAGATCGACCAAAAATTTTACCACAGTAGCAAGAGCGGAAATTATTAAATTATAATATATGAGTAATATTAGAAGTAGACATAGAGCCAGTGGCTTCAAATTCTTAGCTGTATATATAGAATGAGTGGTTACTGCTTGAGTGAATCAATTTATTAGACAATTAATTATTCTTCCCATGTTATGTCTTGGTTGAGATAAAAAAGAATGGCATGAGCGGGATTCGAACCCTCGACCTTCGGCTAAATACGCCGCTGCTTTCCCCCTTGAGCTATCGTGACTTCGATCCCCTGGGCACCAATTCTTTATCTCAACCTAGAATCGTTCCACCTTACCACTTTTTGCCGTTTTTTTAAATCTCAACCACGACCTTACATTGACATACTGAAAGATGTAACTTGGTTAATTGACCACTAAAACGCAAATTAATTAATATTGAATAAGTAAAACTAATTATATCTTCAGTAAGCCCACCCGGGTCATTTCATTTGTCGCTGTGAATCCAATCCGATTACACGACATTTGAAAATGGCAAAACGAAGTAAGGTTGGAACAGTTGAGATTTGGGAGGGGGGCGAGAGGATCGAAGTGACGATAGCTCAAGTGGTAGAGTAGTACTGCCCTAGACGAAGATGTGGGTTCAAATCCCGCTCGGGACACTGACTTTTATTCCAATTTCACAGTGAAACAATAATTAATTGAAACATGTCACTTGGTCAATTGACCTATAAAACGTTAATGTATTTATTTGTGTGATAGTAGTGTAAGCGTGGGTCGAATATCAAATACGCCATAAACCCACCAATGTTGGTTAGTATTTTAGTCTCATTTTGCCAATGTAAATTTTAATTGTACGTAAATTATGAATGTATTTATTAGCGTGAACGAAGGTGGGTTTTCAGTAGAATCCCGCACATTAGTCTAGGCAATGACTGAATGTTTTAACATAAGAGAGTTTTCCTTGATGATCAAGATGATGATTGATCATCAGTGATATTTTCACGAGTGGAGTTCTCAGAGGAGAAAACGTTATCAGAAAGATAGCCAGAATTTAGTCAGGAGAGCTGGGTTATATTTATATAAAAAGTTTTTTGACTTTAAACGTGAGGTGGAAAAAAGGGAGGTGACGGCAATAGCCTAGGTAGCTGGCCGGCCTTAAAATTATAATAAAAAAGTAACATTAGATTAGATATATAGAAGTAGGCTCTGTGTCTAATATAGGAGAACTGTATATAGAACTTAATAATATGAATTATACAATAAAGAAGGTTAGTTTATGAACGCATCCAAAATCGTAGCAGATTTACGAACGAAGGAATCGAGGTAAACCCCGAAGCTATTATAATCTACCATTATACATCCAGTACTTCAGTATTTTGAGGTTTGAACTTTCAGTAGCTCCTCTCCACACTTGTAATGCCGGCATCATGGAATAAATTTTTGTTAATTTTTTCCATCCCCGAAAATGACGTCATCCCAGAAAGAGTTCGGTCCAGAAACTTAACGTGTCGGAAAGTGTACCCTCCTTTCTCTATTCGACGGGATGATGGACTTTTTTTTCTGGCTATTTATCCATGAAAATTGGATTCACATAATATACGGCGAATAGTTTCCGGCTTTACCGCGATTCCTGCAGACGAATGAAGATGTGCTGCGGTTTGGAAACGCACAACGGATCTTTTATTACCGTCCTTAATAATTTCCGTTCATGCCTCTCTTGCAAGTCTATGTCTTAAATATAGTAATAACCGCACTTCATCGTGGGCCGTACACAGCGAGATTTGTGCATATAAAGTTATTTTTTGTTATGCCTTTCCTTTTCCCCTTGAAAACATAACGTAGAAAAGTTTCTCCATTGCACTTTTGCGGCATTTTTATAAATACAAACTACTAGCACGGCCGCACGGATTATCGAGAAAATATTTCCCGGGGTTGCTGCAATAAATACACAGAAAACATTGAAAATCTGTAAACAAATTCTGATTACGATTACTTTTGTGACCTATTAATTGGCTTTTCATTTACTTTTCCCAAAGACATTTAGTAGTCCTAATTGTTTTTAAAATAATTTTCAGAAATAATTTAAATATTACATGTGATATAAAATAGGTGTAGGGGCGTCGGTGTCTGCAAAGATTTAAGCGTTGACACGGCGCTTATCACGGTAAGTTAAAGGTCCCCGGTTCGAATCCAGCGGCCTTTCACCTGCATACGTACAATTTTTTTTTCCAAAAACATCGGCTCCACGAGGGTTCATATTACTTCGTAATTGAAATATCCAAATAATATTTTTAAGAAAAAAAAAAACTTTCCGATTACTTTTTTGAGACACTGTAAATTCTTATTCAGTGATTCCTCATGTTATTCTACTTTACTGAAATTTTTGTTTTGCTGCCATCTAAAAAAACAATAGAATGAACCTGAAAAATCCAAAATAAAACTTGAAAATTATTTATAATTTCAAGCGACATTATTAATGAATCTCATTAGAAAGCTCATAGGATATTCAAATGGATTATAAAAATATATGAAAGGTCAAACGAGACATACTATTACAGAATATTCCGATTTCGGAAGATGGACCAAATAAATACAATTTAGAAAGTTATACTGTTATTAATGAATAATTTAAAGTGCTTAGAGATATAGTGATTTTTCTGTATTAATTACACCATTTTAATAAATTGATACATAGAAGATAAAATATTAACCAGTTAGAAAACCGAAAAGAACATTTGTTTTAAAATAAAGACAAAACGGTGTTTTGTTCGCTCAAGATGGCATGGATTATGAATTACTTACGTTTTAAAAATGTAAAGGTTTTTAAATCTTTCACTGATCATTATAACAATGATGTCTCAAATTCTCTGTTAGGTAGTTTTTCTTAATTCTAAATTGCGAATTTAGGGCGATTTCATGAGCAATTCAAGATTCATTGATAGATTATAAAATTTATTATTAATAGAACTGAATGATGTACAAGGTTCGAATATTCTCGCTGATATTTCAATTGTTGTCTATTTATTTTAAAAAAAAGTTTGGGTGTGTTCTTCAATGTCTACTGGCGGATGCATGCACGCGCGCGCGCGTGTGTGAACACTTAAAAAAAGTTAGAAAGACAGGCAGAAGTAGAACGATAAGACATTCTTTCATGAGACCAAAGAAAACAAAAAAGGAAAAAAGAGAAATTGTTTGGGAGAGGAATGGACAAAAAGAAAGATAGACAGATTGAGAGGGAAAGAAAGAAAGAATGAGAGAGAGAGAGAGAGAGAGAGAGAGAGAGAGAGAGAGAGAGAGAGAGAGAGAATATGAACCATGTGATTTGTAAATTCAACTCATCACATTTATGTAGCAAATAAGGTACAGATTGTAATAAACATATTAAATTAAAAAAAGAAAGAGACAAGTTAGTGCGGTTAATGTTAAATGTTAAAAACCATTTTGCATTTCTTTTATCAAGTAGAATGTAGCTTCATGTTGCAATCATAATTATAAGCGCCAGAATTTTGTTTTTGTAATTAATTACACAACTAAGCGATAAATCCGGTGATATAAACTCGTGCATGTTTCCCATTCCAATTGAGATAAAATATACATTTTACTTAAAAACCAGTTCATAAGATAAGAATGTTGACTTGTTAACATTTTCTAATACATTAGCAAATCCAGCCCGATTTTTACTTCCTTTATTATAGGCAATCGAATATCAGAGTTAAAACCATTGTAAAACAAGGACTAAATCATGCGCCAGCTGAATGGTCGGAAAGGTAAAAAGGTGTTCCACTGTAATTTGGTAGCGTTTTAAAGCTGTTTATACCGATAGATTAATCATTCAGGTCGATTATGTAGAATTACTAGTGAGCATGACCCAAGATTTATGCCATCATTTGCGGATTATCACCATTTTGCCTTTATCGACAAGCCAGAGGTTGTATTGAAAACTGTTTCCAAATAACCTCGCATATTTCATTCAAATCCTTTTTTTAAATGAAATCTCACGACGAATTTAGTGGATCTGGCTTGCATGTTGAGAGGGTACAAAACATAATAATGATTTGTCTCTAAAAGGTTAGTGTAGATAGCATAACTATTGACACGCTCAAAACATCGACCATTTCTCTGAAACAAAAAGCGAAGAACTACTTCTTTCGTCAACCGAAATAGAGCAAAGCTGTCTGTGTTGGTTCGCACTTTTGTTACTAACATATAACATATAACATGTAACATGTAACATACGACATACAACATACAACATATAAAATATAACATAACATATAACCTTTATATCGTTCAACATAGGCAACACGAGCGTCACACAATTGAAAAAAGAAATATTTCTCGCATCAGTTGCGCATAACCAGAAAAATAAGGGGTTAATAACCATTAAGAAATTGATATAAAAGTTGTTAATAATCCATTATATTTCGTGGTTCAATTGACCAAATAGCTTCTTTCAATTAAGTACTTTCTATGTAAGTTATTGATTGAAATGAAAAAGCTAGTGTCGCGAGCGGGATTCGAACCCACGACCTTCGATTAGACACGCCGCTGTTCAACCACAAGAGCAGTTGTGACATCGAACCACTCGGACACCAAATTGAAAAATGGCAAAAAGGAAAATTCGAAAGGTTGTAGGATACGTTAGTGTCCGAGTGGATCGAAGTCACGATAGTTCAAGTAGTAGCGGCGTATTTAGCCCAATGTCGTGGGTTCAAATCCCGCTCATGACACTGACTTTTTGATCTCAACCAATACCTCACATAAAGATTAATTAATTGATTCAAGTTACTTGGTCAATCGGACCAGGAAATATAATGGAGTTAAAAATATCATTTAACTGAATCATGCATTAAATAAACATCTATCTATTGCTGACCATTACACTTAGTACCACCACCTAATTCGCGGTCTATTCCGCAATTGTGTTCTTTAACTCGAATCCAATCCAAGGTACAGCCTAAATCCAAGAATATTGAACTTACCGTAGACTGAAGCAGAAAGAGAAGAACAACACTGAATGAAAAAAAATTATGGGGTACTGAGCCAGAGATCGTGGGTTCGAATCCCGCTCGTGACACTAGCTTTTTTATTCCAACCAATTCCTTACATAAAGGTTATTAACAACGAGGAAAAAATTGAATCGTTTTGAAGAAAATTCATGTAGTGAGATAGGTGTTGATTAAGAAATATAATCAGGGGGATAAATAATTTCTACTAATATCTCAACCGGCAACCTCTCAGGCGAGAGGATAATTTTCGTTATCTGCTAATCGATACGCCTGAAATTTCACTGCTTTAACTAGAGTAATACCTGCTCTCCTGTTTCTGTGATAAGCCTTCTTGATAATCCTAATGATGATAATTGACTTGATCAGTCAAAGCATCAAACAAGTCACAGTATCCGGTCTTTAATAAATACAATGGGAGGCGGGTTACTTTTTCTCCTTTTGAGTTTGTCAAGAACGGGTGGAAATATTAATTCCGAAGCAGAAAACTTTGCTTCATCTTTCTTATTATCCAGTCCTTTCACGAGCAGATCCTTTCCCAAAGATTCGGACGACTCTCGGCAGCTGGGCAAACTTCAATAACTAAGAAATTGCTCCAACTCTTACTAAGGTTTTGTAAAGAGAGATTGTCACTGATAAAAAAATACAATTACTTTGTTACATTCGGCAATTCATTTACTTTGGTTCTTTAATATTTTTATTAATATAAAAAACAGGATTTTATTTTGTAATCTGTTTTTGTTGCAAGTAAAAAATTCTATGGTATGGAAATATCACAATGGTGATTTCACATATGGTATTTATTGTCATAACGGATTTACCGAGGAAAAACATTCGGTTCGGACAACCAAACAGTATCTTACAGTGAATGGGGAAAGATTCGGTCGGAGGTACGTCTTGGGTTGTGCAACAGCTGGATTATCCCCTGTCTCCAGATGTTTACAGCGCGATATCGGAATTGGGCCATGGGTGAAAGGAGGATCTAGACCAAGCAAAACTGCTTTATACCCAAGCCGGCGTAAAAAGAATATTTTCTAATGAACCAAAGGGATAATAACACCAAAAATAAACCTCGAAGTTTGCGAAACTAGTTATTGCTAAACTATTATCGCAATTGCGACATTACGAAAAGGATACTTAACGAATTTTGCAGGTGAAAGCGTTATCGATTTTGTCAACATTTTCATACACGGAGTATATTGTATAAATTATTTCTGCCTTGAAATGGTAAAGAGTTATTAGTTTAGCATTTTGTGCCTTGTCTACTCACAATCAGGCAATTGCGGTCATTCAATGTTAAACTAAAATTGTATTATATAATCTTAATTGTATAACAGCTACTAGGACCTATGCATGCTTGACATTCAATATGTCTGTAGAAAAGACGAGGGTGGGAAGACAATGGCAATTCCTGGGAAGAGGAAATTTTTCCTTATAGTTTGTATAGGCGTTTAAAATCTAGTTTTTAATTTTAAGGGGGTGGGACTTTTTTCATTTCTTCACGATCGTTATTGTTTAGAAATTTTTCAAGTTTAGAAACGTACCCATCATAACTATATTATTTCTTTTTCTATTTTAATATAATTATGTGTACTTAAACTGTGAGAAAGAACGAGATCCAATATGCCCCTCCTTCTCTCATTCTCTCTCTCTCTCTCACTCTCTCTCTCTCTCTCTCTCTCAATCTATCTATATTTCTGGAGCAATCAAACTCACTAGGGAAGTACACCTCGGTCTTTCAAGCAGAAATACATGCTATCAATGCTTGTGCTCTGGAAAATCTTAAAAGAGGTTACACTGACAAAAAAATCCTCATAAGATCAGACAGCCAAGCAGCTATCAAAGCACTGGCATGTACAAGAATCACATCAAAATTAGTCAGTGAATGCATCCAAAATCTCCAAAACCTGGGAAAACACAACAAGGTAACGGTATCCTGGGTGCCAGGGCACAGGGAAATTTTGGGTAATGAAGAAGCAGACAGACTGGCCAGAGGAGGATCCGCAAGACCATACATAGGCCCCGAGCCTATCCTTGGGATATCCAAAACAAACGTAGAATCCTCCATCGCAGAATGGATCCAAATAAAACAAAGAGAAAAATGGATAAACTCTAGCAGTGCTAGACACAGTAAACTCATGATAAAACAACCCTCACCAAAACTGGCAAAAACACTGCTACAACTGGAGAGGGCAAATCTCAGAGGAGTGGTGGGACTACTAACCGGCCACTGGCACCTGAGAAAACATCTACAAAACATGGGCATATATAATAGTGATCCAATTTGCAGACTATGTAATGAGGAGGAGGAAACAGCCACTCATATCATCTTCGAATGCGGAGCAACGGCTCAATGGAGATTCAATCTGACGCACAAAAATGACTCAGAGAACCACATTGAAGCAATAACAGTCAATGACTTGATAATCCTGAGAAAAAGGATCGAGTCTATTGACTAAACTAAAGAACTAGGAAGGTACAATAAGCCAGAAGGCTGCAGTGCCTGGGGCACACAAACCCCCACCTCCTAGTACCTTTGCCACCCTAACCTAACCTAACCTATATCTCTGGATATATAGATAGATTACATAGAGATGGAAAGAGGAAGAGAGAGAAAGAGAAAGAGAGGAGAGAGAGAGAGAGAGAGAGAGAGAGAGAGATCCATCCATTGCTTTCTTAAACAATTTCTCTTTTTTTGCCACTACGGGAAGGGCTCCCTCTCGCAGCAATGACAATATTTCTGGCCGCATTTAGTATCGTAATGCCCTGAGATCTACAACCTGGTCTCTGAGGAACGACAACTCACGTTGAGTCTCGGAGTCCAGTTCGTCCTCCAGTGTAATCCCAGCCATGACCATCACCGCCACCTCCAAACTGCACTGAACGGAGGACGAACTAAGCTATTTTACCCAACCCTGTTTTCGGTAGACACATCAGCGTCTGCCATCACTATACACATAGAAATAGAACAGAAACATCAGAAAACATAACAGCAATCCAATTGGTATTCTCCTCTAGGCGCTCGCTGCACCATGTTTTCGTGAGTTTCTGGTGGCGTGGTGTTGCTGCAGGTTCTCAATGGGCCATACCATGTGGAGCGTCGATAAAGGCTCCGCCATAACATCTTGAACTTAACGTAGGATCTGGCGGGCCCTGTGGAAAGGCTTCCGTCCAGTGTAATGACAATATTTCTGTTCTCACTTCTATTCTCCTGAGATTCACTACCAGTCCTCCTATTAGTACTTCCATTCTCTCGGAATCCGGCTAAGGCACGAGAGACCACGATTTGATAAACGCCATATGTCTCTGCGATATCAACTTGCCGGTGACCACGATGACTCAGTCTCACAATAATATTGAGAAATTCCGGTTGATGATGATATCTTTCCATGGTTAAAAAGAATAAAACTGGAGAAAAGAGGGGCAAAGATGTTTGTTTACAAAATAATTTTCATATTTAGCATTCTTAAGTAAATCCATTATTAAAAATTAATTTAGTTTAACAATTTTTTGTTTGTATTTTCTATTTTGTTTTATCCTACTAACAAGAATATTTAGGTTGATTTAATTAAACTTAATAGAATAAGAATAAATTACAAATATCCTTATTCATTTCTGCCCAGTTTAAATAGATTGAATTGTGTGTTAAATCTGTCCAACAATTTTGTTAGCAAATAAAAACCGAACATGACCGTAAAAATTTTTATCTTGTTATATATTTCGAACAGTTACTTTTACTATGCTATATATTTCTAAATATATAAATAAAAAAAATTGCAAAGCAATTTTTTTTAATAAACTAAAAGGTTTATTCAGTGATTGGAGTGAAGAAAAGCTTTTTATACAATCAATACTCCCTATACGAGTTTAAAACATTGCGAGTGGGTGAGTCCCTTTTTTTGGCCCAGGGTTTATATCAAACGGAAGTATTTTCTCCAGAGAGAAAAATGACCGGCACATATTAGTTACAGTTAAAGAATAATTTTAGGAATTATAAATGAAAATATATAGAAATGGATTATATAACGTATATATAGGCTATCGCAATGACACGGGCACAAACCAATTTTTCGAATAACGTAGCGATTTGTTGAGGCCGTGAAGGACGAGGATGGGCGTAGGCGGAGGACAATTGTATGAGCTAGAAGGGGGCGGTTTGATATGTGTACGGCCAAACTGCAAAGGCAGAGTAGAATTGAGTCAATCCATCCACGACAGTGCCGGGAAAACAAGGCTCAACTGGCAGAAAACTCAAGAAATCTGTATTATTCGTTTCAAAATTTCTGTTTGCTGCGCTAAAATAATTAAACCATAAGATTGACCCTTCAATTTGTTTTGAAAGAAATCTTTGCTTTTCCAACAATTTATTTGCATTAACAAATCCTTTTTGTGCAATAATAACATAACGTTGTGTGAGATTTATTTCTAAGACCGTAGCCGTCCCATTTACTTCTTTATTTGTAATGACTCATTATATATAATCCATTAAATTTCGTGGTCCAATTGACCAAATGGCATCTTTCAATTAATTAATCTTAATGTAAGGTATTGGATGAGATAAAAAAAGTCAGTATCAGAGTTGGTGACTGAGTGGATCGAAGACGACGCAAGTGGTAGAGCAGCGGCATATTTAACTGAAGGTCGTGTGTTCAAATCCCGCTCATGACACTAACTTTTTTAATCTCAACCAATACCTTATATAAAGATTAATAATTGAAATATCTATAATTTTAAATAAAAATTAGTTTTATTCTCATACTTATCTCTGCAAAAATATTTCGATACTAATTGGTAGAATGTCCGACGCGAACCAACTTTTCTCAGCTCAAGCTGCAATAAAATATTGTTGATCTTTTTCAGGTTTTTTCTTAATTTGAAAACATCTCACATTTTTAAAACAAATCTTACACAGTCCAATTTTATAATTTAAACAGATTATAGTGTACAATGTTTTTAGTGTAGTTTCAAATGTTTACCATTTTTGGAGGAGAATTTTACAGGGAACCTCAGTCCCAGTTTAATTTAAAAGTTTTCAATACTATCCTATTACATCCTGCCAGGACATTTTAAAGAATCTATTATGTTTAGTGGTCTATTGACCAAGTTACTTCTATTGATTAATTATTCTTTTATACAAGGTTTGTTCGAAATGAAAAAGCCAGGGTCACGAGCGGGATTCGAACCCACGACGTTCGGCTAAATTCGCCGCTGCTCTTACCACTTGAGATATCATTACTTCGACCCATTTGGACACCAACTCGCCATCTCGATCTGCAAACCTTCCAATTTTCCACTCTTTCGCCATTTTGTATGGCGAAAACAATGTTGAAATTAGATACAATGGTCAAAAAATAAAGTTATGTCAAAAAGAAACCGGTAGCATAATTTCGATGGGGAGCTGAATATTTCATTCTCAAAAAAATCTGGATTACTCTATCTGATATTAGAAGGTTTGTAGATTTTTGAAAAAATAAAATTAGAGAGTAATCTGGACTTACATTTTTAAGCCGTATTGCTCTCATATTATTATTATTTAAAAAAATTTCTTTTACGAGGGTTCGCAACAGCAGAGGTCTTATTAGACCTCAAGGTGCCGGTGTGTTTGAAAAAAGCCCATTTGTAAGTATGTCGAGTTCGAACACAGGGCTGCTAGATTCGAACCCGGGACCTTTACCTAACAGTGATGAGTGCTGTGTCAAAGACTAAACCTTGCGGCAACCGACGCCCCTTATGCTCTCATATTATCCAGAAATTTCGGGTCTCGGTTTATAATAGGCGTCTAACGTTCCTAGCACAAATGGCGAATTGGGAAGCTGGGGAAAAGTTTTTTCATACATCCTAAGCCCTGACGAATCCCTGCACTCTAAAGGCATAATAAACCGTTGGAATTTTCGAATTTTCGAACTTGGGCAGAGGAAAATCCGATAATTTCGTACTCTTGTCATCAAGAGTCTTTTGTGTAGACTTTTAATGTAACGAATGTAACTTAATTTGTGCTGAGTTGCTCCATTTTTGAGGAAGGTTTTAACAACACTGTTAGATGAGGTTCCTCTGCAAAAACGACAAAGAAACCTTTAAGGTATTGTCAAAAGGGAATCAATTCATGCGTTTCGACTTAAAAATATATGATAAAATAGTTTAATACTGGATTTGCAGACAATTCCCGGAAGACAAGGAAAGTGGAAAGTTTCGACGCGACAAGCGCAAAATCCAGAAGTTAGTGCACTTGAACTTGCAGATAATCTTGCTTAGGTTTTACTGCATATTTCACACCATAAACTACTTGTAATCTCCTTTAGGATAGAAGGAGAGAAACTGTAATCTGTGAATGTAATGTTTAAAATGTTATTAAGTTATATTTTTAATATGCATTGACAAAAGACTAAATTTTGCTAGAAGATGCGTCGATAAGTCGTCTCAGATGGATGTCAGTTTAACATAATAAAAAAGCACAGAAGTTGAGAACGTAAAGCACGTTTGTTCCTGCAAGACAACGACCACAAAAAAACAACCAGAATATACAATTTGAGCTCAATTACCTCGTGGGGAACTTTTTACTCACACCTCCACCGTCATCTGACATTAACGCATTTAAAAATTTATGGTCCATGATGTAGAGAAAAATCTGATAATTAATATGTTCCTCAAGGAGAGAGCCTACAAGAAATTTAAATTAGGCTAGGATGGGAATCACTTTTCAAGTGAAATTCAACTTCGTACAATACTTGCATTACAAGCTATAATAAATATAATGGTTTTGTACTCAAACTTTTAGTTTTTTATATCACCTAATTTAAAAAAAAATTACATGAGACCTATTGTTGAATAGTCGAGATTCTTTTTAGAACGGTTTATTTTTAAATTAATTCAACAACGAATATGAAAGGGTTATGAATAATTTTTTGATCCACTGTATATCCCCCTATATGAAATCGAAGATCTGTATTTATACATTTCTCAGATCTTCTTTAATTCAATCACACACCAACAATTCTATCAATAAGAGTTAATTTTTCCAAGTCAACAATAGACAAACCTACTTTGAAATAAAACTAATTTTTAAAATGCAGCAATTTTTCTACTTCGTTCTTCCACCAAAATATCTTTTTCTCGCCTTTCTCATCTTATCTGTATTAACTTTGAACCTGCTTTACAAAGGCGTCTAGACTATTTTGTTATTCAAAAGTCTCTACTAGCCTTCTGAAATGTTCAGACATCTTATTTATTTACATACTGCGTGACTAGACAGATCGAGAGAGCGACAGTGAGTAAGAGCGTGAATGAATAATGATGTAACTCTGCGTAGTATTTCCTAAATTTGGTTATTAGAACTTAACAAATTTGTTGTAATACAATTCCAAAGGATTGGCTATAGCAATGATAAAGTACTTAATTTGATTATTATATTTTAATGTTTCTTTTTTATTTAAAGGCTGAAACCACCTGAGCTATCTTGATTTGATTCCGTCAACGTGTATAATTTCATAACGATTTAATTACGAGGGTTTGAATAAGCGATGATGAGTTCATATTTTGAGCTCGGAGTTTATTGCGTTCACAAATTTGAAACATTTCCTTCCAACGCGAAAATTAACTTTGGCAGGTTAATTGCCAGCAGTGGATTGCTCTCTCTCGCTCTTCTTTCACGAGAAACGCCGTCTCATTTTCAGTATATTCTTCATCTGTAAGTGCATTCGGAGAAAATTAGATAACTCCTCCGATGATCATAGCGCGCAGTTTTAGCCGTGTTCGAAATTATTCCCCTCTGCTAATCACCACTTTCACGCTGTGATTGGAAATCCGAGCGATGTCTGAACATGAATATGTAGTGGCTATGAAAGCCGTTCTGAAACTGAATAAATTTATCGGCTTATGCCCGCTCTATAAAAAGGAAAAGTTATACTAATCCATGCATCTCCTTTTATGCAAAATACAATGATTTTTGATAAATTAATTGGCTGAAGGTTATGCACCTTTATGGATTCAAAAAGAAAATTCCTGCTGAGCAGTTTGGATCATGTTATCTATAACTTTAGCACTTTAACCATAACATAAGCATACCCGAACTGTTTTACTGACGATCAATAAGGCCTTTAATTGTGTTTAGCACAATGGGCTTGTTTACAAATTAACCGGTAACGACTTTCTTAAGTATTTAATAAAACGAGTCTTCTCTTATCTAATAGACATGCGTTTCAGTCTATTAATAGGGAGCCATTTCTAAAGAATTTAAGGGAGCAGCCGGAGTTTCTCAAGGTTCAGAGTGGTACCAATCATTGTTTTACTTGTACGATATTCTACGGTTCTAGCATGTTCAATTGACCCTATTTACGGATGAACTGTCCTCGTTTTGACGCACACCTACACTAACACTATTAGATTGAACGATGCTTTACTTAAATTGGACAACTACTTTAAATAATGGAATTGAACAGTTAACCCTAAAAAAAGTTGTTATTTTTTCTCACTAGGATATTATCTGTACTCGGTGATGACGTGGTATTAAGTAGCAATGTGATACCATGGTCAATCTCGGTTAAATACTCGAACCTATGGCTTGATAAAATACTGGATATTAACACGTTAATATATTGGTAGTAATTTGGTAGTAGTAACTCGTTTTCCACTACGCTGTAGGGAGTCGGGTTTGAATCTGAAAAGTTTCTTTTACACAAAATGGTGGTAAGAACAGCTCTTAGCAATCCCTGCACTGCCTGGAAGTCTATGCCAAAGAAACTATAGGAAACTACAGTTGCCCAGAGGAACGTCTTTAGGCTGAGCACAAAACTCTTCGTTCCCCAAGAATTGGGCTTACTCATGAGATGTGCAAATCAAAAGTTTTATTAAAAAATGCGCCGTAAACATTAAGTAGGCTTGTCAGGAAAGCCTTAGCAATTTGATTGGTGGCATTGGAATCCATGTTAAAAGAAAAGACATCAATCCCTTTGGTAGATGTAACGGGTGCTATTTCTTGTCAAGTTAAGCTTGTACGAATCAATTGAGAAGAAGACTGATAGTCCACTTCCTTCCCAGTTTGGGTTGTTTTAGATTTTTTATCCTCCCCTTATAAAATAGTTTGCCTTGAGGTTATTTATTACCATTCATTTCACAGATTTAAATAGTTAGGAGTGGTCAGGAGATGTTTATTAGAAAAATACTGTTTTCATATAATTGCTGATGTTCCGACATTTATTCAGGTCATCTTCGGGGCCTGGGTAAAATGTACTCTTGTGTTGAGAATTAGTTACAAAAATACAATAGATGATTATATTATCATAAAGATGGATTTTAATGTAATCGTGGTATTCTTTCTCACACAAAGTGTGGCGTTACTTGTAATGTCATGTCTATTAAGCGTATACTTCGTGAAATTGTTCTGAGGTGTGAATTTGTATTCTGTTTTCTATTTCTAAGATCGTGACAAGGTACACCACAGTACTTTTAAAGCTTAACGGCTTTCCATGTCTCTTTATCACCCGTTTTGCCTTTGTATTTGTCCTTCGCTCCGTCTATTCGTCAGCATCCAAAGATCTGCTGCCTGCTCCAGTTGAAAATTCAAAGCTTAGCTATCCGTCCAGGTTTTTGAAATCGGGTTGGTTTGCCGCCATCTCTCTAAGTAAACAATTGCCGTCTTGTGACCTGCCAGCGCGTTCAGGCAAACGAGAAAATTAATTACCTGTGAATAACGAAATAAATCTTAACTGAAAGAAATTTTGAAATAATTTATCACTATATAAAAGAACAAATATTTGTTAGATACGTTTTATCAAACGATTTTTATAATAAGCTTAAATTAACATAAATTTATTTAATTAGACGTAAAAAGAAGAAAATTCCTCCTTTTGTACAATAATGAACTTAAAAAAATTAAGTTAATGTACAAAAGGAGGAATTTTCTTCTTTTGAACCGACCTTAACGGTTATTTTTGTAAACATGTTTCAACTCCTTCCTTAACAAGGGCCCATAGAAACGAAGACAAATCTTTCGAAAAAAAAAGTCGTGGCATTGAAAGGGAACATATTGTATATTTTCTGAATGAGATTAAAAAAAAATTGTAGATAAATCAATGAATGAAAAAAAGTAGGATTCCTCGCCAGGTTGTTTTATTCTGACAACGAGCTTTTCATCATTAATAAAAACAAAAATATTTCCAGGTACATTGATAAAAGAAGAAAACCCAACTCAATTTTGTAAAATTTAAATAGTATCATATTTCACACAATAAATAAATGAACTTGATGACCGGGATACAAAGAAAGATATACAAGATATATATACATGTACTGAATACAAATATAATCGTGTCATTATTTATTACGTTTGTGTGCATAAGTTATATATATATATATATATATATATATATATATAAGTCGAAAAAAGGAGAGAGTGAGAGAGAGAGAGAGTGAGAGAGAGAGA
>CM077099.1:12547242-12568146 GCA_039619505.1 Cimex hemipterus | reverse complement strand
GAGAGAGAGAGAGAGAGAGAGAGAAAGAGACAGAGAGACAGAGAGAGAGAGAGAGACAGACAGACAGGGAGAGACAGAGAGAGGGAGAGAGCGTGATAAAAAGAGGAAGATAGAGAATGAAAGAAAGAAGGAAAGAGTGAGAGAGTGAGATAGAGTGAGAGAGAGATAGAGTTGTTCGCGTGCGCGCAACTCACTAACACATTTCTTCTTTTTTTTTACGAGGGGGTCGCAACAGCAGAAGTCATATAAACCCTCAGGGTGCCGGTGCTTTTGAAAACACATCTCGCCATTCTCGCTAATAAATACAAGCACTCAGACAAAATATATAGACACATAACACATAGAACATGCTATATACAATTTAAAAAAACCGATTTCCCCTAAAAAGCAGAAAAAAAAGAAAAAAAGCAGAAAAAGAAGACTGTGGAACTCGCTACCGTGCTCGAGGACTCTTCGTAAATCCGGCGGCATGCCTACACGCTCTTTGTGTGGAGCCAATGCATGACACGTCTCTATTATGTGGGACACATCGAGCAACCTTTCTCTGCATTGGTAACAGAAAGGTTATTAGTATTGATTGTAAGCAAAATTTACAAGGGGTTTAGTTCAAATTTGAATGTTTCTTACAGACTTATGTTGATTACGACATAAATGTCTAATTTGTTAGTTTCCTAACGGTTAATAATAGTTAAAAGTACATTATTATTATGTATTATATACGTGCACATGAGTCCATTGTTGATGGAATGTAGGGAATGTATTACAACTAACTGGCTTTATTTGACATACTTGTTTGTACACATAAATTACTACATACTGTTAATTTTTCTTTAGAAATCGTCCAGAAACTACTAACATTGATTTATTGTCCATGCTTCAACGTTTTGCAGGCGATCACGACGTCTTCGTTCATGTTTGGAAGGCCTTCGTTATTTTATTCGCTAACATACCAATCATTACTTCACAATTATTAATTGGCAATTAAATTTAATATACAACAGAACATATATAACTTTATCGTTTTGCCAGTTATAAAAATCCAGTTTTTTATTCATGGACGAGTGCTCATGATTGCAGATTTTATAGGATTAGGTTACTCTCACTCACGAGGCCACGACCATTACAAGGACCACGAGCAGAACAATGCAAACCAGATAGGAACATTCGAGAGATTCGAATATCACGACAATAAACGTTTATATCCATACCTGGACGAACTTCTTTACACAATAGTGACGGTGAATTTAAACGATTTGAACCCTTTAGTTGTAGACAAATTGGGCTTTTAACGACTGGCTACAAAAGTCAGACTTTCATTTCTCCGCCATAAAAAATTTGATACTGCAATCGAAAATGCGAATAAAATAGCCTCTTTAAATACCTAAAAATAATAATAAAATAAATTCGCAAAGTGCCAAGCTTTGTAATATCTTGCTAACTGTGTAAAAGTCAATTATTTAAAAAAAATCAATTCAGGAATATAATTTTAATTATTAACTCCTTTTCATTATATTTTGTAATGTTTTGTATATGTATTTATCTTTGTATCAAAATATTTTCATACCTATCTATTTATAAAACTGCCATTATCTCCCCCTTCCTTTTCCTTATCCTTATTGTCACTTATTCTCCCTATTTCTCTCTCTCGCTCTCTCTCTTTCTATGACTATGACTGTCTGTCTGTCTCTTTCTCACTTTTTCTCTTCCTCTCGTTATCACAGTGTCTAACTGTCAATCTATTCTCTTACCACTACTTTGAAAAGATCAATTGATAGATGAAATGTTCATAACGTATAAAGATTGATACTTACCTAGTTGGCAAACTGAAATTGAAATTCACGAGAGAAAAGGGAATAGAAGTAGTAGTAGTAGTGGAAGAAGTAATGGGAGTAGTAGTAGGGTAACTATCTATGGTATACAGATAGAATTTTTATAGATGGTTATTTTGAGACAAAGATCCCACTAACATATATTAAAAAAGACAAGACCAAAAGAATGGAACAAAATGGCAAAGAGTTTGGCTATAGCAAATGATGATCGGTTCACAAAGCAATATATCCCGAATAGAATAACAAGGTTCAAAATCAAGAGATAACTGCTCTAAATGGCACATTACTGCTTAAACGTTTTTGAACGCGCAATATTTATCAAGGAGATTTAACTCGATGTGTGAACTTGACCACTGGAAGAAAAGGACATTCAGTTCATACTATATTCACTTTTTACAGTTTAAAATAATTTCAATCTATCAAATTTGTAAATAATTCTCTCTCCCCGTCATATATACACTTCTATCTCTCTATGTTTGGCCTATATATCTATGTGTATACAAGCATACCAATATATAGGTACTCTCTCCACTACTACTACTACTACTACTACTACTGCTGCTGCTGCTGCTACTGCTACTACTACTGGTACTACTAATACTACTAATGCTACTATTACTACTGCTTCTACTACTACTACTACTACTCCTATTCCTACTATTAATGCAACTACTAACTAGTTACTACAGCTACTACTACTACTACCACTACTATAGTATATTTCGTACACACACAGTTACATATTGTGGACTGTGTATATATTGAAACTTGAAATTCTGATCGAGGAAAATAGCAGAGGTGCAGAGGTACTGTTTTTGAAGAAAAAAAGTGTGACAGAGAGAGAGAGAGAGAGAGAGAGAGAAAGAGAGAGAGAGAGAGAGAGAGAGAGAGAGAGAGAGAGAGAGAGAGAGAATAATCCTAATTAAAATAATGGTCTAATACTTTTATAACAATCTAAAAAAAATTCAGGATTTAATACAATACAATTTGCTTATTTGAAAAAAAGCACAAAGCACTGAATTATTAATCTTTGTTTAAAGATATTGGGTTTTGCAAAAATTAAACCTGATATTGAGAAATGATCCCTTGGGATCTTACTAAAATAAATGAATTCACCCTAGATCATATGACATATTGTTTTTGCTTATTTCCCTTATTTTTTTATTAAAGATTGTAATTGTGTAACGTTTGCAGCGGATCGTTTCGGGCCGACAAAAGCTCCCAGTTTCTTTATTCAAACCAATTTCCATTATTTTATACCCAACGTTTATTACCTAGCCCAATGAACGCACACGTGAAATTCATATTGGAAAATGAAAACGAAATCAAGAATACAGCCTGGAATGGGTAACAGCATAAAGCCTGGAAGTTTTCATATAAATTGCAGGCTGTTAAGAAGTTCAACCGACATTATGCCTGGAATAAGCACACAGACTTAGTCACATTAGGTAAATTGTCCTCTGCGTTGAGAAATTTGCCATTCCAAGATTGATCAGCTGCTTTGCAAAATTACACATTAAAAACAGGAGCTTTTTTATTAATTTATTCATGGCTCTGTTTCAAATTTAAGAAAGTTAGCGTATGATGATACATGTCATTTTACTAATTAAAATTAAAAATTATATGTTGTTCACAATTTTGTAATGATAATTCATCATGAATACTTAGGTATTATTTTAAAATTGAGTTTTGAGAATATGATTGGGACAAAATTCTTGTTTTGTTCAACATTTTTCATACGCTCAACCCAACATTTATAACATAAAGAGAAAATACCGTTTTGCGAATGTGCGCCCGAGTGGGTTTCTCCATTACGCAAATTGAATACTTAATAAGCTTTATCTAAATTTTCACCACCTCACGGTGCTAATTCGGAACCATCGGGAAGAAGATTATCCATTTCTCGTCCCTTCGATCCTAGGAAATATAAACTAGATACATGACAACAATGCGATCTCGATTGCTGACCGACGAGAAGAATAGTGATGAGTAATATTACTCAATAATGGGGAAGAGTAACTAGGAGTTCTATAACTCAGGCCAGAAGTACAATTTCATACGAGGTTCTCAACAATTTGTCAATATTGCTTGAGGATGGTATTCTTACGTGGGAGTCTCTCATCATTTTGCACGTGAGCTTAGTTCTTGTCGAAACTGATGTTTCAATAGGAAGAAGGAGAAAGAGAGAGTGGACTGTATTCTAAATAATCGTCTCGTTACATAGTATATACAAGTGTATACAACATAAGTTCCAATATAGTGAAAAAATAGGATTAGTCATTGGATAAGAAACTTATAATTCGCAGGTTGGCAACAATAACGCTTGATGGTAATGCGAGAAGTGTTTTATTCTCAGAAACAAAATATTTCTGCTAAGCGTAAATTTTTTTATCAAATTCAATAGCGAGTTCAAAACCTTAACAGACAACACTTATAAAAATAATCTGAAGATGGTTAGATGCGGTCTAGTGTAATGTAGGATTTAGAAAAATATTTTCTTTTTCGTGACAACGTTTTTACTGAGAACATCTTCAGTGTCTGGGATTTATAAGCATGGTTTAAATTTTTCAAATACATGTAGGATGTGAAAAACATGAATTTATACAATGTTAGAAATTTGAGATTCAATCAAAGTATTTTTTTCTGTGTAAACGTCCCATTCTTATGTGTTTTGAATGCCAGTGAGATCTTCAAAGGGTGGGGAAGGAAGTCGGGTTAGAAAGACATTTTTATACGAGAAGTCGGCTTCTTTGAGGTGTAAAAAAGGGAAAAATGGGTAATGGTACGCCCCGATTAGTCTTCCAGTATTTTATAGACAGGAATAATTAGGGAAAGGAAAGCCAAATTATTGAAGAATTTGACTATATAGAAATGTTCGATGTGTGCAGTGTGATGATTGTTTTATATTTTGTGTGATGTGATAATGATATATGTATGTTATAGATATTGAATTTAATTAATGATATTGGCGCAGTTTACATGTGTCTATTGTGTAATTTGCCCTGTGTTTATCCCTGTTGATGTAAACGATTTCTAAAAAAGTTACGTTTACGTTTGTTTTGTTCTGTGTGTAATATTTTTGGATTGATAAAGTCGAAATTGTGTTGGTGTTCAAAACGGTGGGGTAGCCAGTGCTCTAGGAACAGAAAAAACATTTTCTTTATCGAGCCGACGTTTCGACCTTTATTGGAATCATCTTCAATCTCAAAGTCTTCATCTTCTGTGTAATTGTGCCATTCTTGAGTGTCGTGTTGATAGTGGGTGTTAATAATCACCATACATTTCCAAAATTTACGCTTATGTTTATTTTGCTCAGTGGGTAATATTTTTGGATCGATAAAGTCGAAATTGTGTTGGTGTTCAAAATGGTGGGGTAGCCAGTGCTCTAAGACTTTGTTTGGGTTTTTCGCATTCATAGATATAATTGCTTTACTCCCTTATCCCGATATTGGGATGTAAGACCGATGTAAGTTGCCGGACAGTTTAAACAATTGGTTTGTAAATTACGTCAGAATTACTGATGTGGGATCTTCAATTTTGGAAATAAGTGTTTGGATTGTTTTATAGTTTTTGAAACCTTGACACGGTAAAGAAAACATTTTTCTAATACCTAGGCCACACAAGACGGCATCTCACGATCTGTAAATAGTCATTAACTAACTTTCACTAAGCCCCACACACTTATAAAATTGTTGCTGAAACCCAAATTTTATTTTATGAATGGAACAAGACCTCTGGGCAGTAAATGTTTTTGAAATTGAGTTAACTAGACGGTACTACAATGACCTCTTGTTCTAAACACTGGTAAACAACATATATTCTCATATTCAAGGCAAGGCCAGAAATTCAACACGAGGTTTTGGATTATTATAACAACGCCTTTCGACGAGAATTCGACGTAGAAATGTTGACATTCCCTAGTCATTTTTCAAAAAGCACTAAACATTTACTGAAATTTTGTACGCTTTTGTCTTGTCAACGAGCTTGTTCGAAAGGCCGATTTCACGATCCAGTATTGCAATTATGGATGCCATTATCCATCAGCGATTGTCGGGTCGTTCAATCAAATCAGACAATGCGTTCATTCCGTTGTCCAGAGGGAGGTGAACGCTTTTGCTACGTTGAGACATATTTTTATGTAACGCGCCGTGAGAGTACACTACTTAAATTCCGGCGAGTTGTGTGTCAACAGGAGATTCGCCGTGCGGAATTTCAGGACGTTTGTTCAATGGTGTGCTTCCTCATCATTATACCGGGACGAATGCAGTAATTTTTCCTGCTGTCGCTGTTCAAAATAAACCACTTGAAAGTTAAAACGATCCAGATTTTTTTTAAACTTCTGAGCAAAAATCTTTATTTTTTAAATTATTAAAGAAAAATCGTATTTTTTCCATCAACTGGGCTTGAAAATTGACCACAGTGTTAGATAATGTGTTCTTTTGCTCTTATCGTCATAAATCATTTGGAGTTGTGGATATGTAACATATTTTTTTAGCAATAATTATCTTGAGTTGTTAGAAAGGTTAAACGTTTTGTACGATTGGCCGAGTTGGCGCTTGATCTTTCATAAAATTCATCCAGTAATCAGTTGTTTCCGCCATCTGGTTCTGGAAGCATTGCAATTTCACACTGAAATTCCTCTATTCAAACCCGAGCCCTGAAGCGATGGGACAATGCCCACCGCATTAATGGCCAGTACACCGTTGTCGTAATTCGATTCATTTGATCGACTTGGCGTCGTCCAATGTGAGCCAAGTCTGATATGAGCTGGCATGAATTATTCAGTTTGATTTCCTATGATCGAACAATTTTCTTTGTGATTTTGTTGAAAAAAAAAAAAAAACCCATCTGGTTGTTTTCGCCGATGCGAGAAGCTCTTTGTGGCAGTTTCAACGCCTTATCGTTTCTAGAGTCCGATATAATCTAAAGAAGGGTCTTGAGAACCTCGATGATAGTTCCGATTGCTCTTCTTATCTCCTACGAATATCCAAGAAAGCCATTTCCGGTGGATTCCGCCTTTCTCAGATTTATTGTTAACAAATAGGCGGAAGAAAATGGCAAATCTGCTTACATGGGAAAAAGATCGACGACGCTCATCGAAGTGTTAAACGTTCATTTACGCTACCGTTTTTCATTGTGTTGACGGACTTCCTATCTGCCTATTTCCTAGATGATTTTTGCTGGTCATCTTCAGTAGACATTTTATCAGTGTACTCTTTTGTTCTTTTCAAAAATTCGCTGACGATGTTACAATCTTAAGGTCGAAGAAGCTCCATTACAAAATGTTACTCAAACGAAAGGTCAAAAAGTTCAGATTTTTATATAGATGCATTTACTGAATAATTTTGAAGTAATTATAAAGCTAGAAATATAGTTAAAATGCTAAATAATTAAATAAAAATGTAAACTATTGAATTTATATATGGTGTTTAGTGACCGTGAGTTAATAATTATTCCGAAATCGTGAGATGCGGTCTGGAGTGATGTAGGTTTCAGGAAAACATTTTTTTATCCTGCCAACGTTTCCATCCTTATTGAGATCATCTTCAGGGCTCAAAGTGTTTGTTTTCTGTGTAATTGTGCCATACTCTCAACACGACACGGAAAAAAATAAGCACTTCTGGCGCGGCAAAGAACCAAAGACCGGCTGAGATTTATTCGCAAAAAATAAATTTCGTATTACACAATTGTTACAAACTGGCAGATGCACTAGTACTAAATATGCTTTAGCAAGGCTCATTGGTACAAATATACTGCATTTACTTTCACCCTCAGTCATCCTATTTTATTTCTTCAACTTGCTTGTTTCAAATGCCAATTTCAAGTAAGGAAAACGGTGAAATATCTAGCCATATAGAAACGTCAGAAACAGAAAGACTTTTTGTTGTTGATATATAATACAGTTGAACAAATGTGTGATGATAAGAGACTGTCAGTCGATGATCATTCAGATATCGTGAGATGCGGTCTGGTGTGATGTAGCTTTCAAAAAAACATATTCTTTATCATGCCAACATTTCGATTTGGACACCAAACACTTTGAGTGAGTACAAATATTTCGATTGAATATAAAAAGATACATTGCATGTATTTGTTAAATGTAAACAATGTTTGTAAATCACACGCCCTGAAGATGATCTCAATAAAGATCGAAACGTTGGCAGGGTAAAGCAAATGTTTTTCTTGAAACGTACATCATATCAGACCGCATCTCAAGATTTCGGAATAATTAATCGTAAAAATTTATGATACATGGCGATTTTTTGATTTACAATATTACTGTTCAGAACCATTTTGTGTCCATTTGACCGTTTTGCAGAGAATATAGGAGAACTGCAAAAAGGTAGCAAAAAATTAACACTACAGTAATAATTTTAAGAAAATGTTTTTCTGATACCTACATCACACCAGACTGCATCTTACGAGTGATGTAGGTTTCAGAAAAACATTTTCTTTATCCTGCCAACCTTTCTTGCTGTTGCCAATCTTTCGTCTGCTTGCTTGATCAATCAAAAATCACAAAAATTTACGGTACATCGCGATTTTTGGAGCATTATATAAATAATTTAAATTTTCAAGATTTTGAGATAATGTCGGTGATAAGAGCAGAGCGTTTTGTTTATCATTTCAGTTCATCCCAAAGAGACTGAGCAATGAAAGTGGTGAAAAGTCAAAAGACAAACAAACCCACCAAGAAAATACATTTAAAATTAATTTATTTTATAGTAGAAAATAAAAGGACAAAAGATGTAACAATTAATTGCCCAATTAAACAAAAACCATAATAAAACCAGCTAATGTTTAACTTAACTTTTGTGTGAAAGTACAGTATAATTCATTTGTTTTTTAGTTCGTTCTGTTAAATTGACGTATAATTTTTATGCAGACTTCATTTTTTACAGTATAATATAAACTTTTTTCGAAAGTATGTGTGTATGTCTTATTGCGGATTTTTACAAAATAATGATTAATTAAGGAAAATGTTACCGAATTAGAATGTGCAGTCTGTTGTTTCAATATATGTTGTTTTGCAAGGGCTTGTTAGTGGTATTTCTTGTAAGTCTGAGTTTCTTATCCATTTCTCGCAGACTTTATTCGAAAACTTTATAAGTTAGATTAAAGTGGGTTTGTAAAAATAAAACCCCCTTTCACATCATTTACACGTCGGATTTGTCCAAATCGGATACTTTGGTCTTTGCGCTGCTTGCGAGCAAAGCTGCGATGTGTACAGTAGTATGTGTAGACATACCTTACTTATCCTTTTTTGGATTTTAATTTACAGATCTTTAAACGGTGCGGAACGTTTGAATTGCCATATGTACAAAATTGGGCTTTTGACGTCTCGCGTTAATCACCCACTTCGGGTTTTGGTAATCCGGGTCTTAGCCAACCCGCCTCTGGAGTTTCAACAGCCATCATACTCAACTAGAACTGTTAGAGTACTGATCCACCCATACAATCAACCCTCCCTTACTAAACAATCGCTATCAATTTATACAAAAGAATAATTAAGATCAATCCACACTATATAGAATAAAACAGACCGGTTTCCTACAAACAATTGTACAATGGACCCAAATAGTCGCTGCTGTGCTCAAGCATAATTCTCTTATGGACTACACGCTCTGTATATGGAGCCAAAGAATGGCCTCCTACAATTATGTGTGACGCATTGATCAACTTAACACTACATGCCGGACACATACGCGGTTTTTTTCTAAAATTAATCATCCGGTTTCAAACTCTAATTCTTAAACGGTGAGGTTGTTTCTTCTTCTACGACACGATCCATGAAAGACCACCGATTGACGATCCTATGATAGACAGGTGCTTCTCTAATTCAATCTTCTGACACTGACCTTTGATATAAATGGTCCTTAGCTGTACGCCTTATCATTCCTCTCATATGTGCCCGGGACCCAGAGACCTATCATCGTATTCCCGAGAGTTCAGTTCAGAGAATCTTAAGCACGAAGAGATCCACGTAGAACATGTACATTATAGCAGTTACCGGAATCAGGGAGTCAGGGCAGATGAATGTTGGCGGTGCCTCTCGTATCGAAATACGCCAAGCAATTGCCAAATCGTATACTGTTCGCACGCCACATTCTCGCTAGTCTTACATCCACCGTGAAAAAGGGATGAAAGTTTAAGCGCTTTGTTCAAATTAATTTCCAAGTCACAAGCTTCAAAATAGAGCTTATAGGTGAAGGTTTATCGATTGTGACGGTGGTTGTGGTACATTGTTGGCAAAAGGTAAGAATCGTTTCTCTATCTCCCTCTTTTATTGTAACAGGTGAAGTAGAAGAGATAAGCGTTCTGATCAGAAACGTGAGTAAGAAAAAAATAAACTCTGCGGGAAGAAAAGTAAATTTATTTAAACAAATTTCCAAATTATTTTATTTCATCGTGAACGCTAAGACAAAATAACGGCACAACGTTTCAAAACTTTCCTTGAAAACATGGAAATGTTTGTTTTCCATGGAGGAAATTTCAACTGGAAACTTCTCGTGGTGAATAAGATAAACGGATATGAACGTTATGGAAACCAATTAAGACCGGTTTCCTTGCAACCGGATGCTTACTTTTATCGCGGAACATTAAACAAAAACAAATACTTCCGTGAAGCCATACACATTATCATCCGTTGGGAAAACAGCAAATCGGAGAACAAACCCGATATGAATCGAGGTGGTCTCGCTGATTTACATCATACACCCACTTGTTGGTCAAAACTACCACGAATGTTTGCACAATTGTTACACTGTACCCTCCCCAGGCGATCACGATGAATTTTATTGATTTTAAATTATTTAACTGAATAATGCAGTTCGAGTTAAGTTAGCTTTACTGAATTGCAATTTTCAAAATCAGAAAGATTCACGTTTATCTGTTATTTTTAAATTTTATAAAAATCTAATGCACGAACAAAGAAATCTCTAGTCAAAATTTGTCTATTGTTAAAATACCTATCATCTATACATAATAAAAAATCAAAGATAATTAATTCACACAATTTCTAATTGACATCGTAGATTTTTAGTTCAAGAAAGTATGATCGCTCTTTCTTTTAAACTTTCTTGTTTTTAAATTACATTAATTCACACATTATTAATTTTGGCCATTACGTATAAACTAGTGTTTGAATTTGGCCCTGCGCGTCAGGTTATAAACGGTGACATGGCATAAAGAGTTTTAACTTTGTATAACGTCTCGGTGGTCGCAGACAGTATTTATTACGAGCAGGATGTAAAATCCCGGAACCGTAATTACTAATTACATTGAGCTGGTTACACTTTAAGGAACAGCTGTGTGTAGATCCTTTCCTAACAATAGCTTTCATCTCTCTTTTGAAAGAAAAACCATTTTATGAAGCAGGCCCACATCAAATCCCTGGTACCTAACGATATTACATGAGACATAAAAAGGGAACAATAGGTTACTAGCAATTGATGTTTGTGTTCATCTGGTTTCAATGTGTTACGTCCAAAACACTCAACAATCAGTTCAGTGAATGAAAGATATGTGACTGTCAAAACAAAGCTTACAGTGCGGTACAATGCCAAAAAAAAAAAAAAAAAAACAACTCGTTTTATTCACAATGAATTATTGCCAACCCGAAACATTAGGCGAAAAGGGAAAGTCAACGATACGAATTTTTGTCCGGCTGAAGATTACAAATGTGATTTAGATTTCACGAACTCTCGTAACTGTCCGAAATCCTCGGCTTCTTTTAGAGCGGTTAAAACCCATTCTAGAAAATTACAAAATAATTCCTTCTCGACAATTCCGCTTCAGTCCTCAATATTCCACGATCCAATAAGGTTTCGGAAGTTTTCGACGCTGTCTCATCTGCTCTAGAGAATAAAATTTTGCTTGGGTGCGTTTGTAGATAAGCACACATTTTTGATAGGTTGGCACCCGGACATAGTTAAACTTAAACGCTTCCTATCAGAGTGAGGTGGGTAAGGTCTTGGAAGTCAGACAGATATAACTCGTCCTCCCACGAGGAAGCATTGTTGGTCCGATCATTATTTTTATAATTGCTCAGATATCGTGAGATGCGGTCTGGTGTAATGTTGGTATCAGATAAACATTTTCTTTATCGTGCCAACGTTTCGATCTTTATTAAGGTCAGCTTCAGGGCTCAAGGTATTTAACTTCTGTGTAACTATTCCATACTTGCGTGTCGTGTTCAGAGGCAGAATACAAGAATGGCACAATTGCACAGAAGACTTTGAGCCCTGAAGATGATCTTAATAAAAGATCGAAACGTTGGCACGATAAAGAAAATGTTTTTCTGATACCCACATTACACCAGACCGCATCTCACGATATCCGAATAATTATCGATTGACGGTCACTAGTCTCTAACATTATATATTATATATATATATATGCATATATATTATATCATATGCTGTATGCACATATTATATTTATTTATTTATATCTGCAATGCGGTAAACAACAATTATACGTCAATAATAACTGACCAACTCCTGCAGACGGCTATACAATGCATGCACAGATGTTAAAAATATCTTATTTTAATTAATTAATCTTGATGTAAAGAATTGGTTGAAATGAAAATGTCAGTGTCACAAGCGGGATTCGAACCTACGACCTTTTCGACTCAATACGCCGCTCCTCTAACCACTTGAGCTAACGTGAGCTAGTAGTTAGAACAGCGGCGTATTGAGCCGAAGGTCGTGAGTTCGAATCCCGCTCTTGACATTAACTTTTTCATTTCAACCAATACCATGCATAAAGATTAATTAATTGAAAGAAGTTACTTGGTCAATCCGACCGAGAAATATAATGGAGTTAAAAACATCATTTAACTGGATCATGGATGCTATAATTAAATAAACATACGTTGTTCACCAGGACCTTAAACCAGCAAGCTTGTTGTAAAATAGGAAAAATGCAGAAGAGGAAAGCATCACTATATATTACAAAAAAACCAAACTCAGTTTATGCCAAAATGAATTGCGAATTATACCCATTCGAATCCCATTGAACAAACCAAAATTAGTATCTAGTAGTAAAGTTTCGTCGAACAAATTTAAGTTGTCATATTCACCTTATTTTATTGAAGGATAGTGGTACTACTTATTTTAACTTTGTTGACTATGTCTTAATTTTTAAACTGAATTTGTGTGTGGTTGTTTTTTCGTCTCTGTTTATTAATAAACATAATTAGATGTTATCTTTAGTAATATTTCACAGTGCACTTTCACATTCCAACCAATGTGATTAGCCCACACACGTTAGAGATGTAAGTTTATTCAAAATAGACCCCAATTGGCCTAGAGGCTAGGACCGCAAGTTAGTTTTTTAAAAGGTCCTTTGAATGAAACCGTATTTGCTTTGTAGACAAAGTTTCACCTTGCAGAGGCTTTATGTGTCTAATTTGTAAACGTCTTTATACAGAAATGCCCAGTGACACGTAGCTTTTACATTTCCACCGTGACAACCGCGGACACGGTAAAGAATGGGCGAAACGAAATCCAAACTGACCGTTGGGAAAAAGAGAGTCAGGTGTACTTCTAAGCTTTTACGTGTAAGTCGAATAAGGCTAATTAGATAGATAGCTGTTGTTATTTTTTTTGCCACTCCTTACCGACTAATCAATTACATAAATAGCCACGTGTCGGGTGTTCATCACAAATTCGTGTTAGATAAACTCTACCGGCATAATTGGATTTCGGATGGCGGTGCCAATTTTTTTTTTCTCCGCGCGCCTGCTGATGACAATTATTATTCATAAGTGTCAACCTGATTTATCTATACTCTAGTAAATTTCGCTAAAGTAGGCTGAGCATGATAAATGAGATTTACAATTACCAAAATCAATTGATACCATGTCTTCTGGGAATTTAACTTTTTTAAAACTTTTTTAGTAAGCTCGCATTTAAACCTACAATTAAAAAAAAATATGCCTACTTTTATTATAATTTTTTTTATTTTATTTTACAATAATAATTTAAAAAATTCTTTAAAAAATGGCCAATCTTAGAAATATTTATCGTATTTATTTTTAAACTTTTAACCACCTACCAGGGTTTAAGAGCTTTTTAACAATTAATTAAGGTTTACTTAGTTGAGATAAAAAGGCCAATGGCACGAGCGGGATTCGAACCTACGATCTTCCGCTAGATACGCCACTGCTCTACCACTTGAGCTATCATTCACTTCGATCCACTCGGACACTACCTTCCCATCTCAACCCCACCTTTTGAATTTTCTCTCCTTTTTGCCATTTTTCAAATGTCGTGTAATCAGATTGGATTCTCGGCGACAAATGAAATGGCCACGGAGAGCTTTAGTGAGACCGTGAGAGTCATTTTAAATCATTAAATTCATGGCCAAAATTCAAAAGGTGGGGTTGAGATGGGAATTAAGTGTCCGAGTGGATCGAGGTCGAATACCGCTAGTGCCATTGACTTTTTTAGCTCAACTAAAAAACCTTAATTAACTGTAATACATTACTTAGTCAAGCGGACTACGAAATTAGTGAATTTAAGTATTTTTAACATTGACTTTTTAAAACATAAAGCATTTAATTATGCACGAGCAAAAACGAATTTATTTATTAACGTTTTCTCCATAATCGTATCCTTCGTCTAACAAGTTAGAAAATATGTTAAATTAATTATTTAATTTAAGCTAAAACTACGCGCCGTTGCAACTCAAGTTTTAATAGTCTTTATAATTATAATTATTTGTAGCGGGAGAAGCGATGCGTTTTCGTCAAATGAAACTATGCAAACTCTCTGAAGGAACATACATTGATTACCTTCCAAAAAGTTTAAAATTGTTAGTTTTAATTGGTTTATTTTACAGACTAACAATTATGTTGTTATATACAATAAACTGAGAGCCAACATAAATGACAAACCATAAATGTTAATTCAAGTCCAAGACAGTCCCTTCTCATAACCCATAACCATAGCCATACATAACCCAATAAGATAACTAAAAGCAAAATGGTAAAATTAGTTAATTTTATAAAATTTACAAAAAAGTAGAAAAAAAGCATCAAAAATCTAAATATATACATTTTTTTTGATGTGAGATAAAATTGTATTGAAAAAATCCAGCTTTTTCCATAGAATGAGGAGAAAATAGAAAGCTTGCATAAAAGGTTAACTTGGAGGGTACGCGTTAAAACTATGCTGCGTCGGCGGCAGCCGGCCATAGAAGTATAAATTCCACCTCTCCAGCAGCGTAGTAATTTCCAAAGGAAAAACAATGCTGCGGTACAGCTGCTGCTGGCCGGAGAGTCGCCCACCCTGGTAAAAGGAATTATGTGCCTGGCGAGCCGGTGTGAAAATATGGTTTTACAGAAGCCAAAGCTTTTAGGGGCCCCGGACGAGACCGACGATTGACCGCGGTGATAAATTTTCAAAATAGCAGGGTTTTTTTCTCGGCTTTGCTTTGTGACTCAACTATCCGCAAAATTGCTGAATTAAGATCCTATGACCTGTGTTATTCGCATTGGTCAGCTTGTTCGTTATCGCTTCCGTCATCGATGTTTAACATGGCTGGTTTGGGGTACTAACCGTTTACTCTTCGACATTGGAAAATAAGGACTAACTACCATTTCAATCGACTATTAATATTAAACCAAAAAATATTTACGATTCAAAGTGATAAAAACGGCCTTGAGTTATCACTAAAATATTTAATTTTTGTCAAAGAAATATACAAAAATATATAATTTTGCACTACTGCAAAGAACAATTCACTACAGCATTCAAAGATCCAAAGCCCCAAAATACAACACTAATCGTATTTACCAGGAATATAAAAATAGAAATAGCACAAATGAACAATAAAAGGAAAATGTCGTTACAAAATGTCGATGTACATAAATACAGACATGTTTGTATCATTACAATGAGGACTGTAAATCCATCTTTCCTCCAGGACAGGTGCATGGATAAATCCAAGGATATAACCCATAAACACTCTTTTGACAAATCAAGTGGTTGGCATGCCTTAACTCACTTGGACACCACAGCCCATCAATTAATTATCCAAAAAAATATCTGTCAGTATATACATGAAAAAAATACGATAAATAATTATACATTTAACAAAAAACCAAAGGCACAACTCTTCCAAAGGTCATTCTTCACCAGAGAACAATCTAAAATATACCATCGATTAGGTTTCGTGGGCCGATTGACCAAATAAATTCTTTTAACCTAATTAATCTTTACGTAAGTTATTGGTTGAGATAAAAAAAAAGTCAATTTCACAAACGGGATTCGAACCCACGCCCTTCGGCTAAATGCGCAGATGCTCTACCTCTTGAGCTATCGTGACTTCGATCCACTGACTTTATCTCAACCAATACCTTACTTAAAGATTAATTAATTGTAACAAAATATACATTTCCCTTGATTAATTGCAGAATTGAAGTTTAAAAAATGTTTTTGTTTCTCGAGCATTGCCTTTAACCATGCAGCATTTGAGAAAAGCGTTTAGTTCTATGCCCCTGTTCTGAACCCAAATTATAGTTATTTGGGGGTCTCCGTGATTGTTTTCAGTTTCATACTGCAGAAAACATTTCGTCACAGTATACAACGATCCAATGTCTCAAAATACAACACTAAATGTATTTACCAGGAACATAGAAATAGCAGTACCATGTTAAGTGGTGCAGTTAAAAATACCTAGATTAATTCTCGATAGAAGCAGGAACAAACTGCAAATCCTAATAGGATTCCTAACAGGACACTGCATATTAAATGGACACTTAAAGAAAATTGGACTAATCAAGTTGGCACATGCAGATTCTGCAAGGCAGATGAGACACATGACACATTTACTAACCAACTGCGGAGCTACACTAGCTTGCGGGATGTAATGTTTTGGGATGTATGTAACCACAGAAGGTCTTCAACCATTGAAACAGGGCCTACTAATCACGTTTCTTGATAAAATAGGATTCACCGATATGCTTTAGGCAGAGCACGGGGAGACAATAGCTTTCAAAGGGCGCAGTATAATACACCCTGAAACCATATCTACATCCTCGATAAGCCTGCCAAAGATTATTTTTTATTATACCAAAGATTACAAGCACAGTTTGCCAACAGTAAAAATTCTATGACAATGTTAACAAACGTGGACATGTATTAACAAATTTAAAATTCATGGTTCAGGTGTTTCGTAATGAAATTCAATAAAACTAGATAAAATTATTTTTTATTAAATCAAAGAGGTGTTGCTTACAGTACAAATTCTCGCAAAAATTCAAAGGTCAAGTCAAAGCAAAAATTTTATATTTATAGAGGCAAATTGTATAAATAAAAATGGTACATCATAATTCATTGGGATATTCAAAATACTTTCTTTTCATGAGAACTATGCATCGAAAATTAGTGATTTATAATGTTAACAAACTTGTTGACAAATTTAAATTTCATGGTTCAAGTGGTTTGCAATGAAAATTCAATAAAACTAGATAAAATGATTATTATTATTATTATTCACTGTTTTCGTGGTCCGCTCGATCAATTAATATATCACAACTATAACTTTTTTTCATCTCAACTAAAAACCGTAATTAATTGTGATTTTTGTTATATCGAAGAGGTGTTGTTACCAGTACAAATCCTTCGTAAAAAAATATTTATAGACGCAAATAATATAATAAATATACAAAAATTAAATAAAAATAACACATCATAATTTAGTTCATCGGGATATTCGAAATATTTCCTTTTCATGAGAACTATGCTACGAAAATTGGTGATTTAAAAGGTGAACTAACCTGAACGCGTATTAACAAATTCATGGTTCAAATGTTTTGTAATGAAATTCAATAAAATTAGATAAAATGTTTTATTCTCTAATTATTATCATTATAAAGGAATTTTCTAAAAAAAATGTTCAACGTGGAATTCAGTTGACAAAGATTAAACTTGGGTTTGTTTTTTTTACAGCCATTGCACCAAGTTTCACCAAATCGCTCTTTCTTTTTCTTTTCCACCGGTGCGGCCGCACTTGTTTGCATTCAGGCTGGGCATTCAGCCAGGAATCGTATTGTACAGGAAAGGGTCGTTGTTAAGCCCCCGTCCACAAAGTGTTAACGGTTCAAATTTGCTTAGCATTTGGACGCTCACTAGGGATTTGTCACGCTACGTCATTTAGTAGAATTGTCTTTTTTTGCCTTTTACTTTAATTTCTTTGCATGTCCTTCAATAATTTATAAATTAATAGCAATTCACTTCTCTTCTTATTATCTTGAGATCCTCTTTTCGCCTGGGAGGTGAAACTTTAGTTTGGACGTTTCCGATCATCCTTGTAGGAAACTCAATTAATTAAGGATTTTTTCAAGTTGAGAGAAAAAAGTCAGTGTCACGAGCGGGTTTCGAATCCACGACCTTCGGCTCGATACGCCGCTACTCTATCACTTGAGGTATCTTGGGTTCGAATCCCGTTCGTGACACTGACTTTTTTATATAAACTTTAAAAAAACCTTAATTAATTGAACGATATTAATTGGTCAAGCGGAATACAAGAAATAATGAACTTGTAAGAAACGTTTCTGCATTTCACCATTACAATATATTTTAGAAAAAAATTTTATCCATCAAAGTATTTAATATCTTATTGTACGATTGTAAAATCTTTTAATTAAGATTGCGTGTTCAGATTGGAGAAAGAGTTCTGACGGAATGCTTGTTAGAAAAGAGACGAAGAGGAGAAAAAAGAAATGGATTGGTCGAAAAATTTTGTGTTTTCAACATTAAAGTATTGAAGACCTGCTGAGTGCAAGTTTTCCGTGAAATATAATAGACACTGGCGGTGAGAGAACTAGTTTAAGAGGTCCAGCGGATATCACAAGTAGCAAAAAATGGTAATGCTCTGTCCCGTTGGGCCAGGCTTAAAACTGAGGGCAAATAGATAAAGCAGCGCTTATTAATTAAGTTTCTTGTTTGGTGGCCGTTCCGTGAAAATATGTGTGGAATTGGACGGCGGGTCAAATGAGACATGGCTTTACGGGCAACCCTGTCAAAATACGACAAATCCATCTTTCCGTACAGTCAAATGTTTTTCGAAACTAAAACAAAGGACTAACAGTTCGACAAAACACGAACAAAAACTACAATTTTTAATAAATAGATAAAAAGATTTAAATAATAAAAGACAATTTAAAATATCAAAATATTTTGTTATTTTTGGAATTACCTTTTAGGTTATTGCTGCTTTCATGTACCGTGGTTGTGTTTTACCATTTAACATAAATGAAAAACAAATACCTAATGGACAGTACAAACAAATTTTCAATTGTATGCTTTCACTATACGTAATTGCAAACTGCTAACTTATTAATGATCTACCTATCTATCGACCGTAACTCGTTACATTTGAAATCCTTCTTTAATGAAACAACAAAGTTTTTTTTTTTAATCTCAACCATTTGAGTTAATCGACATTAAATTAATTAACGTTTTTTGTTAAATGTTTTTATGCTGTTAAAGCTATATTATCTAAAAAGTATTAATTTATTTAATGATTTAATTTATAATAATTTATTTAATTTTTTTTATTAATGGGGTAAAGTATAAAAGTTAATATGACATAGTTAAACCTCATATCGACAATGTATTTATGAAGACACAATCACAAATACACTCAGTTCAAAAAAAAAACAAAAAAAAACTTAAAATTTTATTTATATAAGTTTGCCAAGCGCGCATATCGTAAAATCGTAAAAATTTATTTCTAATTGGATTGTCTCTTATTTGCTGAAAAATCAATTTTTTCGATCATCGCTTTGAAGACTGACAAATTTGACAATAAGTTTCCATACTTTTTTTTTTAAGTTGTCAGTGGTTTTTAAAAGTATAAGTGGTGGTGTTTCAATTTTTCGAAGATTACATACTGTGATGGTTAGCTTTTATTGATGTTTCTTCTAGGATCCAATGCCAAGACTTGGAACATTTTATTTTGTAATATTTTGCAGAACTTGTCGAAATTATAAGAGGCGGATTGATAAAATAATCTTTTCTATTTAAACAATTCTATGGGTGCACTTCCACGACTCCAAGGCTGAAGATGTGGAGGCGGAAGGACAAATTTTCCTCGTATAAGAGAGGCAGATTTTTTTAAAATTCCTATCTTCAGCCGATAACAATGACTATCATATACCATTAATTAAGGTTTTTTTTAGTTCAATTAAAAAAATCCATGTCCGGAGCGGGATTCGAACCCACGATCTTCGGCTAGATACGCCGCCGTTCTACCACCTGAGCTATCGTTACCTCGATCCACTCGGACACTAACTTTCCTTCTCAACCCTCACTTTTTGAATTTCCCCTCCCTTTCGCCATTTTTAAAATGTCATGTAATCTATTTGTTTCGAGACGAAGATCGAGGGTTCGAATTCTGCTCGTGGCACTGAATTTTATGTCTCAACTAAAAACCTTAATTAATTGAAAGATATTAATTGGTCAAGCGGACCACGAAAACTAGTGAATTTAAACAGGTAAAATGTAATAAACCTTCACTAAAGCTCACCGTGGCCATTTCATTTTGTCGCCAAGAACAAAATATTGGGTTGTCCGGAAAATAATGCAGGATTTTAAGTTTTCATAAAAAAAAAATCTATATAAAATATTCTGTTTACGTTTACAGGATTACTCAATTGTATGAATGTCAACACTTATTAATCCTCTTCCAAATGATATTGTTTGTTTACCTCTGTAGCATTCCGCTACTTGGAAATAATTCAGTCATCCTTATAATGTCAAAGCGAGAATTTCGTACGATTTTCTTTTACGAGTTTAAACTCGGCCGAAGCGGAGCCCAAACGGCTAGAAACATTAACCAAGTCTGGGGCGAGGGTTGTGTTAATGAGTGCACTGTGCAAAGGTGGTTTAAAAAATTTCGGGAGGGAGATTTCAGCCTTGAAGATGAAGAAGGTCGTGGAAGGCCTTCCTCTCTTAATGATGATGTTCTGCGATCAGTGGTGGAAGAAAACCCCAAAACAACTGTTCGAGAACTTGCAGAGCAACTCAAAGTCAGTAAAACGACCGTCGCTGACCACCTC
>CM077099.1:12517719-12542242 GCA_039619505.1 Cimex hemipterus | reverse complement strand
TAGAAAAATACAATTAACTCAAGAAGCATCAAGTTCGTCAGGTCGATTTCATTGAATGATTCGGAGAAAGTATAATCATGTTTTCAAGAAAAACAGGTAATTTATACAAGGTAATACTATAGGTCTGAGTATAAAAAATCATATTTTTTAACTAAAAATTTAAATTGAAAGTCTGTTTATCTGCAAATTGACTTACCTGAGAATCTGTTCCATTTATTATTTATTTTATTCCTTGGAAAGCTTACTGAATAAAACATTCATGTCTGAGATTTAGTCAAAATATATTCCAGGCAATTCGAAATTATTCAGCCGGATTTGGGCTGGAATTTCAATTTTTTCACTCTCATCCTTCGTCCTTTCCTCTTCGCCTCCGCAGTCTTCTCGAGGCCGAAGCTGATTGTGAACAAAAAAATCGAACTTTCTTCTTTTTAACTAAATTATACAAAATGACAGCAATGCTGTTAAATAAATAAAATTAACTCAAGAGACATCAAGCTAGTCAGGTTGTTTCGATTTTATTGAATGATTCGGATAATGTGTAACCATGTTTTTCACGAAAAAAGGTAGTTTATAGAACGTATTAGTATAGACCAGAAGTTAAAATAATTATTTTACACTAATTATTTAAATTGAAAGTCTGTTTATACGCAAATTTATCTACCTGACAATCTGTTTCATTAATTATTTATTTTATTACAAGGAAAGTTTACAGAATAAAACATTCATGACTGAGATTTAGTCAAAATATATTCCAGGCAATATGAAATTATTCAGCTGGATTGGGGATGGAAATTCGACTTTTTTACTCTCCTCCTTCGTCCTTTCCCCTTTGCGTCTGCAGACTGCTCGAAGCCGAAGCCGACTTTGAAAAATATATGTGAGGATTGGAAATCAAAGTGAAAAAAGAAGTATACGCCCTTCAGCCTTATATAAGGGGAATAGCCAAGTCAGCGATACAGCCCGTTTCTGCGGGTCAATATACCTTTCTTTTGTAAAGGAAACCAAATTTCGGTTCAATTAAAGTAAATTTATCACCAATTTTTTTCTCGTATAAGTAACATAAAATTATCAATTAAAATCAGTTTTTACACTTTTATGTATGACCATTTATATTTTCTTAAGATAATTCAAAAAATTCCATGTGGACACGATAGTTTTTTAAGATTTAGAAATCTTTCCTTAGTTAAAAAGAATTATCAGTAGAAATAATTAACACGGTCAATTATTACTGCTAAACATTCAATGATTAGTAGAATGAATAACTATAATATTCTGACAGACCAACGCAGTGAACGAAAAGCAACTGAAAGGAAATAATTGAAAAATCTTGAAATACAAATTGAGAAATTTGGTAAAAATGTGTTATAAATATAATAAATTACATTTGAATTAAATGAAAACAATAATATACTTGTGCTAATATTTCTTCAGGTGTTAGTTCAGTATAATTGCAAGATGAACAAAAAAATAGTAATTTTATAACTTTGATCTATATAAAGACAGACATGTTCGTGTCAACGAGGACTGTAAATCCACCTTTTCTCGAAGTCAGAATATATACAAGGATATAACCCATAAATATGCTTGTGACAAATCAAGTGGTTGGCATGCCCTAACTCACTTAAACACCACAACCCAGCAATTAATTATAATATAATATCATTAACTATATAAATAAACAGAAAATAAGATAATGTTATACATATTGTGATTGAAACAAAGGCACAACTCTTCCAACGATCATGCTTCATCAGAGATCAAAATGAAATGTACCATCGATTAGTTTTCTTGGTTCGGTTGATCAAATAAATTGTTTTCAATTAATTTATCTTTAAGTAAGGTACTGCTTGAAATAAAAAAGTCAGTGTCACGAGTGGGATTCGAACCCACGACCTTCGTTTAATACACCGCTCTCCAAACGATATCGTGACTTCGATCCACTCGGACAACAACTTCCCATCTCAACCCCACCTTTTAACTTTTTCTTCCTTTTTGCCATTTTTCAAATGTGTGATCTGTTTGATTCTCGGCTACAAATGGCCACGGAAAGTAGTAGTAGTAAAGTACAATTCATTTTGCTTACTAAATCGGTTAGGTTTCGTAGTCCGATTGACCGAATTAATTCTTTTCAATTAATTAATCTTTAAGTAAGGTATTGGTTCTCATATGTTCCTTGGCGCAATTGTGTCCAATAGCTTGGTTTACACCTCGATATCAAGCTTAACTTTGCTAGCACCACTTGTAAAAAGGTTGATAAATGAAAGGGTGCTATTAAGACTGTTCCCTTTAAAGTGTAGAGAATCAGGGATGATACCCCAAAATAAACTCATTATATATGAAACCATAGCTAGACCAATGCTGTTATACGCTTGTCAGGTATGGAGCGACACAAGTAACACCAATATAAAGTGTCTACAAACTACTCAGAATAGTAGTTCAGTCTCAAGCGAAAAACTGATATTGCAAAATATCCAATGAATTCGATTTGGGCTAAATTCACTTCCAATAACCTTGTCCCGGTGTGCAGTAGATACAGACTGGTTTTGCCTGTTTGCCGTTCGATTGTGTCCTATGCTTCCCAGGCTTGGGGTTTTCAGCGCTATGAAACAGTTAACTACTACGCTATTTTATCCGTAAAATTTGTCACCTCCCTTCTTTCACGGCTAACTACATGATCTACCTTGAGACCTCAGTGTAACTTTTGTTTCAATTTACACTACAGTTGCATACTTCCTATGTCCACAGGGCACACCTTCCTAACTACCGCCTTCCTAAGAATACAGCTCTGGAAATCATAAGGTCCAACATATCATGGTTCTCTTCCTGGAATAACTTGGCTCAACAATTTCAGCTGAATGACAACTTTTCCCTGGACAATTTCAAAGAATGGCCATGTTTACACTCAAGATTAATTAATAATATTCGCACTTCTCACACAGTGAAATGTCTCCTCCTTGCCCAAAATTCCTCTAGGGTTTTGCTATATAAGGACCTTAATATTAATCAACCTTTCTTGAACATAGCGAGATTCTAAAATTCCGTCTATTCCGCTAGCTCGCTGGTCTTTCAAAATTAGATGCGAGTTACAGTACGTTAACTATAACCCAACAAGGGTCAACAGTTCCGATAGGCGCTCTCTCTGAAACAGGCAGGCTCGAGAAGTCTGTCTTCATTTTCTAGCAGAATGCCCAGTTTTAACGGAGTTCCGAGCACGGCACATAGGCTTGCCCACGTTGACGAGAGAGCACGTAATCTTTTTATTGACTAACCCCGAGTCTTTAAATCTTGTAAAGTTTGCGATGGAAGCCTGGAACTACAGAAAAATGCTTGTCTTTTATTTCAACTATTAAATGCTTACTGTGCATATCGGAGACACCCTGGTTATTTATATGTGCATAAATAGATATGTTATTATTTATAGTCTTTTTCTCCCTCTTTTGTTTATTCCTTAAGATGAAATTTGTTCCTTGTTTACTCAAAATGTATAGTCCGACTCCGACTTTCTGCGGGTCGTTTTTATAAAAATTTGTCACCACTGTTTTATTTCTCTAGGCCAAATCAGCAAATGTTGTAAATATACTTCATCCCTCTGCAATAAGGATGTATAACGTCCTAGACATTTTCCCATGTATTCACTCTGTACAGAATGTTTATAAAAGTATCTAATAAACAAAATTGAAACTCGAAATTCGATCTCTGAGTTTTTTTTATCTCAACCATTGTCTTACTTAAAGATTAATTAATTGAAATAAATTATACATCTACCTCAATGAATTGCAGAATTAAAGTTTAAAAAATCAGTATGTGAGAAAATCGTTTTGTTCTATGCCCCTGTTCTGAACCAAAATTTTAGTTATTTGGGGTCTCTCGATGTACGTGTAATATACTATATATTATACAAGCAATGTAATTAATAACAGTAATATTAATCATGTACGAAAAGAACGACGAAGAAGTTAACCCGTTGAAACTAATAAGTTAAAATCTATGTACGAGACAGGCGACCTAGTAAAAGAAAAAAAGTAATAGCAGCGAGGCTTCGTCGTGTTCATGTTAGGGTGGCGGAGTGAATCAGAAAGGGTTGAAAACCCCCACACCCCTCGGGAGATGGCGTCATCCCTTTAGTCGTAATTATTCGAGGATTATAATTTTCGCAATCCCTCCAGCCCCTTCTCGTCAACTGCCGTATCATCATTTTGAACCAGATGGAGCCCTTCTAACCCGTTGGCCAACATAAAGTTACTTCTTTTGTCGGGACCGCATTCAGAGATGGAATGGTCTTGGGGGCCTTCAATTAATATCAGGGCTGGGGCGGAAGTTCATTAAAGCAATCGCCAAACAACAGCAAAAGTTTTTTTTTATAATGGTTTACGTGGGAATTTCTTAACAGATCAAGAATCGTTACTGTAGTATACAACCTAAGTAAAAACCAAAAATTGCACCAAATCAAACAATAAACAATAATAAAGGTCGGTAATTAAAGAATGTTAAGAAACAAAAGTATATCACATGCGCTATATTTTTGACAATTTTTATAAAATAATAATACAGTGGATGTTGTCTGGATCCCAGGTCTCTTCGGGCTGGAGGGTAACGAAGGTGCGACGAGGCGGCAAAGGCCGGGACGTTCTGCCTTCCAGACCTTCGCGACCAGGCCCTCTGACGCCAAGCCGTGTCGTCCGAGAGGCTTTTGCGCGTCAAGAGCACGATTCGTAGATGCCCCCGAGAACCTGAGCTGGAACCAAGGAATTGCCCTTACGCGATTAAAAATAGGCCATACACGGTTGACACACGGGCACCTGCTCTTGGGCGAAAGCCATTATGCTGAGAAAGGTTGTTCGATGTGTCCCACATACTGGAAACATGTCATGTCTTGGCTCCCTGCAGGGAGCGTGTAGGCATGCCATCCAATCTGAAGATGGTACTTGAGCATTGTAGCGAATTTCAGGGTCCCCTGTTCCGCTTTTTAAGGGAAATTAGGTTTTTTTTATATTGTATACAGTATGGATCATGTGTTGTATTCTCTCTGAGTGCGTGTATTTATTAACGTGAATGGCGAGGGGTGAGGGTGAAATAGAACATTATCATAGCCCCTCGAACGTTGGGAGCGTATGAGTGTGTGTTCGGGGTCGATGGCGGAATGTTTATAAAAGTACACCATCGACCCAAATCTAAGGTTAGTTTTAGCATAGATCGGTGGAGGAATACCAAGTACTCCACCGAATGAGTGTATTGGATGGAAGTATTTATGTGTATGAATGGATTTATTTGTATGAATATAGTGTTTGAAAGTGTAAATAGAGTATTGACTTAGCTTGGGGCTGAAATGACCTAGATGTCGGAAGCCCCAGAAAAAATAAATACATAAGTAAAAAGTAGTGATAAAAAATGTTTTCTGAAATAAAACATTTCAAATTATATAAAACATAACATTAGGTTTTACCTTTAGATTATAGGTACAAACACATATAAAGTACCTAAACTACATATCCTTCTTACTACCTTTTTTCAGCGTAAGGGGAATAAACATGTCGTAAGAGAAATAAAATATGACGGCAATTTTGAGTTGGTATAAACTTATAGAAGGGTCCGGTTGATATACGCCGATAAATTTCCACTTGCAATAAATTTCGCATAAAATATTACCTCCACATCCCTCCCCCCCGGCCATCACGGATTTGCGATAAATACCTTACGGTTCCTGCCGAAGTTGCTGTTATTTACGGTCTTTGAGAACATTGAGACCGCTAGAGGGAGGAAAAATTCTCCCTGTCATTTTGAATAAGTTTAGTAAATCATGTCGCCGTTTTTCTTCCAGAAAGTAGTCCATTACTTTTAATTACAAACCAGAGGCGTAGTTATAAAGTTTTTTTTAGGGCTTCAGACAGTCTTATAAGACACCATTTTGGTGGCCATTTCGGAACAGTTTGTCACCGAACTTGAAAAGCCAGAATTATTGAATATTTCAACGTTCACCAATTTTTAATATTTTGTTAACAGCCTTTTGGGGCAATCCGACCCGAAACCTAAAAGCCACTTTATTATTCGGAACCGCATAAAACAGATTAAAATAATGTCTCTTATTTATGCAAACAATTTAATGAAACACAGAAAAGCTCTTAAACAGCTGTACGCTTAATCAATAAAAAAAACTTTCTTTAAAAATAAATTGATTAATGAAGATGTATTTGCCCTCGAGGCAGAATTTATATGTACATATTATACAGTGTGAGGAAAATTTTTTAAATTAACTCTTAAAAAAGCCTGCATGGATTATCATAGAACAATATTTGGCCCGGTTTATAAGAGTAGAGATAAATAAAACACAGAAAAAACCTTCCACTTGTGTTTACAGTTGGTCTTGTGTGTACTAATCTTTGAATAGTCAAACTTTTAGTTTTTTATATTTTTCTGCAAAGCTTTTATCTTACGTTCCAGTTGATTGGGTTTTCTTAGGTTGTACCATTTCTAAGTTTCAAATTGTTTCAGTAGTGGTTTTAAGAGATACAGATTCGGCTAAAAATATAGCATCGTAGGAAGCTGGAGATGCCAGCCCAGGGGGCTCAATGTTCTAGGACAACTTGGTCTCCCATTGATACCAGGATACTGGATATTACTCAAAAAGGCATGGATTAGATCGCCATCGTGTAACATCTAGAGAATTTTCCCTCCTTCGTAAGGTGAGGTTGAGATGGGAGTTGATGTCCGAGTGGATCGAGGTCACGATAGCTCAGGTGGTACAGCAGCGGCGTACCTAGCCGAAGGTCGTGGGTTCGAGTCCCTCTCGTGCCATTAACTTTTTTTCATCTCAACTAAAAACCGTAATTAATTGTCATCTAGAGAAACGGCGATCATTTTATTGATTCGAATGTACTCTGCAATCGAAATTCTACCGTTGCTGATTTGGAGCAACGACTCGAAAAAATGTGGTGTCAAGTCTTATGCACCTTCCACTGGTCAAGAATTTCGAACGAGGCATAGAACATCTCGATTCAGTCCCGCAAGAAATTACATCTTGGTGGAAGGAGACCTAAAACCTTGTTTTTCGATGAGTCAAGATTTTGTTTAAGGTCTTCGAATTGAGAGAGGGTTTGGGGAAGAAAAGGACAGCGATATATCTCCTGAAGCTATCCAGGTGGTGGTGGCACAAACTTGATCTCCATCGAGGGTCCTCTAACTGCTGCGGGACAAATGCTATCTTATATGCCACTAATTGGCACCACATACTAGGGCATTGCTAGGATTGTTGGTGACTACATGGGACGGGCTTCAATTCAACATTGAGTTACCTACCAACCACTTTGGGCGCGTTATCAAAGAGGTTAAAAGTGCCCAGTGTTACCAAGGAATTTGCAGCAATTAAGAATGACGCATAAAATCAATGCCACTCATACCATCATGATGCCATTAAATGTAATTAAATCGACACAGTTTTCTCGATACCACACATTATCATAGGCCAGTTGAAAGCCTCGAGCTTGTACCTTTCTTGTAGCCTCTTTTTCATTTTTGGTTTTTGAACGTATACTAGTAATCCGGATATTTATTGTTTTCAATAACGAACGAAATGAATTTAGAAGCCTCTTTGTACGTTATAACACACGATTACTGATTTATATAACCTTACCTTTCACGTGCATTACCTGCCTTCCCACTTGTGCAGAACATCTATCAGTCGCAGCCCGTCTGGAATTCCAGCTTATGTGTAATTTTTTGTAAATTACCATCAGGTTTCGAGAATCACCCGCCTAAGGTGTTGGCAGTCCGGGGAAGGACCAACGGGTCTGATTCGTACGGCGCCGAGGTAGTTTCCCGGTGTGATGAACAGCTAGATCATTTCAGCCCCAATGCTATCCGTTTCTAGATGTATACCTCCTATCTCACTCGTTCTTAAATATAATCTTTCCTATTTACATACTATCCACTCAGTTAGGATGGTCCAATAGCCTTTTGGGTGTACACATATTACATATAAAGTTGTCGGGGGGGGGGGGACACAATATTCCGCTATCGAACTTCTCATCATGGGACGTCGGTGGCCGCACTTTGCCACAGCGCTCATCACTGTAAGGTAAAGGCTCTGCATTCGAACCCGGCATACTTACAAATGGGATTTTTTTCAAAAATTTATATCACCTCTGCTGTTGCGAACCCTCGTAAAAAATACCTCTCATCCACACATTTATGATAACAAATACATTATTCTCAATTCACATAAAGAAACACAAGATTTGTATAAAGTTTTAGCTCTGTTTCCACTAAAAATATGGAAAGGGGAACCAAATCACTGGTGCGCTCAATTACAATTCCCATCCTCCTTCCTTTCACGCTCTCTTTTTGTAGCCAAGGAATGGCTGGGTGTACATTGAGAACATCCTCTGCCGGACAAATAGCGGGCTCTGGCGTAAAATAAAGTGTCCGTATGCGAACGTCACACTAACTTAATAGGATGAGGATGACCTCTATATTAGGGTTTTCCGAGGGTCATCTATTATTCCACTCCTTTTTTTAAAACTAAATGAAGAAACTGGAAACATATGTAAAATAGTACCCAAGAGAGTTGAAGCACTACTACTCGTCGGTAATCAAAAAGGAATTAGCAGGAAGTTTTTGTTGAATGGATTTGGAGGTGACATGCGTAATAATTTTGTCTGAAATTGGTATCATTTCTCTTACAAAGGATTATATCGTGAAAATGCCATTCCAGGTTTACCAAATAAACACATTTTGTTACAATTTATTAAATTTTCAATAAAATTAATCATTGAGAATTGACGATTTGTCACCGCCAATATTAAACTTTCACTCCGAATATCCCCTTTAATTCGGCGGATCAGTATTAATCTCAATCTGCATAAGGCAAAATTAATTCCAGTCCGGCTCAATTACTCCGGCTCCAAATCCTTCCTCTTGGTGAGAGAGAAATAGGAGAAAAAATGAAGATAATATTGCTAATCTTTTCCCGTTTCTAATTATTCGTCTCAACGTTTAAATAAGCCTAGCGCAGATATTTAAATGGTGTTTTTCCAGTGGTTTTTTTAATCTAAACAATTTAAGCAGGAAATGAGAAGATTTGCTTTATTCTTAACAGTAAATTGGGTGAGAAAAATGATATTGTTTGAAAATAAACATTTATATTGATCTGATTCGGATAGTAATGTTTAGTAATTATACAGACTATATATATAGGCGTTAATTACTATCACTGTCATGTGGCATTTCAATCGCCGGATTATTATGTTGGGAGAGTGCGGTACGACAGGTTTCTGACGAGAGAGTTTGTGTGACAGGATAATCGTTCGTGAAACTACGTGCAGCTGGTTTTGGTTGCTACAAGGGCATTGTGAATTGTTAGATTGAAAACAAAGCAAAGCGCATTTACTATAGTTCGGAGAATTGAACAGTAAGGCTTGGAAATTGAAAGTTGGAACAATTGGTTAGACCCCAAAGTTCCCACATGTACAAATGAGCATTGGTATGGTGATATAAACGATTCCATTGTCAGTTTGTCCAGATTTATTTTTTCATGAGGGCACTTCAACTCCAAGGATATATGAATCCTCAGGGTAGTGTTTTGTAAAAAAAATCGTTAGTAAGTATTTTCATGTGGGACTTTATAATTATAGTGATAGAAGCAGAGTCAACACCTTAACTATTTCGTCCGACCATTCCCCTCTGTCTGTATTTTAAGCGGTCTGAAGAATGTTGAGCATAGTCTTTTGATTAGTGTGTCTGTTTATCCGACGTAGGGTGGACGCGAACCACTGTTCAATAGATGTGAAATGGGGTTGCAGGTTTCTGGTGCAAGTGGTATGATCTTTGTCAAACCAAAGACAATATCATTCTCATAGGTGATGAAGTTAACTTCAGAAAGAGTAGGAATATGTAGAGGATATGTTCTTGCAACGAGATACGCAAACCGTGGGTCATTGTTGGCTGCAAAGATACAACGGGTGGATTCTAGTGCCATGCCCTTTACCATGAAGGCTTACACATAGAAATAAACAGTAGTAGCATTTCTTTCGCTCCATTTTTAGTAAGGTAGAAATATTTGAGTTCATAGGGTCTTGATGATGTGTACTTCCTTGTAGTACTACTGCTTCTGTGCAATAGCTGACTGCTAATGAGATAGCCATTGGTGGATTAATAGTGCCTGCCTGTTTAGTAGAGTTTTAGTAGGAGAAAGTTAGGGCAAGATAAAATTCTCATAAGCGCTGATGTCTAACTCGCGATGGCACTGCTAAGAATAGTGTCTGAAGGAAAACTTGTGGTTTTTCCAGAATTTTGCTCATGATAGACAATATAACTAATGATGAGAGGTGATGAGGTTTTGTATCATTTGAATTTAAAAAAAATCTACTGGGATGGCAGACATTCGGTTATAAAAACCGTAAAGGTAGCTAAGGAAGCTCCCTAACCATCCCTAACCTAAAGCTTTCTTTGGTAGATGCTGAAGAGGTTTTGCAGTGTTCAGGTAGAAACTAGATTTTTTTAGTGGTAGATCGATTATGACATGGGTTATTTCTTTAAGTGAAGAGAGGCATAGGCCATGCATGGCTTTGTACGATAGTTCTATGAAGATGTGATCATCCAAGTCAGAAAGAAGAGTGAAAGCACTGGAGATCTAGGAGACAAATAAGTAGACAGTTCCTTCTTCGGGTGTAGTCATCTCGACGGAAGGACTACACGAAGGAGGAATAAGTAATAAGTAAGGAATAAGGAATAAGTAAGATTTGTAGCGTGTGATGATGTGTTGCTAAGGAAGAGCTTTGCCCTCATTAATGTAAATAACTTTTAATTTAAAAAAGTCAATTTTTGAAAATCGTGCAGAGTTTTTAAAAGAATAAACTGGTGTTTACCAGGTAACACGTCAATGGTAAATAGTTGCACTGTATGGTCTACAAAATCCTTAAAGAATGTTTCCGTGGTTTGGTCTAAGCTCAACGTTTTCAATGTGTTGCCAAAGAAATGTGGAAGGGAGCGGTGGGATTTATTCATTTATAATGATCTTTGGGCTGGGTTTACCCACAAAAGTGGTTAATGGCGGTTCATTTGCCTTTGCCTTACGGTATTGTTACGCAGACTCCACTTTTCATCTTCTGCCGCTGATCTCCTAAGAAATGGAAATGCTTTGAAACGTAACCAAGCTGAATACGGTTCTTTATTATCTTACTGCTTACCAAGTCTAGTTTTTTTATTGGATTAATTTTTGTAAATGAGACGGTAAATCAGTCATGTCTTGAATGAAGTACAGCGCATATTTTTTAGTTTGTAACAACCTTGGAAAAAAAAATCAGTACTGTAAACTAACCCATTCAGCATAGCCGATAAATTATTATCACAATTATTATCATTTTAATATCATACTTGAATTAAATTGACAATTAACACAATTCGATTGAGTTTGTTATAGAGAAATACCAATGCTTGTCGACAGATATCGGAGTTACATTTTACTAGCGTTAGAAATCAAATTGATTATATTGCCGGACTTGTAAGTCTAACTTTGAACGTGTTTGACAATAATCGTCGTTTAGGAAACAATTAGCCCTGAGTGTGACTTGAGCCCCTCGTTAGTAGAATGACTAATGGCTCGGAGCAAGTTGCGACAATACCAAAGAGGTATTAGTATCTGCCATTAGTAGTCGACCTGTAACTCTTTAACTTCCAGCGGTAACTTCCTTAGCGGTCATAATGGTATTTCAAACTCGACCAGTAAATAATCAAACGATATGGCTAAATGCGGGGTAAAATATCTGTACAATTATTATTTAAATAATTTAAAATGATTAAAGGTCAACAGATTTTTAAAACATTTTCTTGATTGGTAATTTCAAGGTATCTCGAACTTTTCTCGTATCAAATATTATATGCAATTACAACCGTTGGCAAGTTTTGACATTCTCAGACTTTTTACAAACTAGGATGAATTTCATCAATTAATAGATGTTAAATTAGAATTATGTATACACATTTTGGAAAATGGAGAAAAGTGACAAGATGCAGTTGCTTCAGTTTCATGCAATATGGCAATTGGAACTTTATTTAGAGACCCAATAAATATTACAACATATTGTTAGTTCTTTATATGATTATTACCGATTCCCACTCTGCAATTATTTAAGTTGTGGGTTGTAAATGATTCTAGAACTAAAGCCATATTTATACAGGGCTTTTGGGGTCTGAGAAAACGGAATAAATTATATAGTTTGGAGGGGGGGGGGGTTATAAAAGGTAGCTTACGCCATATTGGGCCCAGAGGAGGCATTCGGCAGTCACAGATTCAACCAAAATTTTCCCGGCGTGTAAACTAATAAAGGAAGGAAAAATAATTGACTTAACCAAAAATGTCCCATTGGGGTTGCAGGAAGAGCACTGAGGTCGTCCTGGGATCAGATAGCGAAGTTGGGCTTGTTCAAGTTAGGATTTGATCAGATAGAAAGTAGGTTGAACCACTTTAAGTTCAATGGGCTGAAATATATTAACCCATGGCTAAATAACCAGTTCCGGATTTTAGACTATAATGCGTTTTCCTTTAATATGTGTGATAAACATTGATATAATTTTTATGTCATTATTATTGATATAATTTTTTTAGCAAAGAGAAGTGTTTTTTGGTTTTATTATACGCACACTTCTTTATACGCTATCAGATATTTTATCACAAGGATATAAAATAACATAGTATGTCTCTCTATTTTCTTCTTATAAAACCTAAACTAACTCTATTCAAAATCCCAGATAGGATGAATTCCGAAGTCCAAATTATTATTAAGAAATCGTGAGATGCGGTCTGGTGTGATGTAGGATTCAAAAAATATTTTCTTTATCGTGCCTACTTTGAGCTATTATAAAGTTATATAAATAAAATAGCTTTCAAAAATTATAAAATAATTCAAACACTTTTTTCTAAAATTAAAGACCACAACAACAATACCAAATAAAGCTGACGTGATCTACAATATCAAATTTTTAAACTGTCCGGCGACTTACATCGGTCTTACATCCCAATATCTGGATAAGAGAGTAAAGGAACATAGATATGATTGTATAAAACCCAACCAAAATCCTACTGCACTCCCTACCCACAATTTTAAAACACAATTTCATCTTCATCAACCCAACAATATTACACACTGAACGAAACAAACATAAACGTAACTTTTTGAAATGTGAAATCTCAACACTACACGCAACAATGGCACAATTACACAGAAGACAAATACTATGAGCACTGAAGATGATCTCAATAAGGGTAGAAACGTCAGCACGATAAAGAAAACGTTTTTCTGAAGCCTACGTCACACCAGAACACATCTCACGATTTCGGAATAATTATTAGAAATGGTTTACATCAACATAAACACAGCATCGATTACAGAACAGCCACACGTAACTCTGTCACAGCTACGCCAATATCATTAATAACATAATTTTTAAACCAAATTTTTTCAACAATTTATCTTTCCTTTTCCTATTTATCCCCGTCTATATAATTCTGAAAGGAGACTCTGGCCGAAAGATTACCAACGTTTTTTCCTTTCTTCGGCTCTTTTTACCTCAAAGACACCGACTCTTTATACAAAAATGTATTTCTATACCGACTTCATTCCCCACCCCGTCAAAATTCATGCTATATTAACATAAAACAGCAATATCTTAGAGGTAATCTCAATACCAAACAAAATAATGAGACAATTACACAGAAAACAAACGGTTTGAGCGAGTAGAAATACTTATATTGAATATTAAAAAAATATTTTTTTTGCGTTGTATAACTTCACTTGTTTCCACATCCTACATGTATTTGTTAGGATACAAACAATCCCGGTTTGCAAGTCCCAGGCCCTAAAGATGATCTCAATAGAGATCGAAACGTTGGCACGATACAGCAAATGTGTTTACTACTGTATTTCAATATTTAAAGGATTTGTTATTACTAGATAATTCTACGTTTTTCCAATTACTACTCTCTTACTTTTTTTCTAATTTACTCTTATTCTGCATTTAAACAGTATATCATTATAATAAATAACTAAATTAAAAACTAATTAAATTAAATCAGTAATTATTCGGAGATCGTGAGATGGGGTCTGGTGTGACGTATGTTTTAGAAAAACATTTTCTGCCCGTGAGCACTCTCAACACGACAGACAAGAATGATATAGCTACGTGTAAAACAAACACTTCGAGCCCTGAAGATGATCTCAATAAAGATCGAAACGTTGGCACGACAAAAAAATGTTTTTCTGAAACCTACATCACACCATACAGCATCTCACGATTTCTGAATAATCATCGACTAACTGCACTTAATCACCACGTACTTCCAAATTCTCAGCTAGAACAAACAACAGATCTTCTCAAACAGATGGATGGATGGATGTAGCCATGATCCACACAGAAAAAAAGCAGAATAAAAGAAGCCAACTGAACCAGTGTTAAGAAAACAGAATTGAGACTATACACACTTGGGCCTAAAAAGTGCCGCCTAAATAAAAGGTGGCCAGAAATATTTCAAAATAATTTGATTTTATTAATTTTTATTTATAAACGTACTTTAATTTTAAATTAATTGATAACGATTAAATAGTTTGAGAGAAAAATTAATAGTATTAGAGAATATTAATAATTATTTAGCATAATTGGTTTGTGGGTTTGTTCTTAAATTCGTATAAATAAATAAATTTGAATAAATTTATAATCTCATATTCCAAGATTTCGTAATTTTTCAACGCCATCCTTTCAGAAATTATTCCTAAAATGACTGTAGCCCGATGGATTTACATGGTTATGAACAGGTCGTGGCAAGGCGCCGACATCCCTCGTTTCGAAAATTTAAAATTACAAAAAATTCGATATACATTTCTGAAAAATTTGATACACTGGTATTTCTGATCATGGAGGTGAGTCAATCATAAAGAAAGAATTTGTAAAGAAACCGGGAAAATTGTACATATTTTTGGATGTCCTATGATACAGCTTGACCGTAGTTTTTAGTTTTAACAAGAATTGGCCTTGTTTGATTATTTTGCAGTAATATCCAATTTTTATTCTACTTCAACATTGTACATGAGCAAAAAATGTATTTAAGTATTTGTGTTTGAATTAAAAACCCAAATCGCTCTAAGGCGAAATATTCTGACAGGATAATCGAGCTACGATGATCCATGTCCAATTTGTTTCCTTCAAGCTGGCGGCTGACTTCAAAAGAATGAATAATTGAATGGTTAATGCTCTTATACATTCAGAAAAAAAGACACACAATAAGAATTGCAAATAAAAACCAGCTGCGTTGCGAGTTATGATTAATGATTTCATGCTTATGTGATAAATCACAGTAAAATTGGACATTTCTAAGATTTAAAGCAGTGGGAATAGATGTTAAGAAAAAGAACCGGGCGAAAATACGGAAATGTTTGTTGCCTGTAGATTTGAGCTCACCTTTTGTAAATTATATTTATATTTTATTTACCACTACAAATATTGTATTAAGAAAATTGATTTAATTTAAATTTTATAATATGGATTGCTTTTACCGACTGAATGCCCGACACAAAATAGCTTTAGCTAAATTGGAAAGAGCATTTTTGGTATGTGTTATCAGTCTTTAGATATATATACAAAAATCTGGCAGGTTAAAGACATTTTCCGATAAAAGAGTTATCCAGAAACCGGATAGTAGAAAAAAACTGGAAATGAAAAGTCATATTTCAATTTTCTGTCACAATTGTATTAAATAAAATTCCCTATAAATAAAATAGTAAAGTTATATTGTGAATAATGAACAGCTTATCTATCAATATAGATCGAAAGGGTTCGGTTGGTGGATTAAGCGCCCGACCATCCCTTTTGCCTCACCTAGCATATTCAACGGATCTAGCTTTTCTGATGATTACTAATTCACCTGTTCGACCGTTCCAACGGAAGCTATAAGCTGATTCATTTCGAAGTTCCTAATTCACATCGGCAACAATCTTATTTATTTAATTAACTAGAATTCAATAATAATTCTAATAATGGCGCAATAATTTTATAAGTGCTCCACAGTATCAAAACACAAGGATGCAAGAAAAACATACATTTAGTAAATCCTAGACTGTGATTTATTATTTATTATTTATTTTTTCTTAAACCCCATGAACCAAGAAAAACATTTAATATAAAACATAAGGAATTAAAACGGCAACTGAAAAAAAAAAAAAAAAAAAAAAAAAAAAAAAAAAAAAAAAAAAAAAATAGAAACAACAGTGAGACATAATTCACGAGTTTTCGTGGTCCGCTTGGCCAATTAATATCTTTAAATTAATTAAGGTTTTTAGTTGAGATAAAAAGTCAGTGTCACGAGCGAGATTCGAACCCACGACCTTCGGCTAGATACGCCGCTACTTTACCACCTCTCTAATTTCCCATCTCAGCCCCACCTTTCGAGTTTTCCCCCTTTTTCACACAATTCACTAATTTCGTGGTCCGCTTGACCAATTCATATATTACAATTAATTAAGGTTTTAGTTGAGGAAAAAGAATGGCAATGAAAATTGGCAAAAAGGAGGTAAAATTCAAAAGGTGGGGTTGAGATAGGAAGTTGGTGTCTGAGTGGATCGAGGTCACGATAGCTCAAATGGTACAGTAGCGGCGTATCTAGCCGAAGGTCGTAGGTTCGAATCCCGCTCGTGACACTGAATTTTTCTCTCAACTAAAAACCTTAATTAATTGAAAAGTAAGCCAAAATTTTAGTCAACGCCTTGACAAAAGAGGCATTAACAGGCTTAGTGGCACATAAAATCAAACTATGCGTTACATCACAAAAAACCATAACGGACCCTTAACAATAAAGATGAGCAAGTACAATATTGCATTACGTTATTAAAATAGACGAAAAATGAACTCGAAAACTTATTTATTTCCAACCGTAACCCGTACCCCGTTGAATGATTGTATTCTCTTGCAAAATGACTTGAATCGCTTTTGGCTTTGGTGTAAGCGTAATAATTTGAAATTAAATGAGAATAAATGTAAGACTTTAAAGTTTAGCAAGAGAAAAATAATTCATGATTACGACCAATTCGTTTATAGTGTCGAAGGTTATCACATTGACGAGGTGGATGCTGTTTCGGATCTTGGGGGTATCTTTAACAGGAATTGTGATTTTCGGGACCATATCCGGGCCATTAGAAATAAATCCTTTAAAAATTTAGGATTCGTACTCAGGCAAACTGCGGACTTTAGAAACCATTTTGCAATAAAATTACTATATCAATCGCTGGTGCGCAGTCACCTCGAGTATGCCCCCAGTGTTGTTTGGTCGCCGAGTTCGTTAGATGGGTCTTACATGATAGAGAGGGTACAGAGAAAAGCCACGAAATTCCTGTATTACAAATTATACAATCACGGGTACTACCAACATTGCTCCTATGAAGACAGACTTGCTCTCGTAGGCCTGGATTCTCTGGAGGATAGAAGAGTTTTGGCCTCAGTTGTGTCTCTGTGGAAGATATTGAATAATTTTATTGATTCCCCGGAGATATTATCTTGTATTGGCTTTAGGGTTCCCCAGCGTCAACTACGGACCCATGAATTGTTTGGTACTTCGCGGCACAGGACCGGATACGGGTTGCAGTCTTCAATCTCCACAGCTGTGCGTCACTTAAATAAACTCTCTATCGGTACGGACCCCTTCTCCTCGACCCTTCAGATCTTTAAAAAAATATTAAACGCGCGTTGAAATGTAATTGAGAGTTTGATTATTGCTCTTGCTGTGTTGTTTATTAAACTATTTGTAATGTTGATTTTTGGTTAAAAGTGTGACTGTGTGCTGTTATTTTTAGTCTATTATTGTTATACCATTTTTTAGTATTTTATATAACGATTGTTTTGTTGTGTTAATTGACTGTCCTATGCCTGGGTACCTAACCTGTTTGGACTGTAAAATAAATAAATAAATAAGTAACACTAAAATCTCAAACAAACAGATTAACAATAGGTCACACGCGTCTTTTATACCATTCAAAACGCTACATAAGTTACAGAGTGATGACTCTCCAATGACTATAAAAATCGAACGGAACTGCAGAAAATCAACGATATAGTCCAACAAAGGTATCGATGACTCCGAAGTATCCTACACTTACTCAATTACACTGTGCGTTTTATGTTTTTACATTTCGGTTGCAGTCTTTGTGGAACTGCAACTTCCGAGTTTCATCATCGTATTCACCAGAGGTGACACAATCACTCCACCACTTAATGAAAAAGAATCGACTTCACAAAATCACACATCAGTTTTTACATCTTGGTCCTCTCTTACTTAAGTAAATTTTTTCCTTATTATGTACCTCTCTTGGTGTGCTGGACATTCTTCCATTACCCTTAACTAACTTTACCTAGATAATTTATGCGAGGGCTTATGGGGTACTAAATATTCCACGATCTGTCCTCCTTTCGTACTTTCTCTCTGATAAGTACATTCACTTTCAATATACACAAAAGGAAGCAAAAAAGGAGATCAGAATATTTTAAACAATAAAACAACTCTGTTTTTTTCCAAAAGTCCGAATGGGGGATCCAAATATAAAAATCAATTCTACAATAACATCGGTTCGTATTCCTACATGCCTTTGTATGGAATTATGGAATGGAAAAAGCGACCTTTCTCTACATGCCGAACACATACATAAGCTTTGATATGTGACATATGGTATGCTATAATGAAATATGGTACTGCGCATTGATATCGATGGTATGGCAATGTAAGGAAATCTTTTGTTCGGCGGGCTTCCTAAGACACGGTTGGTTTTATAAAATAAATTGCCAAACTAAATAAATCCGGCAATCAGCAAAATCTAAACTTACTCAGATGTGGATTTTATGAAGTTTTTGTTTTTATATTTAGGTTGCTGTCTTTGTGGAACTACAGCGACCCAGGCGCATCAACATATTCGCCAAATTCATTATCTTCGTTACATTTCATGACAAAATATTACGGAAAAAGATTTATCACAGAAGCAATCTTATAATGAAAGTGACCGGGTTATTGCGAAAATTGACCATAAAACCGATTCACGATAGTTTTGCTAATAAATATGATTGGAAATTTGATGACATATGGTTTACTTAAACGAACAAATAAGTTTGATGATGTTGTGAAATATATTAGGGCGATGATTTAACATAAATAGTTTATTACTCAATTATTGAAAAAAACCAAGTTGAAATATTTTATTTTCTCGTCTATTACATGGACGTTTCTGGCTTACGGCCTATCATGAGAAACTGGACTATACAATGATGGTGAAAATGGTTTGAAAACTGTGCCTCCCCGTAGTAGATGGTGATTAATGGTTTTTTGCAGGGCAGGCCAGGCTTCCTCTCCCTGACAAATTAGTAAACCAGTAATCATCATCTAATAAGTGGAGGCTCACACGGATAAGAACAGATAGTGGCCGAGACTTTAAAACCATTTTGACGACATCGGGATGTATGTATCTATGGCATCGTCCATGTGCTGTTGATGGGCCGTAAGCTCGAAACGAGCGTAATAGACAAAATAAATTTAATATTTCAACCACGGATAACTTGAGATTTTTCATACTTTGGATAATAATTGTTACGAGCCGTGGATTTTAAGAAAAAGACAATAAATTGTTTAAACGATAATAAATTTTATTTACATAGATTTAAACTTATGTACATGTTATACGAAAAAAGTCTTTGGTAATTTAAATTTATGCACGACGTTTATTATGGTTTTAAGATTTAAAAGCGCAGTGGAACACTATAAATTTGTTTTGACTTACTTTTTGATAAGAATTTGATTTAATTGGAAGTACATCCGTATTCAAGGATGAGAAATGGTCCTGGTCGCGTCTCCCGTTTCCTCCAGGATAAAAGTATTATAATGTAAATTGAATTACGCCGGGAGCGTCGAAAACAGGCACCGATAATTCCTTATTCCCAGGTATTACATTAAGCCATCCCCAGGATAGCCGTCATTTCATATAGATATAAATTCGGAGTTTTATTGGAGCCGATTGTCCCAGTGGAGGGGAAAATAAAATTAAAAAAAGTCGGTTGGGGGCCGCTAAGACGGGGTGAAACATTTTTTTAAAACTTTTGGCAACTACGTTGAAAAATATATCTTTATTATTTTTTTCAGAGGGAAATGTAAGGGAAAGGTGAAACAGAGGAATTGTCAAAGGAAGCATCTATCATGAAAAATACCAAGCAAATAATCATAAGAAGGTTGGGGTTCTTTCTTTGTTTTTAAATAAAACAAAAGAGTATTAACGATTTTATTTTACAACATTGATTTATAGTTTAATAAATAAATGTATTCTACTTGATTTATTGTTTTTGACTCCTCACAGCACTTTTTCAGATTTTCCCAAGCAAATATTATCTTCCCGTCTGTCTATTCTGATTACAGTAAAAGCAAATCCCTCTCCTTTCCTTTGCGAATTATTGTGATTTATAGCCCAATCTTGAGTTACTGGAGGTCTACCTTTCTAGGTGGTGGAGAGGTAATCACAGGAATTTACAGGCCGTCCATCAAATCGGATAACTTGCATACTCACGCAAATTAATTTTTTCTTTCCCTCAGTTTTTCTTTTTATAATTTAGTGGTTAGCAAAATGATTGAGTATTTCGGTTTGAATTTGTCTTATATACAAAACGTATATTGAATGTAATTTTCAACGAAAAAGTTTTCTTATTTCAATTATTAGCCCACAGCAACATAAATTTATGCAATGAGCAGACAGTTAATAAGGAGACAATATAAATTCCACTGAGCTTTTATAGGAGTTGTAACATTTTGATAAATCATAAAACAATCTTAAATCACACATATTAGTAGGAAGTGCTACATAACAAAAAGGCTTTACAGAAAATTTGAATGTGGTAAAACTGTTAATAATTGTAAGTTCTGTAATTAAGAGTTTTAGTTAAGATAAAAAAGTCAATGTGACGAGCGGGATTCGAACCAACAATCTTTGGCTGGATACGCCCTGCTCCACATTTTGAATTGTCCGTCCTTTTTGCTATTTTTCAAAGGAGGGAAAATGCAAAAGGTGGGGGTTGAGATGGGAACTTAATGTCCGAATGGATCGAAATCACGATAGGTCACGTGGTAGAGCAGCGACCAATCTAGCCGAAGATCGTGGGTTCGAATCCCGCTCGTGACACTGACTTGTATCTCACCTAAAAACTTTAATTAAGTGAGTAATGTTAGCTTTATTTCGGAACTGCTTTACTCTTTTGTTAATTTCGTAGTTTCACTAGACTAAAAAAACACTGAAATATGTTTCCTCCAGTATATGAAATATGCTGAATCCTTTCGTTCTTTAAAAATATAGATATTGCAAACGTATTTTTTTCGGTTTCTCATCTGGACATGTTTTAAAATTCGACTGAGAGGTCAATCGTGTTTGCAGCTGCTGAGTGTACGCCATGAATTCTAACGAGCCTAAATTTTTTCGACCTTAAGAAAAGGCCTAATCTTGAATAATATTATTTTAAACATTACGGTATTATTTAAAACGTTATATCTTTAGAGACACAACAGACTGAAAAAAAGAACAAAATGAAATAAGCTTCAACGTACGCTTAAGGAAGAATAGCGTAACTGTGATAAATTTTTATTGGGAATAGCTGCGAGACCTTTTGAAATGTCGTTGCGGCCTACCGGATCCTTAATAAATGTCACTTTTATCAAGTTGTAGAATAACCCTTAATTGTTTGACTACCCTTGGTGGTTGCTGGAATGGGGTGAGTTTTCCGGGACCTTTGACAGCCCTTCAAGACTTCAAGATCATCAATTTCCCTTCCTCCGACCTTATAAATAACAAATGGCTTCTTGAAGGGGTATTTTATCCTTGTTAGCATAAAATTCCACTCTTTCCACCACAATCCTACGTCCTAACTATAACGACAACATTGTAAACGTGATAACTATTTAAATATAAAAAGTAAAATATGTTTTATTATTTAAAGACGGAACGGTAAAAGCCAATTAAAAACAAACGTAAAAATTATAATTAATTCATTTTTGAAAAGAAAAATATTGGTAAAATTCATAATCTACATGACCGTAAATATTTACCAAAATACCAAAATCTTACTGTCACAAAAACAACAAAATTTATAATAAAAGGGGCGTCGGTGGCCGCAACGATTTAGGCATTGAATCGGCGCTTATCACTGTAACCTAAAGGTCCCGAGTTCGAATGCAGGGCAGACATGCTTACAAAAAACACCGGCACCCTGAGGTTTGATATGGTTATATAACCTCTGCTGTTACGAACCCTCGTTAAAAAAAAGAATGAATGAATAAATAAATTAATTAATTAATAAAAATATAAAAAATGAATAAATAATATATTTGGGCTTTCGTTCCGTTAAATGCATTTCAGAAATGAATGGATATTGATCGTTATATTAATTTATCAGATAGATAGTAGTCGTCTTATTTACGATAAACTTAAAAGGATTATTTATTAATTAATTAACTCCGATGAGAAATTGTTTTGCAACGAATGTTTGATATTGAGCAGATTAAAAAATATCGGATATCGTCCTATTTCATTTTTTCCCAACCGGATGAAGGGATTGCAATAAAAGACACAATATAAATAATAAAATATTCTTAAAAAAAGAAGTAAGTATCAGGTGAAAAGAAATCCTTTTGTTGTTCTAAAAAATGAAACTGAAAATTAATTCCTAAATGGCAAAATGTTTTCATATTTATTATATCATGTTTTTCATATTTATTTCATATTTTTATATCAACTCCTTTTCCTTTAATTATAAAGATTGGGAGTTTATTCGTTGGTTTTTTAAATTTCATTTATGGTCTATAGATGTCCTTGAACTAAACAGTGTGTCTTCCAATTAGCGGTATGTGTAGGGGGAGGGGTCAGATAATCAATTTCGATCTTACGCCTGGTCAAACAAAGTATCTGGGCATAAAGCAAATTTCCAAGTTTTATGCTTGAGCATTTAAGCGTAATATTGAATTTTCAATTCGATCCAACCAATAATTGCCGGGATGGATAAGGACAAGGGGTGTATATCTTGTTTCCCCCGAACCCTTTAAATTGCAAGTAGGTGTCTCGGGTAGGGCGGTTGGAATTTTAATAGAATGTCATTTCCACTCTTTGGGCCGGAGGGACGAAGGCAACTTTTCCCCTTTAACTGATACTTATTAAACGGGTGGTATTTAAGACATTCAGAAAATGCATTTAAATGAAAAACCCGAACTGGTCATCGCACAACGGATTGGTGCTATAAAGGCAAAGAGGTAACGTTTGTTTCTTAACTGAACAGTAGCTATTTTCAGAGAAACACGAAACGTAGATTTAACTGTTACTAAACGGTTCAGGGCATTCCTTGAGAGACCCAAAACCAGACATTCTCAAGCTAGTTACTCCCTAATGGTTCGGAAACTCGGCTTCTATTCGTAGAAAGAATATGTAGAACGTTTTAACATTAAATTACAGTCTTGGCAACCACTTCTATCATTATTACAATTTTGGCAATATTTTTTTACGGAAATTCAAAAATCAACAAAGTTAGTGGAATAAATGGGTGCATAGTTTCTGCATTTGTGTGCGTAAGGAGTTGTGCGATATTTATTCCACTACTTTTGTTGATTTTTTGAATATATAGCTCTTGATTTCAACTGGAACTCTATCGGAGTACGCCAATTGGCGTCCACCAGAACGTACGATAATTTTCAATTTTTTTTCTTTTACCGTTTTTCTGTTTAGCTATATTGATAACGCCAATCGGGTCAGAATCTGCTTTTTACTGCAAACTGAATTTATACATTTTTCAGACATAAACTTTCCAAGCTGTCATACTTTCTGCCTTCCATGTACATGGAGATAGCTGGCGTCCATCGTACTCGATTGTCCATATTGACAATAATTCGCTGCTTCGTTTGTTTTTAGTACTTCTCCGAATTCCACTTCTTGGCCTGGGTAACGCTGCATCCTGTAGCGCGGAACAAACGTACACAGAAAATGCCGAATTTTCTAAATACGTCATTGACGTCCGGCAATAACTGACTGATAATAATAACAAGTAAAAATGATTATTATTTGTTGGTCACTGTAGTTGAATGATACAATAGTTAAAATTATTCCTTTCGTAAAATTAAAAAAATAATGAAAAAAGTGGTAGAGCAGCGGTGTATCTAGCCTAAGATCATGGGTTCGAATCCCACTCGTGATACTGACTTTTTTATCTCATCTAAAAACTTTAATTAATATTGGCCAAGCGGACCACGAAATTAGTGAAAATAATTACAATTAAACTTAATTCTTTACTATTGTAACTTATTATTTACACAGACTCAATAGTTTTGTTTATAACATTAAGTTTTAAGTATTTATGGAAACTGGTAGTGTTTTCTCCTCGCGAAAAAATTCTTGACCACTTGGTGAAAATCATCAATCATATGTACGAATGTACGAAGAGAGAGAGAGAGAGAGAGAGAGAGAGAGAGAGAGAGAGAGAGAGAGAG
>CM077099.1:12498888-12517319 GCA_039619505.1 Cimex hemipterus | reverse complement strand
GAGAGAGAGAGAGAGAGAGAGAGAGAGAGAGAGAGAGAGGGAAGTTTTGAAAGGTCAGTGTTGTTCATTGTAAATGTCTCTTAGGTATTTTCTTCATTAAATATCATTTGCCATCATAAGCTCATAAATAATTAAAAACTTATTCAATAAAAAGAGCAGATTAAGCACTAGGACGGGGAAATCATTCTATTTATATCGTCTATATTTTATAAAACACCACAGATTACATGAATAACAAACATTTGGAGTAGTAACAATTTGCAATCAAGGCAATCAAGGAGACTCTTTGATTTTATTTTTGGATGAATGAGTTGATTTTAGAGTAAACAATCAGAAACGAACATATTAAAAATGGTAGCCCCAGGGCCGAGCTCACAATCAGTGTTGTTATTTTTACCATTTATTAATTTACTAAAAGTTTCATTGTAAATTCAATGATAAAAGTGAGCATAGAAACTCGCCTCTGTTTATTATTAAACAAGAGTTAACAGATTTTTTTATATTGGCAAATTTGGTAGAGAAATGTTAAATCGTTTCAAAAATTAGACGATGTCATCCCTGTTGTCATAGGCGACACTGAAGTCTATGCAAAACCACCTGTCATTTCTCTAACGATTTATATGATATAAGCAATGCAAACACATTGTCGAATAACTTCGCCCAAAGAAAAGGGACTTAGGTTATGTCCTAGCAAAACATCTTGAGCTACTCGCCCTTCAAAATGTCTGGAGTTTTTCCCTTGATATAAACACAATAGTGACAAATAGCACAGCCGGGACAAATAGATTAAAGTCAAGTGATAGTTTTCTTAATTTACACTAAAGATAATTAAAAGTTTGATTATTTTTTATCAAAACACATATTTTTCTTAGGCTACTAGGAAATTCGAAATAAAGGAGGAAATTACTAACCTTTTACACTCTTTAGATTTAAAATAAAGAAAATCGGTTCAATTTCACCCGGTCCACGTCCAACTTGCCGAGTGAATTAATTGACTTTGTAAATTGTTTTCTTTGATGAACAATAAATATGTGTTAAAAACAAAATGTTTAACTGCATGGTTTTAAATCGAGAAGATCTGGGCAGATGCTTTGACCGACGAAGGACGTAAGGTAGCTCAAGTCTTGACTATGCTGCGGGACGATCTCACTTGGACTCAAGAACAATGGGGGGAGGCTATTTTCCTCGAAAATGAGTGCCGGTTTGGTTTTTGGCAATCACATGACTGGGGCCATATATGGAGAAAAAAAGTCATTTAAGGTTTTGGGTGAAAATAATTGTCTACGACCTTCCCGAACTGATTATCATACAGAATGGATCATTTTGGGTGCACCAAGGAATATTGAGGACATTCTTCTATATGTTGCGGTCCCATTCGCTCCATTTATTTGACACAACTTGTTCATGGATGGTAATGTTCGAAGGCATGTTGTTTGAGTTGTCAGTTGGGACCAGATTCAGGGTCGCTAAGATCCGGTGCCGCCCCTACCATTGATTAGTCAATTTCTTTCAATTGGTCCTCTTAAGCGTCAGAAAAATTCCAGAGGCGACGGTGGGGATCGAACCCACGATCGTGGGATCTACTGGCCGAGAGTCTCGACGCCAAAACCACTCGACTACCGCGGCCCCCTTAGATCCTTTTTATTCAGCGTTCAACAAAAATGTTTTTTTTTTTTTTTTTAAATTTTGTTAAAAGAATTCTTTTAACTTTTAACAAGTAACTTAGATTTTCCAGGAATATTATGGTTATAAATTTGATATAAATGTTAATCATACATTACTTAAGAAGGTTAGAAATTAGTAATATTTCCTGACTTGTTAATTTTCTGGAAGTTTAAAACCTAGGCGATAAATTTAATTTGGAACTAATTTTAGACTGTATGTTCATTTCGAATATAGTAAGGCATGATTACACTTGGGTAACATAAACCTTATTGACAGTCCATTCATTAGTTTTCATTGTGCGATTGATCAAATAACATCAGTCAGTGTCACGAGCGGGATTTGAACCCACGACCTTCGGCTATATACAAGACTGCTCTACCACTTGAGCTAACGTGACTTCGAGCCACTCGGACACTAACGTGCCATTTCAATCTAGAACCTTTAGAATTTTCCCTCTGTTTTGCCCTTTTTCAAATATTATGTAATTTATTTGCTTCTCGGCGACAAATGACTTGGCTATGGAGAGCTTTAGTGAAGATATGCTTCATTTAACAAATTAAATTCATTAGATTTCGTGGTCCAATTGACCAAATAACATCTTTCAATAAATGAATGTTAATGTAAGAATTGGTTGAGATAAAAAAGGTTCGTTGTCCATGAGTGAGATTCGAACCCACGACCTTCGGCTAAATAGGCCGCTGCTCTACCACTTGAGCTAACGTGACTTCGATCCACTCGGATATTAATTATTGCAAATCACGCTCATTATACTGACTTTTTATCCCAACCAATATCTTACATACGAATTACTGGTTGTACAATTTTGATTCGTTTTTAAAAATGTTGTTAATTGTTTTTACATTTTGGATCGATTTTTTAACCTAGTCTTGCTAGTTTTTTAATTCAAACCAGAAAAGCGCAATTCTTTCTCTCTCGGAGTGCGCTAATGAACATGACTGGGGGCAATTTCACGGCCAGAAATGTAAACTAGGGAGCAGAAAGACACAGTCTACCGGAAAGATAAACAGAGTTTCTACCGAGTAATTGCCAACGCTTTAGATACCTGTGGGGTCGAATCGAATGTCAATTATACATACAGAACTCTATGGAGTTTCCTTGTTCACAAACGTTTTCGCCTCAGGCCAACCACCATGGGGCAAAGGTAAACATTCAAGTGATGATCGACACAGTTACACGTGTGTTACATTAGCCAGAATAAATTGAAATTCAAATCATACACCGTTGTCATGCTATACGTGGTAAAACAGTATTTTTATTCATCTCACACTGGGTATTTTATTACCATTCTTTTTTTAGCCGTACATTTGTTATTGTAAATGAGTATGCCTTTGTTATGAATGTATTTCAAGATCATTATCCATGGGAAATTTGTATATTTAAGTAGAATATGAAAATAATTTACAAAATTGAATTCAATGTGATTACATATAAAAAAGGTTACAAAGTCCAAAAGGCGTTTCTTGTTTTGCAGGCCAAGTAAGTAAAAAAAAAAAACTCAAATTTGGAGTCCTATTAAGCATCTGATAAAACCATTAAACAAAAATTTCACCGGAATCAAAAATAGATATATTTTTTTTTCTATGTGGAACTTGGCAACATCCGACCATCCCACCTGTATGCGAAAATTTGCTGCCTGTTCTAGTAGAGAATTTGGAAGTATTAGTGACCGTTAGTTGATGATTGCTCAGATATCGTGAGCTGCAGTCAGGTGTGATGTAGGTATCAGAAAAACATTTACTTTATCGTGCCAACGTTTCGATCTTTATTGAGACCATCTTCAGGGCCTGGGATACACAAAGATTGTTTCAATAAAACAAATACAAGTAGAATATGGAAAAATGTGAATTTAAACAATGCAAAAAAACAAACAATATTTTTAATATTTAATACAAGTATTTCTACTCGCTCAAACAGTTTGTTTTTTTGCGTAATTGTGCCATTCTTGCGTGCCGTGTTGAGAGTGCTAGTGAGATATTTCTGTTTTATGTTTCATGTCGTTTTATACGTTGGATTTTGAGGAGGAATGAATTCGGTTTATAAATTTTTGTATAAGGAGTCGGTTTCATTGAGGTGAAGGGAGCCGACGATGGAAAAAACGTTGGTGCTACTTCGGCCAGATTATCCTTTCAGGCTTATACAGACGGGGATAATTAGGGAAAGGAAAGTGAAATTGTTGAAAAATTAGACTACGTAAAAATTCACTCATTTTCGTGATTCGCTTGGCCAATTAATCAAGGTTTTTAGTTGAGATAAAAAAGTCAGTGTCACGAGCTGGATTCGAACCCACGATCTCGGCTATATGCGATGCTGCTCTTTCACTTGAGCTGTCGTGGCCTCGATCCCCTCGAGCACTTCCCATCTCAACCACATCTTCAGAATTATCTCTCCTTTTTTCCCATTTTCCAAATGCCCTGTAATCTATTTGATTCTCGGCGACATTTGAAATGGCCACCGACTTTAGTGAAAGTATACTTAATTTTTTTTTTCATAAACTAGAAACCTTAATAAATTGCCAGATTGGACAAGCGGTCATGAAAACCAGTGAAATTAATAAGTTAAAATAGCTAAAAATTAAGCTTTTCGCCTAAATGAATTTCAAGTAGGTTATTACAACTCTTTATCATAAGAAGACCAATGTAGAACTTTTCCGTTGGGTGGATGTTGCAGTAACAATGTACGTAGAGGTTGTACGATAGCTGATCGACCTGAGCGTGGTCTTTTAAATCGTCCCAGTTTGAAAATATGTAGTACATATGTGCTTTAGGGCTCTCCGCCCTTTCATAGCTGTCCTATCAACCGGTCTCATAAAACCTGAAAGTTTAATGCGGTTTGAACCGAAATGAGGTCAGAGTTTACACCTACGTTAGGTAGCCTCGTATCAAGTAATTGAAATCTGCATTGTCATGCGGCCTCTTTAATGTTGAGCATTCCATGTAACGAGATGAACTTCTGTACGTTCTAACTTGTAAACGAAAATAGAGGAAATCTTTCATTTGATTACGTTTAATTTTGTTTGCGATGTTCTAATTTGTCATGTTAGAGCATAGTATACAATTATATTCCATAATTATTTATCCATTGACAAAAAATGCCGAACGAACATGCCCTTCCATAAGGCAGTTTCTTTAGTTTAAATTTGTACACTTTGCATTGTATAAATGTTATGATGTGTGTTCCCACTCCCTCTAGTCCCCTAGTCATTCTCTCATATATCTTTTTTTCGTTCGCACACACTCGCTGAAAATGTAAATGTCCCAGACTTATTTCTCGTAAGATTTTTAAACAATTATGGATTTTCTAAAGCTTTATAAGATCAGAGATCAGAAAAATCTAACTAATTCCATCATGATTAAGAAGTTTGATTAAAGTTTAATCATGATTGAATTAGTCATGAGCAAATTAATCACTGTATGATTTAGACATGATTAATTGAATCATGAGTTATTACTAAATCATACTGTAATTAATTTCCTCGTGGCTAATCCAATCATGATTGAACTTCAGTCAAACTTCTTAATCATGATTGAATTAGTTAGATTTTACCTAACTCTGGCAACAATGACCAACTTACCAAAATCCAGCAGACTCTGGATAAACATTTTGAGATGAGAGTCGTGCTCAAGGCCAACCTTCAAAAAAGTGTTTTCATGAACGAAAACCGAAATGACATAATTATTCTAAATGTCTATTTTATTACCATCAAAACCCTTAGAGTGTGTATTTTCCAAATAATGTACACATTTTTCAAGTGAAATAAATTTTAATTCAAACAAAATATTTTTTCATTGCTCGGTGAGGTAAACATATTCACTTTTCAAAGTTAGTTTGTTCTAGAATTTTTTATTTTATTTTATTATATTATTATTATCATTATTTTTTAACTTTTCACAACAACGTAACTTTACTTATAATTAAAAGATTGATTTTTGTTAAATAAGTTGTTGAAGGATTTTCGTTTTGATGAAATATATTTGTGTTAGAAATTTTTTCAAAAATGGTGAAATAGTGCATTTTTCATTTTTTGAGCACCCAATTGAACAGGGTTTATCGAAGTTTAGTCGTGACTAACTATATTGTGACTAAATTAGTCGTGCCTTGTATTTAATTAGTAGTCGTGATTAATTTAGCCATCAATCTCGTATGATGACTAATGACTACATTAGTCACTTATTACCAACCATGACGGTATGAGTGATCAATCATTAATCATTAGACATGACTAATTTTTAACCAACATTCTATCAGATGAATATCATATTGAAGCATTGAGCAATTTTACACTTTTTTATTATTACGTTTCAGCAGTGCTGGAAGTAAATTTGTTACATATATAAATTTTATCAAATCCATTATATTCAGAATTATTATTTTTTCAATTAAATAATCTTTTTATATAGGTTTTTGGCTGAAATTAAAAAGTCATTGTCACAAGCGGGATTGGAACCCACGACCTTAGGCTTAATACGCCGTCGTTCTACCACTTTTGTCAAAACAGCTCAAGTGGTAGGGCAGGAGCATATTTAGCCGAACGTCCTGGGTTCGAATCCCGCTCGTGGCATTAACTTTTTCATTTCAACTAAAACCTTACATAAAAATGTTTTAAATTTTATGTCATGAGTGTGGGCAAGTAAATTTTTAATCACACCCAACACAAAATTATCACTTTTTTTTTGCTAGGAAAAAAATCCCGAGGTCATTGGCTCGTTACCCGACTTAGAAGGTGGTTGGGAAGTGTTCGTGATGGAACTCTGAAGCTCCAGAGTGGAGCTGTCTGTATTAACTACCTATGGTATCAAGGATAAATTGAATTTGAAATTAACTATGGATAGTAAGTATATGATTTAGGTCTAAGGATTGCGAACAGGAGCTAAGTTTGTACAGTAGACCTAGCGTCTGTTTAGGTCGTGGTGTTTCCGTCGTCTATGGTGATTTCAAATGTTCCACCTTAGTCGTCTGACAGGATTATAGAGATGGGCTATGTTGGATATGGATCGGGCTAATTGGTTGGAACAGTTGGCATACTATTTTCAGTCTAGAAAATTTGCTGGGTTTGGATTTATTTACAGACATTGACTATGATTCTGAAGATTTTTTGAATTGGGTGGACTCAATTCTTTGGATATTGATAGATTTAACAGTTCCAATTCATCTGTCCATGTCCGTTTCAGTAGTGTTTCGTGGAGTGTCACTTTATTTTTTGTCGACAGTCAGATTTTCATGTCGCTTATAAAGTAATCCGAAGGGTTTGTTTAGTTTTCTCGTTTTATTTACGACGTATCCAGCTGGAGCACCTCAGAGGCAATTGCAGCGCCGAGTAGATGTATTACGGATATGTTCATCCAAGGTAACGTTGTTTTGATTGGAGTGTACATTTTATTTTATTCTAGGAAAGTTCATATTTTCAAAGTTCTGTTGTTAATTTTTGACCGTTTAAAAGTTACTTCACGTCGTCTTATAATTCTCGAGAGAGTTAAATCTGTTGGTTTAAAATTCAATTTTATAAGGGTCGTTTAAACTGGTCCCTCCCAGCCGTTCATAACTGGTCTGAGCTCTTCAGGAAATTTATAGCTTTGGAAACTCTAATCCTGAAATTGAAGAAAAACTGTGCCCGAAGTTTTATGGACATAGGACTAGAGTAAGTAAATCTCAGAGGGGGGAAACTGTGCGACTGTTTAAAATGTATTAAGATTAATAAAGTTAGTAGCGAAGAAAAAAGTTCAATGCATTGAAAACGTAAAAAAGAAGAAATATTGTCCTTGTACATCCGTTTAAGAGAAATGTTCATTTCAAACATGCAGATTTTTTTGCTAAATTATTCATTCCAGTAGAAAAAAAAGCACAAAGTCAGCACAATTTTAAGCCTTGCTCTTTTAAACATCCATTAGGCCGCCCCTCCTGTGAAAACTCTATTGTTTTCTCAGTTAGACACGTTGTAAATATTAACTCGGAATTATTTGAAGCAAAGTCACTGCTACAAGAACAAAATTTCGTAAAATATTAACGCGTTAACATTCATCCTTTTCAAATACTGAAAACAATGGTTTAGATCACAAAATGCTGGGACGTGCTAATTGGAATCAATTTTGAAAAATGCCAAGTTGTTAAAAACTATTTAATATTTACAGTAGGTTTTTAAAGGACATGATTTTTTTTTGTAGTTAGTCTAATGAATGAAATCTAAACTGGTAGAGGAAACGATTGAACTCATTAACAGGATCATCACTAGGTATGAGAATAGGGTTATCCTCATATGGATACCAGCTCATAAGGGACACTACGGCAATGAAGAGGCAGACAGCCTGGTCAAGGAAGGATCAACTACTGCGTTTGTCGGGCCGCAACCAGTATTACCCCACTTAAGCACAGCAAAAGAGAGTATAAGTTGCTGGGGATTGAAACACTTCCTCAAAGAATGGAATACGACCCCCGGATGCAGGCAATCGAAGGAGTTTCTGAAGGAAATCAAACCTAAGGAAGCGAAATGGTTACTCTCTAACTCTAGTAGGAGAATTAGGAGGCTGATAGGTATCCTAACGGGCCTTTGCCCCTTGCGAAGACACCTCTTCATAATGGGCACCCTACCAGACCCCTTTTGCCGCTTCTGCGAAACAAAAGAAGAATCGGCTCGACACTACATAGCTGAATGCGATAGGTATGCCAGGGAAAGATTCAACACTTTCGAATGAGAGGACATAACTAAAACACTCCCCAGGATAAAATGGTTCACAATCCTGGGGTTTGTAAATAAGTCCAATAGGTTTATGCAGGACTCGTGAGCCGACCAGGTTCCGGACCTTTTAGGGATGGGGTACGGGCCTACCCAGGCTTTTAACCCCTCGGGTCCTGGTCTCCCGCCCTGCGTAATATATCAAACCTACAATGAAATCTACAAAACGGCGTAAATTGTCTTTATCTATTCTTTTATATTTATTTTCTTTTTACGAGGGTTTGCAAAGCAGAGGTTATATCAACCATCGGGGTTAGTTTAAAAAAAATCGCGTTTGTTAGCATGTCGGGCTGGGATGCAGGGCCATTGGATTCGAACCCGGGACCTTTACCTTACAGTGATGAGCGCCATGTCAACGCCTAAACCTTTGCGGCCACCGCAATTTATCCTTTTATTAACCTGTTTTTTCGTATATTCTTCACCAATTAAATCTCTTAAAACTGTAGGCTATATTTAAAGTTATTCAAATTACTTGTTTGTTGTAGTTCTCAACCCTCCTCGAAAATAAATGAATAAATAAATTCAAATTTATAAAATTAAACCATTTTTTTTATACAAAGCTTTTTTCAAATAATTAACTTTTACGCAGATGATATTCATGAGATTTATATTTGGGGCCAGCGGAGCCCAACCAACCTACCCCACTTATTATTTTATTACATTAACCTTTGATTTATGTACTATTGAGACCAAAAATTGTTTTACGAGATTCGGTTGGTTACTTAGAAAACAAATAAATATAAAATAACATGTTTTCAGCTAACTCCTGTGTTGATTCGGTCAGATTTTGGTCATTCCCTTGTTTCTTCGTTCCGCTTTTAACGTTATAGAACGGTTCACATCAGGTTAGGTTGTGTCTTTTTCAAGCTTTTCAATCCTTTTGTTTATATTGGAACAGTTACGTGTCGATGTAGTGCAAGGTGTGCTTCGAAGTAATTGGATCGGCAGGTTGTTATCTTTGTACGAGTTACGATCATTTCTTTGAAACTGACTCAGCTCCTTGGATGTTTGTTCGATGTACTTTTCGCCCTTTCTTAAATCCTTTTTGTAAACGGCATTTTTAAAATAAATTTTAAAAGGCAGGAAGTATGTTGTGATATTCTTCCAGGATAATCCGAGATCTACTCTTTCTTTCTATTACATTTTATGTTTTTAATTCACTAATATGCAGAAATCATTTATTGCTCTGTATGTACAATTTATATAATATGAAAAATAATGGTAGTTTCATTAATTTAATCCATTATTACACACTTAACCATGTTTTGATCGATTTTAAATAATTTTAATATGTAATTCGTCACTCTCTCTCCGACCATATATCGTAAAATTAAAGAAACAATGACTATTGGGTTGTCCGGAAAATAATGCAGGATTTTGGTATTAAACAAAAAAAAAAAAGAAACTAGTTACTTTAAAGCAATGTTCTTTAATCAAAATAATTTCCCATACTCTCAATACATTTCTCCCAACGTGTTGGTAACTTATTAATTCCGTATGAGTAGAATTCAGAATTTTTAGAATTGATAAAGTCAATAAATGCATTTTCCAGTTCCGTTTGATTTTTGAATATTATGTGTTGTAAGTAGTGGTCCAGGTGTCTAAAAAAATGGTAGTCAGTAGGCGAGAGGTCCGGAGAGTAGGGTGGGTGAGGCAAAGTTTCATAGCCAAGCTCCAATAATTTTTGTGACGTTACACGTGACACATGTGGTCGAGCGTTGTCATGCAACAAAATGGGCCCTTTCCGATTGACCAAAGAGGTGGTCAGCGACGGTCGTTTTACTGACTTTGAGTTGCTCTGCAAGTTCTCGAACAGTTGTTTTGGGGTTTTCTTCCACCACTGATCGCAGAACATCATCATTAAGAGAGGAAGGCCTTCCACGACCTTCTTCATCTTCAAGGCTGAAATCTCCCTCCCGAAATTTTTTAAACCACCTTTGCACAGTGCACTCATTAACACAACCCTCGCCCCAGACTTGGTTAATGTTTCTAGCCGTTTGGGCTCCGCTTCGGCCGAGTTTAAACTCGTAAAAGAAAATCGTACGAAATTCTCGCTTTGACATTATAAGGATGACTGAATTATTTCCAAGTAGCGGAATGCTACAGAGGTAAACAAACAATATCATTTAGAAGAGGATTAATAAGTGTTGACATTCATACAAATGAGTAATCCTGTAAACGTAAACAGAATATTTTATATAGATTTTTTTTTATGAAAACTTAAAATCCTGCATTATTTTCCGGACAACCCAATACAATATAGGATAGAAGATAGGGATAAAAGCGTCAGTTAGACATTCTTCCGCATCTCGACCTGAGTGAATGCTCTCATGGACAGCTTTATGCTTTTAATCAACCTCCTTGTCATTAATGGTTGTGTATCTCCGTGGTTGGTTTACGAATTGGCGCTCACTAAGGGGTTCCTTCTTCCATGTCTTCTCTCTGATGAGGTTCTATATCAACGTTTCTAAAGTTTTAACTTGACAGATGTCAGGCTGATAGGTAGTACGACTGGGCTTTTTAATCTGTGGGACGTCCGACTTTCGTCACCTAAGCCACTCGTATCGCCCGCCAGCCATTAGGAATATACCTCCATGCTCTGAACATTTTCACAAAGTATTGCAAAGGGTTTCAGGTCTTTTTTATAGTACCACTTGGTAGATTCTGTTCACACCTGATGCCTTTTATGAACGTAGCTTTTAAAGCGCCCAGCTTATAGTTTCCGGGTGTATTTGTCACCTCCTTCCAGTCTTCTTTTGTTGATCTTTTTGTTTTTGAATGTTCAAGTAATTGTTTTTCGTAGATTATGTTTGCTCCTGGAAAGTGGCTTTTGTACAATATAGAATGTGTTTGTTCTTCTATTTACGAGAAGGCGCCATCTGTATTTGCGAGAAAGCTTACCTGCTTCCCTGTACTGTCCTTGTCTGGCACACAGAGGCGTCTCCACGATTTCCTCGCTGAATTTCAGCCAAGATTCCTTTTTGTCTTGATTATATGGATTTTGTTGTTCATTTTAGGAATCATTGGGTATCGAGCTCATTCGCTGTGAGCGTTGTTCGTTTGAACCAAATCCTTACTCGAGCTCTCAGTCTTTCTAGGCATTTGGTCCATCAAAGAGTGTTGTAATTATTTTCTATTTTCAGCACAGTATTCAATATAGGAGCTCATTATGGCACGGTAAACCTCATGAAACATAAATTTCTAAGTTTCCCCGCCCTTTTAATTCCTTGTATATTCCTCCCCTTGTAAGGATTCAGGGTTAGTGTACCTGGGGTTTCAATATGGTGGTTTTTTTTTAATTTAAATTTTATTTTATTTTTTTTTTTGAAATGGGAGAGAGGGATTTTTCAAATCAAATCTGACGCGCCTGTAATCAGAATTTTATGGCTCTCTGAATTCATTACAGTTTCAAAAAGTATCATCAGCCTGTTGTGAAGTGATGGTCAGACTTTGAAGGTGGGGTACTGTGCCTATGTTAGCAGTATTTAACCCATCACCAGTAAAATAATAAATTTTACTAACAACTTGGTTTTGCTATTAATGCATACAAGGCAATAAATTCTGAGTAAAATTTTTATCTATCTCTAAACCATTTTCTTATGTTTTGATAATTTTCTTTCGAACCATCATAATCAATATTTTTAATTATAAGACATGAATTTTTATCTCATTTAATTCGCATTAATTTATAATAAATAAGTTGTAATTAATAAAATGCTAAAAATACATATAGTTTCTTAATAATTTCGGTTAATTGGACCAAGTTAGATTCTTAGTTAAATCAGAACATTTAAAGATTTGAATACAGAGTGAATGAGTGAGTGGAGTTAGTGAGTGATTTTGTGTGTGTGTGTGTGTGTGGTGTGTGTGTGTGTGTGTGTGTGTGTGAGAGAGAGAGAGAGAGAGAGAGAGAGAGAGAGAGAGAGAGAGAGAAATCTGGCACTAGTCCCCTAAGAATTACTTTTTACAAATCTGGCACTTGAATCAATGACGGCTCGACATTAACATCAAGTACAGAAGTTGAACTAAATCACATAATACAAAGTATAACAAATATAAATAATTCAATCCATAATAAAGGATTTAAGGAAAAGAAGTAATAATAAAGAATTCTCTGTCATTTGCCAACGGAATCACAAATTGTAAATTTAAAAGTTGAGAAAATAAAGGTGAAAAGTTTTCTAATGTAACAAAAATACCTATTTATATTGTGATATTCTGTTACATATTATATATGGTGGCTGTTAGGCGTTGACACGGCGCTCATCAATGTAAGGTAAAGGTCCGAGGTTCGAATCCAGCGGCACTGTATTCGAAACCGACATACTTACAAATGGGCGATATAACCTCGCTGTTGCGAACCATCGTTAAAAAAATTAATTTAAAAAATGAACTAAGTTGTCTCTGTTTGGAGGGTGATGGGGTGTTGGTACTAAAAGCTAAACTTAAAAGTAAGGGAGGCCGCTTTGCGAATTGACAAAGGAAGATAATTTCAGAGATTTATGGCTCGAGCCAGGAAAGCCCTCACAAAAGTGGAGGTTTTTTGTCGAGGTAGATATAGATCATTGGGAAACGTGCGGCCTTTAAGAGAGTGGAAAGAGGATTTGAACTAGTAGCTTGAAAATAGAAAGTTTATGGATTGGTAATCGAAGGAGCCTAGGAATAATTGTTTACGGAAAGAGGCATAAAGTCAGGATAGATTTGAATACGGGTGCGAGACTGTAGATATTCGGGGAGTGCCGAAAATAATTTTGAATCAACAATTCATCAAGCTTTTCAGATGCTCTTCTAGTTCCTTCGCAAGGCTACCATAAGTGGCACAACACAAGAGAAGAAAGATGATGGAGGAGACAAGGTGTGTAAGGCAGAAGGGGCCAGCATTGGCGGAATTGAATGAGGGTACCGATAAAGCGTCTGGAAGTTTGAGAAATATGTGATTTCCTGGAAGGGTTTTGGTTGAAGGTAAAACCGAGATTTTTAACAGTTTAACGAGATAGACTGGTTTTTGATGGTGAAAGGAATCATGGAGGATATTAAAGGAGGTGACATTAATTAAGGAGGTTAATGTTCTAACAAGAGTTAAAGAATTGAACATTATTAATACTCATTTTAGCTGAAATTACTGTAAAAATCATACATAACTTTCTCACTAATCCTAATGTTTTACAACTCTGCCCGTAGGAATTTTACCTTACGAAATAATATAAACAAAAGTATAGAAATAATACAAAACTGTTAAATATGCAGATATGATCGTGGTACTCTTCTATAAAAAAACGAAGTGAATTTTTCATTTCTATCGGCGTTCATGACTTGCTTTGAATTTGGCCAATCGTTTAAAACTGCTTCCGATTACATTTGTCAGCTGTGTACTTTTTTCTTCGTTATAAAATTCGATGGGAGACAATAGAGGGAGAGTGAGAAAAAATGATGGACTTATTCAAATTTACTTCCTGACGCTTAGATGTTTAGGATGCTTCGAACGTCTTGGAAATTCCGTTGGTAGCGAAATTCTTCATCGTCGATTGCCCGAAGGAGATGGGGGCATATCTTCTATAATATCTATATGGCGTTCACATCGTTAATACACTGTACATTTAATGGCTGTATATAAATGATAAAAAAGAATTACATACAATTATTACAACAACAGAATATATAATTTTAAAAACACCATCTATTGGCTGTTGGATATTAACCGGTATAGTTCATTTATTCTGCGGCCATTAATATTCGGAACATTTCCAATTTAAACTTCCCAAAAAGGCTCATTCGCTTAATTACTTTGAAAATATAACAAACTTACAGGTTTTCCTTAGTATTCGTTTATTGCTTTTAATTTTCCTTGATGCCTCTTTATGATCTCTAATTTACCTGGAAAACTCTTGGTTAAAAATAGAGGAGGGGCCGAAGGGGTGTTAATCCTCCGTAATTTCTTGGTCATAATGGACTGCGGTGAGGTTGCCTTAAACAATTTGAAGTCCAGATAGTCCTCCAGTGTAATCCCAGCCCAGTCCATTACATCGCCACCTCCAAACTGCACTGAAGGGAGGAACAAACTGAGGTATTTTACGCATCCCCTGTCAGACACCTCAGACAGAAACACGACTCAACAGAAAACATAAATTTAATGGCGTCCTCTTCTAGGCGCTCGCTGCACCATATTTTTCTGAGTTGCTGGTGGCCGGCTGTTACTGCAGGTCGTCTCGATGGGCCATAGGATGTGAGGCGTCGAAACACACTTTACCGAATGCTAAGACGAGCATCTCGCGACTTTGGCAAATATTCAGCGGTAATCGGCATTCAGCGAATCCCACAAATATTGAGCCACCTTAATATCACAAGCGTGTGCGTCAAAGAGGGCAGAAACCTTGGGAAGGTATCTCCGTACGCTTTGACCTGGTTAGTTTCTGCAATAATTTTCAAAACGGTCCCCTCCCGGCGATCCATTCTGTAGGATATTCTAGACTTCCCGAGTTTGTTGTCAGAATTGAAAAGGAGACTAATTAAAGAGCAGAATTCGAAAGCGGGGTTGAGATAACAGGCTTGGCCAACCGTGTGATCCTGTTACAAAACTCTCTGGTTTTATCAAATAAAACACTTTCTGAAATTACACCTCTACCGGGATAAAATAAAATTATAATTTAGATCACCCCAATTTGTTTGTATTTTTAATGAAAAAAGTGTATCTGTAATTAATAAAGTATTACAACAAAAATAATTTTAGCCAAAGTTAATTGTATTTAAATGAAAATGCAACTGTGCGTATATTATACTACTATTATTAATATAGTATATTATTGGTTAGTTCGGATATTTGCTAAACATTGCTGTTTCAATAATATTTTGATACTGGAAGACAGGTTACTTTAATTCTTCTATATTCAAACATGAAAATCCCTTAACACTTAATTTCGTAAAATTTTGAATAGCAAAACAAGGTTTTCGTAAGTAAATTACTATATGAAAAGTACAGTAATAACTGTAAATAAAATTTTAAAACAATATTTGCATTAAATTACAGTTCTCTTTATTTAATAAGTATTATAATTAATTTATAATAATTTCAATTCGTTGCACAATAATACAAAAAAAATCAAGACACGCTATACACGAGCAAATGAACATCGACATAAACGACTATGTTTACTAAGCAGTAAAAATTTACTGTGTTGTCTTACTTTATTTTTACGTTCTTGTATACCATGTACAAAGACAAATACAATGAAAATTTCTTTCCTTTAGCGTTTTGGTTACAAACGGTTCTTCGAAAAAAGTGGTTCTTTAAACGTTTTAACGAGCTTAATTAGGACGTTTATGATGATCCTAGGTCAAACCTTTCTTGTACAAATTACCTATAAAGCCATAGACAGTAAAAATGTTTATTATTTTTTTTTTATCCCCGTGGGAGAACAGAATATACATGCCGAAATAAACGAAGTGTACAGGTAGTTTTAACGATCGTGTTGTTTATGCAGTTTTATTTTATTTGACCGTTATCCATCGCAATTTCTTTTTCTGTTTATTGTCGACTCGTTTGAAACATTTTATTTGTATTACAAACATTTTTTTATTGTTTATTTCAGATGATGATTTGTTCAACAATTTTAAAATTTTTCCCGAATAAAATATTTTTATATGAAATTAAATTTTAAGCATATTTGTGGAAATATTCTACTATTACACTCTTACCTTCAATTAGATATTATACTTATTAGTAATGATAAAAAGCCTGAGTTTAGAAATGTATGATATTTAACGACCGTTAATCAATTATTGTTTGGAGATCGTGAGATGTCAGACCGCATCTCACGGTTCTAAATAATCCTGAGTTTAGTGTTCTTTTTATACTTTTATGGCCTTAGTTTTTTACAATATGGAATACAATAATAACGTTTAAATCATTGATAAAACATGTAATTAATCGCAGCCTATATCAATTTTGAATTTTACTAAAAACCAGATTATTATGCAGAAAGTCGTAAAACGTGCAAACTTATTCCAATAAGTCAAAAGGTTCATTTTTATGCAAAATAAGACAAAGAATTTCATTTCCATGATTAGAATTTCTGCATTAGTTTCATTGAATTCAGAGTTAGCGATACAAAGATGCAACTACCCGGGAATCCGGTCTTTACATATTAAAAATATGTTGATTTTATTTTCTCCCGGACTCAAAAGTGGCACTGGGGCGAGCTGTAAAGGCTATGTGAAGGGTGTAGGATAATTATATAAAAGGAAATATGACGTTCTTTGTCTTTCTCTGTTTTTTTCCTTTCATGTCCAGTCATATCTTCTAGGTTAGAGCGAGATTAGGTGACAATATTACCTTTTTATACAAGTCCCTAATGTATAAAGAAAAAACAAAACTACCAGATCTTTCAAATGAGCAACTTATTCCTACGAAAAAATTTAAAGAACTGATTAATATGTTCTTTCCATACTATTTGTTGCCAACGAAAGGCACTCATGGGGCGTCTGTAGCCGCAACGGAACTGCTCGTCCAACCGAACTATGACGGACGTTCAACAGCCGAACTATTTGACCAAACGGACGACCGGCAATATAGCCGAACGCCTTCGTCCACTGTAGCCGAATTTTGTCAGTTCTCGACACAGCCCAAATGGATGTAGAAGATTTGTTGCTGCTCAAAATTTCTTAGTTTACATACAAATGGAATGAAGAAATAAACAAAAATATTGCAAGTTCCCTTTCCATTTCCAAGATTCTTAAGCTATCCTTGACCACAGCTTACGCTGGACATCTCTTTGATGATGGAGTAGATCACGCATGCCTCAAGAGCCTATCCCTCAACCGCACTTATAAATTTTTCGCAATCCATCGAAATGAAAGCGAAACGAAAACCTAAGCATAAAGCAAATAACGGCGTTAAACAATGGTGACCGTTTGATGTCCGACAACAGTTGCAGTCGAAGTAACCATTCGGCCGAATAGGACTGGAAAATGCAAATTTATTTGGATCGGAAAGTGCTCGGCCGTACACGAATTGGTACTAATGGTGCTTGTAGTGTGCTCGTTCTGTCTTCGCTTTTGGATCATCCGGCCCTACTCAGCCGTGCAACGGCCGAGCAAGTGCGGCCGAAAACGGCTCCAGTGGACGGCCTATATTTAGGCATTGACGCTCGTCACTGTAAGGTAAAGGTCTTAAACGTCTTCGTTTCGAATCCAGCGGCCCTGTAGTCAAATCCGACATAATAACAAGAGGTTTTTTTTCAAAAACTCCAGCACCTTGAGGGTTATATGACCTCTGATTTGCAAATCCTCATAAAAAATTTAAAAAAATTATTAAAGGGAATATGAGAACTCCGAAATGACTTGGGCTTCAAGTATACCTACAAATCAAAATTTAAAGAGGAAAAGAAATAAAATAAAAGTTTGTAGCATAAAAAATTGCTTTTATTATAAAAATAAAATAAAATAAAAGACTACTCTGAACTGAAATGAAAAGAATGAAACCACAGGAAAAATGAACTTTGCTTCTCTTAGCATAAATAAAATGTACAAAGCTCTTTTAAAAACTATTTCAATAATTCTATTAAACAAAAGTTATCTATTTTTTAAATGAAAGGAGCAGGCGCACTCAGAAGATGTAAAAGGAAAATGATTTTCTTTTCACAGGAAAAAAAGTAATAGACTCACCGGACGTAACAAGTACTTTCATGGGGCTCCAAACTCGGAAATGTCCTTTTGTTTTTATTTTCTTGCAACGCCCTATCGATAGGGAACCCGATGGATCATGGGAGCGATTGGAATGCGCCTCTGATATTTGTTTTTTAAATTGGTGAAATGGGATTTTTTTTTGTATATAAAATTTGGTATTTACAAAATAATGTGCGAAAATAGTCGATTTACCAAAAATGCAATTTTGTTTCCAATTAAAAAAAAGGCATTACTATTATTGAGCATTTGTCATTCTCTCTCTCTCTCTCTCTCTCTCTCTCTCTCTCTCTCTCTCTCTCTCTCTCTCTCTCTCTCTCTCCCTCCCTCCCTCCCTTCC
>CM077099.1:12480381-12498488 GCA_039619505.1 Cimex hemipterus | reverse complement strand
TCCCTCCCTCCCTCCCTTCCTCTCTCTCATCAATCTATTTCTCTCCCCCTACTCTCTTGCACATTTAAATAAAAGACCATACCAAACCAATTCCTCTCACATCTCGGCACTTTTATTTTTCAACATCCTAATTGGCCAAGTTTGTCGCTTAAACGAATCAACTTTACCTTCTTGCAATCTAATCCTTTTAGGGATTTGAAAGGCGGCTTAGTCCGGTTCGCTTGTATGCCGAGTGAATAGAGCAACTTCCCCTTGCTTGGAATTTTTTTTGCAACGAGAAATAAATACGATAAGAAAGGGAAGAAATTCGACGGAAAAAAGATTCTCTGATACTATAAAGCTGTGACATAAGTTTGCATAAGGTTTTTTTTTTATAAAGAAACTTTTCCCCCAAGATAAGAACAAGAAACTTTCCAATGTTAAATATTAAAATACACAAAAAAAGAAAGTAAAAATAGCATCATAATTTACGAAAACTAAAATAAAACACAAATACTGTTTTTTAATAATCATTTGTTCTATCATAAGAAATTGCACAACCCTGCTTTAATAGTAAATGTGATAGAGGTATCATGTGGTCGACGCTGGCTGATTAAACATTTACAGGGTCCAGTTCGGCAAAGTGAAGTTAATTATTTATTAAGTGAATTTGGAGAGACAGAAGTTATATTAGTAGCCAACAGGGCTCAAGGTTTGGTAAAAGCACATCGGCGGCAACCACATATTTTATTAAAATTAATTTGATTCTAGCAAAATCTATATAGACAGACAATTTGGATTGTTTGGGATTTCGGATACTGGGCTGCTTTTTCATGAAGTTTACGAGTCCTGAATGAGTACGGAATGTATGCATCTATTGTATACAATCTGTCAAAATTGTTATATTTTATAACAACCAACGATTTTTGATGTTAGCACTACTTAATTCATCCTATTCGTACTGTTTATTACAATTTGTACGCCAGATATTTTATTAGTTCTCTGTTGATCCAGCGGTACTTTTAGTTACATTTTCTATTTTATTTTCACAGTTTATGACCCCGTGTACGACTGGTTAGCAACGCACAGCGCAGCGTATGAAAGGACCATTCAACAGCCTTTTTGAGAAATCTTCAGTTTTTGGTAGCGATGGAAGACCCTTCGGACAAGTGTTCTTGGAATATTAAGCACCCTGGTGGCCGTTACGCGCTGTTACGATTCAAGCCGAATCTGTTTCTCTCAAAACCATCACTCAAACAAATTGGAAACTTAGAAATGATACAATTAAGAAAATCAAACCACCACCAGAAGCCTGGAAAAAAATTTTACAAAAAAAAAGAAGAAAAGATTAACTATTTAAAAATTTATTTATAAAATCCATTTGTAAACGCTAGTGGGAGACAATATTTGCATTTATAAAACAGGCTAACTATTGGTGAAAGATAATTAAGGGTACCAATTTTTTTTGCGTCTCAGTGCACAAAGAATTATGACAATTACAGAGTTGCAAAATTCAATGACTGCCATAACGTTGTAAATTTGAAGTTCATTTAAGTAAGTAAATGAACGAAGGATTATATATTCTATGTTATTTCTACTTAGCATAATAATACTGAACTGTTAATGCTTTTGTTCATTTACACATATTTTTATGTGTTAAATAAACGTGTTAAATAAACACAAAATTTATAAAAAAAATTCAATTTTATTTATAGAGATATCATTCAGATTTATGATCGAGATGTCTCTATTAGTCAAGATAATAATCTTCGATTAGTTCAAAATTGTATTCGCACAAGGCGAGTACTCCTACGATAAATAATAAAAACAAAAATTTAAAATAAAGTAACGGATACAAGCCTTTATGCTCAATAAGAGCTCCGCAAAGCACCAGTTCACATCAAAAAGAATATTGCCTCATAAATAACACCAGATTGTGCCCCAAAAGAAGGTTTATGCTTCCTGTGCACTATAGACTTAAAAGCAAAAGGGAGAGTTTTTATTTATTTTTTAAAAATTTATTATAGTAAAGTAGAAAAACAGATACAACAATTTTTAAAAAAGTTCAAAATTAATTAACTAAGAATATTTAAAAAAAACATGCATTGAATAAATCTTGTATGTTTCATTTTCAGACGAAAGTACACTTAAACTATTTGAGCCTGGTGGAAGAGTTTATGTGGGAAGAAAAGCCGTGTGGTTCGGGCCGTATGGCTACATCAGGGGCAAATTTACATTTCATTGAAGACACAGGAGAAAAACATTTGTGTTGTTCGAAAAAAAGGGAATCTTAAAACAATCCAGGTCAAACTGGATATTAGATATTCAGCTTTGATAATGAAGCTGAGCAGTTTTCATATTTGACAAAAATTGTCTGCCCGATTGGTCCCAAGCGTTAAAAAACCTTTTTTCATTCTCCAGGTATTAATGCCGTTGGAAATATTAGAGCCATATTGGAATTGTAAATGAGTAAACATCGTCGAATGGCCTACAAAGCGTGGGTTTAAAGAGAGCTCTTTAGGCCTAAAAAAAGATTAAACTAAGTTAAGCCATTCATGGCTTTGTGCTAGAATTCTCATTTGTATACGTACGTACGTAAATACATTTGTCTTTCTTTATGTATGTATACTCGCCAAATATTAAATATAACGTGTCCGTTTTATTAAAACTTAAATTTTTTATTAATCTACTCAGGAAGGAAGTCCGTCGTAGCAACTCTATTTACTCTATTGATAAACATATTTTTTCATTATTATTATTAAATATATCTAAGCATGTATTTCATGCATGCTTACTATAATGAATCTCGTACCATTTGTTTAGTTTTGGAAACGAGCCATGGAAATTTTAATATGTCATCTTTCACGAATTTTTTTCAATCTAGAATATATTTTTTTAAACTAAACACGCCGATTTATTTTTAAGCAATATATTTCAGTTGTATTTCGGGCTACACTCCTGGTCCCTCGTCGCAATAAATGAACATCGGGAGGGGGGGTGTCGGTGGCCGCAAGGTTTAGGTGTTGTCACGGCTCTCATCACTGTGAGGTAAAGGTCCCGGGTTCGCATCCAGTGGCATGAAAAAAAACCCGACACCCTGAGGGTTTATATGACCTCTGCTGTTTAATTTTAACTGGTAATTTTTGGAAAGTTGTAGTTCATAATTTACAAGCCTAATCATACGAGAACATTTATTCTCAGTTTGATTAATATGCTATATATTAAGGATATTTATTATCTTGTAATGCCACTTTTTACGACGGATAACAAGGAGAACTACCTTACCATATAATTATCAAAACGTGATACAATCCGTTTATTTTTTTCTGTACACATGCTACAAACTCTTCATGTATTAAGAATTTACTGGGGAATTATTTTTTATTTTAATTTTGATTTGAGTTGGTATATTGTAGTTATCGTGGGAATCCCGCCGAATTACCAGCTACACCTTTTGTCGGTTCAATTAATCAAAAGGCCAGGCTGTAATTTCTGTAAACCGGGGTCGCGCCCACGGTCGAGTCAAAGATATTTGACAGTATAATAGATATGCCAGCTTATTGTTACAAGTTAATGACAGTATATTATTATGTTTCCTTGTTTAACTGCCTACTAACAATAAACGAGCGGTTACGGCCAGCCATTGTTGCATCTATAGGAAACGATGTGATCGGCAGCGTTGACATTTTGTCAACTGCCGAATTTTCTCGTTCCACCGAAATTGACTGTCGGGCCGATTTTCCGACACGGGTGTATTAAATTGCTGCCATTAAACCGAAGGGGCGATCAAATGTTGATTTACTGAAAGAGCGACCAGGAGTGAGGCCATTAATTAAATACTGAGCAATTCCTTTCCTTTACCATTTCCGGCTTAATGGACCTACATTCCCGCCATACATTGTGAAACTAGTTACAATCCGATATAGATTTATCATAGTTTGCTTAAAGTTGAAATTAATTTAAATATTAAATGGTAATCTGTAGTATTAAATATTCTATTTGAAAATGCATTATTCATACTGGTATTTGCAAATTATTATATTTTAAGAGTTTTCCTTGTCTGCAACCTGTATTAGATATTATTACAAGAACGGACTTTATTATTCTCAAATAGAATACAAAATTAATTGCGTCACAAGCCATATACAAATAAAAATGTTTCAATGTTTATTCCATAAAAAGTGTTATTTATATTAATATTTACATGAATTTAAACTAGTTTAGGACATTACTATCTCATTTATAACTGTCTTCATTATTAAAATTAAGATTTAAGAGTTATTTCCTCGTTTGTTTTAAGATTTAGATAGAAGGCCCCATGACTTGGCAGCGTCCCGAGTCAAGCTCCAGCGGCTGCAAAGCAATGCGGTGTACATAAATACTAATTTTTCTTAAACGACGACTTACATAATGACTTTAACTACACACACGAAATAATAGTAACAAATGTTTAAATATTTAGGATAGATCTGGTATAATCAGCATTCAAGGTGATAACGATAAGACACTTTTATTAGAGTGAATATTGTTTTTTTTTTCTTTTTTACGAGGGTTCGCAACAGCAGAGGTTATATAAACCCTCAGGGTGCCGGTGTTTTTGACAAAAGCCCATTTATAAGTATGTCGGGTTCGAATGCAGCGGACCTTGACCTTACAGTGATGAGCGCCGTGTCAAAGACGAAACCTCGCGGCCACCGACGCCCCCGTGAATATGGCATTACTGGTAATATTGGGGTCTTTTTGTTGTTAGCATTTTTTACTAATCAATTTTTAATTTTCAAATTAAAAAATCCAACATATTGTAAAATTAGGAATGCGTAATTGGTAATTTAAGAGGGTACTAAGACAGTGGCTGCGACCCGACATGGCTCCGAGTTCGCAATTGGCCCGATGGATGAACAAAAATGAAAAATTTTATTTATTGTAAATGGCAGGCTCGCTGGAAAGAAAGTAATGAAAAACTAAAAATACATAAAAATACGATGAGGCCATTGCCCGTGGAGAATTTGGAAAAACGTAACAAAATAATATTAACAAGGTTGCGAATAGGTCATACCCGTCTCACGCATGGTCACCTCTTAGTGGGTAGAAGTCAAAAACACTGCCCACTCTTTGAAAACCCGGCAACGATGAGAAACCTATTAGAGGTATGTAATAAATTAAGAGAGTACCGAGAGAGGTGTGACCTACCATCTAATCTGGAAATAGTTCTTAAGCATAACAGTGGCTTCAAATAGATAATCTTATTAGGTACTTGCAATTCATAAATGCTTATGTATGTATATATATATATATATTTATATATATTTATATAACCTTATGGATATTATATATTTATAACCATATAATATATAACCAACTACAAGTGGTATATCTCCATTTTGCAATGTGAACGTATTTATTAGCGTGGGTGATGAGGTATGTCTGGGTGTGGCTGTGACTGAATATCGAGGAGCTCACAGGACCGCCAAATTAGGTTAGGTAATTATATATTTGCAGTGGATGTGAGGGACAGGTAACAGCTAGCAAGGTTGTAGTAATACTACCGAGATGCTGCGACCTGTCCAATATGAATGTATTTATTAGCGTGAATGTTTTGTGTAAATGGACGTGGATGTTGAGGAATATCGAGTACTCCACAAGCCCGTCAAAAGGAAATTAGTTGGATATTGGAAATACTGTATATACTTTAAGAATGTATTTATTAGCACGAATGGAAGGAAGTCGGTAGGATTATAACTATCCCACCGAATTTTTATTTAGGTGTAGGGGCAGGACCTCAGTCATGCACCTGTACTTTGAGCCCTGCCAACTGTAGATTATTGTTAGTGATTCTGTAAATATCGAAGTATTTTTAACAAACCACGTGTGGGAGGAAAGAACGGAGGAAGGAACGAGCAACAAGACACTCCTCTGTTTGGTCGGTAGGAAACAATATTAAAAGAAGAGATATAGTGAATCAGATAAAGGTAAAGTTGAAATGAAACAAAGAAAATGCGAGAAGCTTATATTCGTGGGGTACGTGAGGTGGCGGCAATGACCGTAGTAGTTAGCCGTCCGGGAAAAAAGAAAAAAACGGTTTTGCTTTATATTGATTCAAATAAGCCTATTTGAAAACACATTTTAATATTGTCATGTTTTGATTTGTGAAAATCTTAGGATCATTGGCTGGGGAAATTTACGAATGCATTTTGGCACCTAAAGTACCGTTTTATCCTGAGTACTTTTTTTCAGGAACTCACAATTCGATCTTCAGTACCTTCAACGATTATCTTTGTTATATATTTTAAATACCAATCATTTTTGTAATTGTATAATTCTCGTGACTAGAACAAAAAAAATAATGTGATCAATGGAGGTTTTTACATAAAATTTGTATATAATAAATGAAAAATAGGTAAAACACAATTTTTTTACAGCGTCAAACCAAACAAACTAATATTGTAATTTAATCGTAACTGATCCTTTTCACCGGCTTACCAAAGCTGTCAGATCCGTTTTGGCATTTCGTCATCCTCATTGAGTTTTAGACAGCTTAAACGCCCTAATAAACATGAATTACGTACAGTCTAAAGGTAAAGTATGTTACAGGCCTCGAGGGTGGCTAAAAGGATGGCTGAAAACAGCATTTAGACCCAAATCCTTCTTGAGACATAAATAAAATAGAAAATATTACTTGAGTCTTGAATCGTAGTCGCAGATAAAGCCAAGACAAATTTGAAAGAAAATAAAAACACTCAGCTCCTTCAGCAAGTTTGAAAAATGATTTAAAGCACCTATGAAGGCCTTAAACACAATTGGAAAAATTCTAAAACAACAGATGAGAAAACCAACCAGCTTGAGAAAAATGTTAAATACGTTAAAACTGTGAATGCGAAAATAAATATAACAGTTAGATCAAGCGGATAAAAGCCAGACAAAGTACAAATAAGACCGGTCAAGGATAACGACTTTAAATCAATCTACGCGAAAAATCTCACAGAATGCTGTCCGGAAGTCTCAGAGATACATGGAACTTCTGCACGACAAACAAACAAGACGAAAAATGAGCAAACTGAAAAACTTGGAAATATACGATAACACATTGAACCCCCCCAAAAAAACCCAAAAGAAAACATTACCAATAATGGCTTTCATAAAACGTCCTGGAAACGTTCCCTCTTCACTTTTTGATACTGTTGTACATATACATCGTTGTCTACAACTAGAAATTATTAATTATTTTATTGCTTTTCTTCATTTTTTTTTTAATGGAATGATATAACTACAGGGAGGGTTTTTTAAGGTGTTAGTACACTAATGAACACACAAATACATCATCATTTACATCTTTCAAGACACTAAACCGATTTAAAAAAATTGATCGAACGTCACTAAGATGTATTGGGAAAAAAAAGAACCGGACTTAATTTACCAAAGGCACCGACAAACCAAGATGTTGATACGAGAACCTGTCACGACCTTATTTATAAAACAGACTTGACCTCACAGAAACCTCACAGACATACTAAAGTTTGAGAAATGCCTAAGCGTGGAGAGAACAACCCAGCAAGATAGGCAGACCAAAATTATCGGTAATTACCAAGTTACAATTCATAATCTTGCCAGCTACACCGAAAAATTTCATACTGTATACTTTTTGCCTCGGAAGAAAATGCAAGGCAGAGCCTCATTTATTGTAATAATGACGATTTTTTTAAAATTATTATAATTACATTCAAATAATTAAGGCTTTAATTTGAAATAAAAATGTCGATGGCACGAGCGGGATTCGATCCCACGATCTTCGGCTAAATACACTACTGTTCTACCACATGAGCTATCGTGACTTCGATCCACTCGGGCACTAACTCTCAACTCCATCTTTTGAATTTTGCCTTTTTGCTCATCCTTTTGGTGCCTAATCCTTTGTGCAATTTTTTTTTCAAATGTCGTGCAATCGGATTGGATTCTCGGCGACAAATGAAACGGCCACGGAGAACTTTAGTGAAGCTGAAGTGAATTTTAATTAATTAAATTCATCATTTTTTGTGGTCCGCTTGACCAATTAATAAACATTCAAATATTTAAGGATTTAAGTTGAGATAAGAAAAGGAGAGAAAAAAATGGCAAAAAGGAGGGAAAATTCAAAAGATGGAGTTGAGATGGGATGTTAGTTCCCGAGGAGATGGAAGCCACGATAGCTCAAGGGGTTGAGCAGCGGCGTATTTACCCGAAGGTCATGGGTTCGAATCCCGCTCGTGCGATTGACATTTTTATGTCAACTTAAAACCTTAATTATTTGAATGTTATTAATTGGTCAAGCGGACCACGAAAAGTAATGAATTTAATGAATATTATAATTACATTTGTCTTAATCTGAATATGTAAAACATGTACTTTGTATCCTTATTATTTATTACTTCATCCTGATACCTTATGAAAGACGAAGACAATTTCAAATATAAAAAGCAAAAAATAAAAATCATAATCTCGAAACGTTCTAAAACAAGTTTCTCAGAGCAATGATTAATTGTGATAAATTTACCAATCTCTTACGGAGCGTAGTTTACATAAATCTGTCGTCAATGTAAGTATCTACGGATGAAAATTGTGCAAATGCCCACTGCAATATTAAATGCAAATATTAAAAAAAAAAAGGGGGGGAAGGATTTTCCCAGGCATAAATCAAGAATGGAAATTTTCCATTTTTTATATACAAAGCTATTTATATTCGCAAGTAGGATTTCGTAAAATGTGTTAATATTAGGTGGCATCGTTGGCCTCAACGGTTAAGGCGTTGACACGACACTCATCACTGGAAGGTAAAGGTCCCGGGTTCGAATCTAGTGGCTCTGAGTTGGAACCCGACATTTTTTTCATGAAGATTCGTATAACCTCGTAGTGTCCCGGGCCACCAGTGAAAAAAAAAACCGGCAATCCGAAGGCTCGTATAACCTTGTTATTGAAATACCCTCTCGTGTGTGTGTGTGTGTGTCTGTATGACACTCAGAGATGTTGACATTAAAGTGTCAAGTTAAATGAAAATATAATAAATGTTTTGTGGGGAAAAACAAAGAATTCTCAAAGATTTTTACAAAAATAATCTTTATGTAAGGTATTGTTTGAGATGAAAAAAGTCAGTATCACAAGCGGGATTGGAACCCACCACCCTTGGTTAAATACGCCACTGCTATAACACTTGAGGAATAGTTTCCAAATAATTTAATCTATTAAATAATGTATTCCTTATAAACATTTTAGCCTAATCAATCCGCCGAACATTGATTGAAAGTTTTTTTAAAAGCCATTAAAGTTCGTGGTCCGATTGAACGAATAACTTTTTCAATTGGTTAATCTTTATGTAAGTTATTGGTTGAAATAAAAAAAAGTCGGTGTTACTACCAGGATTCGAACCCTTGACCCGCTGCTAAATACTCAAGTGGTAATTTCAATTGAAAAAATTTATTCGATCATTCGGAACACGAACTCTAATGGCTTTAAAAAAACACAAACTTTTTATCCAATTTTCGGCAGATTAAGTAAACTAATATGTATACAATGAAAAGTGTATGTATACATTGTATATTTTTTGTTTTTTAAAATTAATTAGTATTTGTTTATATTTATTACAGTTTATACAGTTAGTAATTAGTGTTGTGAAGTGAAATTTGTGATTTATACGTCGCCCACCTAAAAGGCAGCGAAGTGAGGGGTTTGTTGTTGGAGACGCGCTTGACGACGAGGGCCAGATTCATCTTCGCTACCGCACGTGTTGGAGGCAGTCCCGCAACCCGTAATCTTTAAAAAACTTTGTATACGAGTCAGTCCGCACTATATTCGCGACCGTTTGTATTTTGCGTGTCGATTTCTCAACATTTGTTTTTGTGACTCGCCGCTCCGCTCGCAAACCTCACCCGTGAGTTGTTTTATCTCGTTTGACAATTTCATGCCTTTTTTCTCTTTGGTTTATATTGTAATTATAAACTTGTTTTATATTTGTTTTAATACTTATACTATTATACTATTGTACTATTATCTCTCTTTGTTTTATACTTATCTCGTTTTGTATAAAATTTAAATTTGATTAATTCATTCCTTGTTCAATAAGAATTTATTTTAAACCTCGCCGTACCATCATTTATTTGAATATATTCATCAATAAAATTGTAATTGACTTACAAAATATTGTGGGCTGGTAAGTGTAAGGAAATTTTAAAGATTGAATTTCCCATTTTGCCCGTTATATGTGAGATGTAGATGAACTGCAATCTGTAAAAACTGATTTAGCGGAATCTAGAAAAATTTAGAGTTTCGGAGAGTGAGGGATTACCCTCAATTGAGTCGGGTCGCCCTTGCTCGCACAAAAACCTTATTAATAGGTTAAATTATTTGAAAATTAAACCTCAAATATTTTTGATTTTTAAAATGATCCCTACATTAATTTGTGGAAATTTGAATCGGACTCTTGAAAATGGTTTGCTTAGCTAAAAAGAATATTGTAAAAATGTCATATCTGTGGGATCGTTTTTTTTTTTTTTTTGGGGGGGGGGGAATATGTGTGCGGATGAATTCTTCTGTTCTTACATCTTTGTATTTCTAATAAAACTGTCAAAGCGTACAAAAACGTTTTGATTGAAAGGTAGTAAAATGTTTTACAGTTCGACAAATATGAACAATATACATATATGAAAAATGTATTCGATCATTCGGAACACGAACTCTAATGGCTTTAAAAAACATAAACTTTTTATTCAATTTTCGGCGGATTAACTAAACTAATACGTATACAATGAAAACCTTATTAATAGGTTAAATTATTTAAAATTAAACTTCAAATATTTCTGATTTTTAAAATGATCCCTACATTAATTTGTGGAAATTTGAATCGGACTCTTGAAAATGGTTTGTTTAGCTAAGAAGAATATTGTAAAAATGTCATATCTGGGGGATCATTTTTTTGGGGGTAAATATGTGTACGGATGAATTCTTCTGTTCTTACATATTTGTATTTCTAATAGAACTGTCAAAGCGTACAAAAACGTTTTGATTGAAAGGTAGTAAAATGTTTTACGGTTCGACAAATATGAACCGGCTCTCGAATCAATTCAAGGTAATATGTTGTGATCGTTTTCCTTTTGAATTTTTCAGCATTTCATACCTTTCAAAAGGAAAAAATAAACAATCCTTTTTTTTTTCAAAACCACATTTGATATTTTTCAAACTTTAACGTGCCCTGCGATGAACCATAAAATATCATACCCAGACAACAATTCAGGTTTACCATTAACCGCTAACTCAAGCATAATTTTTCGAGTGTAAAATACGAGAAAATATTAAAATATTTTACAAACAAAACTTTCAAACTAAGATTTTCTAATGTTTTCTATGCAGACCCTCTATAGTATTTAGATTTTTTCTTTTGTTTTACATCGTATAAAGCATTTGAAACGTACATAAAAATATATTATATTGTGTTACACATTTTAAATTAATAATTAAGCTAATTATGATCCATTTATGTTTTAGTGGTCAATTGAACAAGTTACTTGTTTCAATTATTCTTCTCATATAAGATTTTGTTTGAGATAAATTATATTATAAGATATTTATAATTACGGTTTAATTAATTTTAAGGTATCGGTTGAAATGAAAAAGTTAGTGTCACGAGCGGGATTCGAACTCATGACCTTCGCAAGATCTGCTCTGCACTTGAGCTATTGTGACTTCGATCCGCTCGGACACAAACATCCCATCTCAACCCAACCTGTCGAATTTTCCCTCCTATTTGCCAGCTTTTAAATTTCGTGTAATCTATTTGATTCTCGACGACAAATGAAATGGCCACGAGAGGTTTAGTGAGCGTATATTTGATGTTAACTTATTAAATTCACTAGTTTTCGTGGTCCGCTTGAATAAATAATATCTTTCAATTCATTAATCTGTATTTAAGGTATTGGTTGAGATAGAAAGTCAGTTTCACGAGCGAGATTCGAACCTCTCCGTAGCCATTTCATTTGTCGCCGAGAATCAAATATATTACACGACATTTGAAAAATGGCAAAAATGTGGGAATATTCAAAATGTGGGGTTGAGATGGGAAGTTGGTGTCTCGAGGAACGATAGCTCAAGTATAGAACAGCGTCGAATTTAGCCGAAGGTCGTGGGTTCGAATCCCGCTCATAACACTGACTTTTTTATCTCAACTAAAAAGCTTTATTAACTGAAATATATTAATTGGTAAGTGGACCACGAAAATAGTGAATTACGTTTTAATTTATATTTATTATTGAATGGCCAGTAAGGTTTTGTTTACTCGTCAATCGAAACCTCAAAATTCTGTTTTATTTACATTTAAATAAATAATAATAACTAAATAAATTTAAATTTAAAAATTATAATACAAAATTAAATAAGGAATTATAAGGTCCATGTAAAACAATATATCTATTTATAAATGTCATTAAATGTATTTAGTTTTTCGGTCATTGAGATTTACATTGTTACAATTATTACACTGTTAAACAAAATGTTCGAAACGGATCCGTATTTTTCAGATTAAAGCAATCCTCTTTCTTTCCTTTAAGGACTCCCTTCAGTTGTAGAAGAAATGAGATCAGCCAGGGTAGAAACGAATAAAGTTATTTGCAAGACGTGTCCTGCTTTCAGGTAGCCTTACCACCAGGTGGAATGAGTCTTAGATAACGAGGAATTCACAGAACTGACCTCTGTATATGACTTCAAGGCCCGATCTTATTTCTACCTTTTCCCCGACCTTCGCTGACTAAGAAGTTTTTATTGTTCGCGTAAGTGGGGGGGGATAGAAAAAGTCACCATCCAGTTTCTTGTTTGTTGAACAAAAATTTGAAAATAATTAATGGAAATAAGTTTGAATTGACAATACGTACTTTTATGTTACTTGGGTATTTACTTTCAAATTACTTCTGGCTGCCTCCTCATCATCCACTCCTCCTGAAGTTAAGCACTACTTAAACAAATCTCCAAGTATAAAATCTTCTAGACATGTCACCACTATTCTTTGAAACCAATCTTAAAACAATCATTTTTTAATATTTTTATCCAACCCCAGCTGATGTTAATGCAGTGTCAAAATCCCATACTAAGGCTATACGGCCGACGGCATCCCCAACAAATTTTTAACTGCTGCCAACTGCTTCTCAGTCATACTACCGGCCCTATTACATGTCTACAACTACTCCATCCAAAACTCCTTCTTTCTCTTTTAAATGGAAAGCCTCCTGGAAAACACCCATATGGACCCCATAAAGCAAACTCCCAGCCAATTTGAATTTGACCAATAAGAAGAAAGCAATTCAGCAACAAAACAATTCTTTAAAAAACGTCCAAAAAGAAAATTGCAGAAAAATACGAAACAGAATTTTGCCTTTATTCCAATTTAAAACGTTTTTTGGTCCGTACACAATTTTTGAAAAGGGGTGCTTTGCTTGGTAAAATATGAAAAATCAGTTTATTTTATGGATTTTTTTTTTAAATTTAAACGATCCGCAATGATTGAAAAATACATTTTTCCTTTATTGTTGTCTTATTGTACAAAATGTTTTTCTTATTGTGTAACTAAAACTAAATTTAAAGGGATAACGGAATGGAAGGAAGATATAATACACAAAAGAAAACATGATTTATTTCAATAAATGTGGAATTACAATTTCTTTTTATTTATAAAAATCTAAATTTAAGGATAATATAGAAGAAAAGAACAACAATATTTTATACAATTAACATTAAATACTTTTTCTCAATAGAACATTTATCATTTGAAAAAAAAAAAAAATAAATGCATTTTATTTTGATAATCTTGGGACATAACGTTGAAAACTATATTTGTTTGTTCATTTGTTCACAAATGCATTATTTACAACTAATAGATTTTTAGTGACAGAAAGGCGGTTTTAATTTTGCACAGTTATTCTGTTATTTTTTTGTAAATAAATAATAACTACATTAGAATTTTTAATTTATTAAATACAAGCAGAAAACGCGTATAAAAATATGTTTTTTTGTATTAAACTAGCTCAAGATACAAAATATTTTTATAAAGAATTTAATTTATTTACAATTCATGGTTTCTTTTCAAATACTTTAACATTTTCACACACGTTCCTTCACACACTCACACACATAAAGATTGAAAACTTACGTTTAGCCCCCTGTATTTGGTTATATTAGCAAGTTTGTTCTCAGAACGACGAGCATTTTCAATGCTAATAAAATTTTTTAGCCACTGTGTGGTGTATATGTAATTTTAGAAACACCGTTTTTTATGATAATATTATTTATAAAAAACATACTCCAGATATACTGTATTTTTGTTCATGTTGATAAACAGTTTTTCATTTTTAGGTTTCACGATATGTTTCACAGGGTTGTCGACTAGAGAACGACCCAATTTTGACAGCAATTTTTGTCCAGGCCTGAACACCCAGGTTCAAGGGTGATGTGACCGAGGACAGTGGCCGAATCTCAGGAAGCCAAGACTTGCAGTTCCGGATCCTTGGTGATTTCGTCGATTGTCGCTATCGAGACTTTTTTTTCTGGCTCGGCGTATATTTTCTGCTGTTCGGCTTTTCTCTTTTCTTCGTTTGTGTAATAAAAGGCGGCGTGATGCCTGTTGTAAAGCAGGCCGGTGACAACTGCGGCCATCGTTATTACCAAAAGGGCGACAGCAGCCCCCGCGGCGATCAGCCCCAGCTGTGTGTTGTGGGTAAGGGCCAATCCGGCGAATCCTTCGACTCTGTAGCCAAGTCCACTCCCACACCAGCTGAGAGAGTTCATCGTGAGACTGTCCAATGTTCTTCCTTTGAGATTGTAAGGCAAAGAACAGACTGCTTTTTTAATCCATTGGCTTTCGTTGATCCTGCTGAGCATGGCCGTGATGTGGCAAAGATCGCAAGCCCAAGGGTTCTCGTCCAAGTAAACAACTACACTCTCCAATTTCACTATTAACCTTTCGTCCAGGCCGTGAAATTTATTTCTCGATATGTCAAGAGAAATAAGATTTGAAACTGGGGAAAATAAATGAACTGGCAAGTGCGTCAGTTCATTTCCAGACATATTCACAAATTTTAATTCTTCCAGGGGTGCGAAAAGGCCTAGTGGCAAATCGTGTATTGTGAAGCCTAAATCAGCGATGTACAAGTCCTGCACATGTCGTATCACCTGAAGAACATACTTGAATTCGGAAATATCGATATTATTGCCGCTGACCGCTATTTTAACAAGGTTGCCGGCAAGAGGAACGAAAGTAGTCGGTTCCAGTTTATCCAGTTTGTTGTAGCTCAAGTCGAGGTCTCGCAGTGATGTAAGATTGTCAAAAGCGTGCGTCGTCACTTTGGCAATTCTGTTCCTAGCGAGGTTCAGAGTTTCCAGTTTCCCCTGGGATGCGAACGTCGGCTCGAGTACGACAGGAAAATGATTGCCGTCCATTAGGAGTGTTCTGAGCTTTTTCAAATCACGGAATATATAAGGGTCTAAGTATTTGAACTCGTTGTCTCCAATGTCAAGATCTTCGAGTGATGAAAGTATGCTGTAGATCTGAGGGTTGATGGTACGAAGAGCACATCCTCGGCAGTGCAGCACAACCAGATCCTGGAACAGATTGATTATTTTAATTAAAAACGTATTTTTTAATTTAAAACAAAATTCGGTTTCGAATTGCGAATGAACAAAAACCCTTAGTGATCATTCACCGTATAAATGCAGCAACCGACGTCCACAATAACCTTGCTCTTCAATACAACTTTGGTATAAAAAAACGTTTAAAATAACAAAAAATACGTTGTAAGAACAAAATTCCATAGCCGAAAAGTGGGCTACAAGGAAATAAAAATTTGTGCAACTTGGTTGGTCTCCAGTGAAAGTGACAAGGTAGATCATAACTCTTCTGTTTCTGCAAGTTTTGTCACCCATATATTCTTACTCAGGATCGTTTTTATTTTTTTAAGTTAAAATTATCATTTTTTTTTCGACGTTTTGCAAATTATTTCAAATGCCAAAGTTGTTCGACCCGTCTGGTCTGGCGAAATGTATCTTACTCTTTCTACTAGCCTTTTACTTATTATCTATCTATGTACTTTTTTTTAATTTTCTACCTCTTTCTCAGTCACATATTTTAACACAACATAGCGTTCCTTTTTTTATGCCCATCCCCTTCCATTTATTGTTTCTCTCTATCTTTATTCTCTCTCTCTATCTATCTATCTATCTATCTAACTATCTATCTATCTCTTTTTTATCCATCTATTATTCCTCACTTATTTCAAGTAAAAAGTTTTAAAAAATTATTTTTTAAATTTGTATTTGTGGATTCTCTCTCTCTCTCTCTCTCTCTCTCTCTCTCTCTCTCTCCCACTATCTATCTATCTATCTATCCATCTTTCTCTCCCTCTCTCTTAATAGCTTTATCTTCCTTTAAATTCGTTATCTCTTGCTCTCTCTGCATCTTTTGCTCTTGTTTTTTACGTTTGTTATTTTTACATGCCACTTCAATGGTTGCATTAGGTCAATTTTTCTGTGGCGTAGAACGTATTTGGTTCGATTCCTCGGAAACAGCTCAGTGGCAATACCGTTTCACACTGAAAACCTCATCTAATTTCCACAGATAATTAAAGTTTCTCTTTATCAGCCTTTACTCTTAGCTTTCTTCTGACATTCAAACTATTGTGGCCAGTGACGCTCCTTAAGCCTGAAATATAATGTGATATAATAAAATCGGAGATAGCTAAAAAGAAAGTCTTTAAAACTATTTAGATCGGGTACTTGAAAATTGTACGAAAAGGTAAAACCATTCCCACACAAAGGATTTAAACTTTTTCTTTCTTTCTCTCAGTAGTCGTAAATACAAGTATTTTAAAAGATGTTAGGCAATTACACCTCCACGGGTTCTAAGCATTTAGACAAAATTAAAATTTTATACAAATTCGGCCTCTAGCTCGTTTCGTCGAAGAGCTGAATGCCGAATGCAAAATGTAATTAAAGGTGTAAACGATTGCTGGAGGAGCAATAAGGATCCCCTGACCTTCCTGCTGACTGCTCGCTCAGAGGAGGTAGGAAAACGGAAACTTCTCGCCCGGTTTTAAAGTTAAGCAAGTTTCTAGAGGCCGTTGGCGAGGCCGCTTTGGAAAAAACCCGAAGAAAACCAGATGAGAAAAGTTAGACAACGAAGGGTCTCGGTTACGACGAAGAAAGAGAAAAAAGCCGAGAGAGCCTTAGCAACGCAATTAAGGCAATTGGAAAGAAAGACAACAAATAATTAAGAAGTAAGCCGAAGGAGGAAAGGGCGAAGTTTACAAAACTGAAACTGTACGACCAATAAATTTATTGTCTCATAAAATCAAATTAAAATCCCCAAACCCTATAAATTGTCCAATAAATTTAACTTTAAACGTTTCCAAGATAAACCAGGTATAAAAAGAAAACGAATTACTGTTATAATTATTTTCAACATTTAAAACGATTGACTTCGACCATTTCAATAATTAGTAGTTTATAGATTTAAACTTCATCAAACATAATAAATCGATTAGGTCTTGAAGACCGATTGACACGTCAGTGCCATGAGCGGAATTCCTTGTCCGAGTGGATCGAAGTCACGATAGCTCAACTAGTACTCAGCGGCGTATACAGGCGAAGGTCGTGTGTTCGAAACCCGCTCGTGACACTGACTTTTTTCTCAACTTTATTTAAATATTAATTAATAAAAAGAAAAGAAAGAATAAATTTCAACTTTTTTCATTAACTTCATCTTCAGTGAGGATTAGACGTAAATAAAATCAAAACAAATTTAATTAGTTCTTATTGCGATGAATGCAAATAAAATTATATTTCTTAATCTGGCCACCGAGCTCCAGTAGGTCATTCCAGCCTCCCACGAATTCAGATTTTTAAGCCTACGAACACTCGCACATTGTTAAATGCATTATTACACACCTCAATTTTGATGGTGAACTTTAAAAATATATTTATTATTTACTAATTTATTGAAAAGTGGTTCTCCAGCTTCCTCACTATTGCTAAATAAGCATATCTTTCTTCAATACAAATTTGATTATACGTATTGCACTAAAGGGGAGAAATGTTGTGCTCAAGAATGTTACTGTAGTTGGAGACTT
>CM077099.1:12461786-12474197 GCA_039619505.1 Cimex hemipterus | reverse complement strand
TTGCTTATGTTTGTCCACAATAGGTTTGTTTGTCCAACATTGTATATATATATATATATATATATATACGTATATGTGTATATATATGTATATGTGTATATATGTGCATACCTGTATATATATCTATGTATATACATGTATTTGTACAAACACATACATGTATGTATTTATGTATATTTAAACGTATACATATGTACGTGTATATACATATAAACACACACATATATACATAGCAAAAAACAGAATCTGTGTAAAACGAAAAAATTTTGCCATTTCTAACTCTATGAACAAAAAGTGTCTTCTTTCTCAAAAAATTGTTGTACCAAAAAAAAAAAGATAGCATAAATAAATATTAGCGTTGTTAACTTGGTGAAATTCAATTTATAAATTTCAAAGAAATATACAAATTCAAATTACGACTTAGAAGAGTCAATTAAATTTTATTAAATATAATTACATTTAGTATTCTGATAGACCAAATTACTTTTTTTTACTAATTAATCTTTTTTGGTAAAGTCTTGGTTGAAATGAAAAATTTAGTGTCATGAGCGGGATTCGAACCCAGGACCTTCGATATATATTTTTATCGTTTTTTTACATTTTTAACTTTGATTATTCATATAAATTGAGCTATTAATGTATGTGCTATGTTTTTATTTTTAAATGAATCGAGAACATAAATATAGGTTAAATTGAGAATTTTTGTAGTTGTATCAAATTAACATAAAGCGTCAAAAATCTTTATTATTCTTGATTACCGTACGTCGAAATTTAGTAGTAATGTATACGCAGAGAAATGAAATTCAAATGAATCTCTCAAAATCAGTTTGATTCAATTGTCTGAGGGAGGTTGAGGAGGATAAAGCAATCCAATAAGATAGAGAGTGTGATCAATGGTACGGTATTAACTCAGTTACTGACTCGTTGGAATGCTAACAATTTATGCAAATATCGGTAACAAGATTGTAGAAGCTATCCCTTGATCCTAGGCTGTGATTGGAGGATCCCAAAGACTAATCGAGTCAGACATTAGCTCATGTCATCAACCAAATCGTTACCGCGGTTGGTTTTCTTAAATGCAAGAGATCCTCAGATATTAAACTGTGTCCTGTTGTAGTATGCTCAATCTATTTTGCAATACTTATATATTATTAATATTTTAATAGATATTATCAACTTAAAACGATTTAAAAAATGATTTTGAAATTAATAAGGAGGTGTGAATTACTTTCAATATATACAAAGGTTAAAAAATGTTTGTAATTTTTGTTCTACATGTCTGATAATTTAAAAAATTTTAAAAAAATAAATGTAAAAAGCAAAGTTTTAAGTTCTAGTCTATTAAAAGAACGTTAATACCTAATCCTTTTAGGCTTTGTTTGAAATGTGAAAAGTCAGTGTCACGAGCGGGATTCAAACCCACGATCTCCGAGCCAAAAATCACGTTTTTTTTAAATCTCAACTAAAAACCTTAATTAATTGAAAGATATTAATTGTTCAAGCGGACCATGAAATCTAGTGATTTTAATGTTATTGTAAAATGAAGTATATCTTCACCAACGCGCTCCGTGGCCATTTCATTTGTCGCCGAGAATCAAATAGATTACACGACATTTGAAAAAGACAAAAAGGAAGGAATATTCAAAAGGTGGGGATGAGATGGGAAGTCAGTGGCGTATCAAGCCGAAGGTCGTGGTTTCGAATCCCGCTCGTGACACTGACATTTTTACCTCCACTAAAACCTTAATTATTTGAAAAATGTTAATAATGGTAAACCTGATCCTTGACTTACAGTATAAACCGTAATATATAAGATGGCATGTTTTCTGTAATAGGGTTTTTTTAAATAAATATTTTTGGGTACAAATATTACAATTGAAAATTGATATTTTAAAGGGCTTTTTTTCCTTTTCTTTTTAATGTTAACCAAATTCAGGAAAAATGTCGTAAAAAAAAGGAAGCTTCGCATTAAAAAATACCTCCCGAAAACGGGCTTAGAATTGGAAGGAAGACCAAGATAATTACAAAGAGGCTGTCACAGGTAAAATTAACCACTTCCGTCCGATCGCGGTGAAAGGGGGTAACAGGATGACCGGGCAGGAAAAGTCTGAAAACAAAAGCATTTTGAAGAAAGAGGCTTTGTCTTTTCTTTGCCTTCTTTTATTTATTAAAAGTCTGAAACATAAAGTTTCCATTTCTCAACGGGTTGTGGATATAGTTGATTTTAATTAACTGTCGCCACGGCAAGATCTATCCGTTTTTTATTTTAAATAAAAACGTTTCTTCATTGTATTTTGAGATAGAAAATGTTTTACAGCAGAAAGTTTATAAAAAAAGTCAAATAACATTTTTAAATAATTTCGTTTGTTATTATGTCGTTTTGTTCGTACTCTTTAATTCTTAGATTAAAAGTGCTTTATTAAGTTGAACTTACAAAATACATCCGGTGGCGCAATATCAAGTAGTAGAAAATTAGGGAGCTGCAAGCATAATCAACTTTCTCAATGTGTAGTTTTATACTATTTTTATTCTATTATTTATACTCTTTTTGTGCATTTTCCATAACATGGTTGCTCTTTACTCCCGTATGGGGTACTTGTAATAAACACAAAATAATAATAATAATGTGTGGTATTTAGTGCCCGTTAGTTAATCATTATTTGGTGATCGCGTGTGACGTAGTTTTCAGAAAAAGCTCTGAAGATGATCTCAATAAAGGTCGAAACGTCGGCACAATAAGGAAAACGGTTTCTAAAAACACCGTCACACCAGACGGCATCTCACGATCTCCGAATAATCAATAATAATAAAAATGACGAAGTATATAAGATTTTGATAGTAAACAGTAATTTAAAAAAATTCTTTTATAATAGAAATTAAATGTATTATTTCAATGATTTAAATTTTTTTTAAGTAGAAAACTTCTATTATACGGTATTTTAGGAAAGTTTATTCTGTTAAAAACTATATTGCTCCGATTTCTTTTATGATTATGATGAAGAATATGTAAATGACTTCAAAGTTTCTATCCGCGTTTAATTTTCGTAGTTCACCGTGCCCATGACAAATTCTCATTCATATTAATGATACAAAATACCGCCGGGACGTAAATTTCCCAAATCCGCGAATCGAGGGAAGTGGAAAGGGAAATTTTCGTTAACGCGCATTGGGAAAGAGGGAAAAGTGGGCCAGGGAAAACAAGCGAAGTTGGCGGACTCGTCGGAAGGAAGGCCTCGGTGCAAAAATCTCTGGAATCGCTTTTCTATGCTAATGCTTAGTCATTAACGCAGATGGGCCGGGTTTGAAGACGGCTTCGAAAACATTACCATCACAACACTTCGAGACATATATACCAGCGATACACATTTCATACGGCGATATTTTGCCTTACCCAATAAATTCTGGCTTCTTCCCCAGTGAAAATTACGTGGGGACCTCGTAAGGTGCATCCTTTTAGGGCGCTTTAACTACATCGTTACATATTATCAGCGATAAAATCGTTAACGACCCGATCATTTATACGAACTTAACCATTACGCCGTACTGAATCGTTTAGCGATTTTACATCCGATGGATTCTTCAAACACATTTCGGTGAATCATTTGCAAACTGGTTACAACCATATGAAAAGTTATAGTGATGCGGTTAATGATATGCATTTGTTGGCTGATTTTAGTCACCGAGTGCTAGCTACAAAGTAGAACTCAAAGAGAAACACAAGCTTCCAAAAGAGGAACAAATAAATGTATATACAAGTGCGTGCTTTAATATGATGTTTAAAATAAACAAAAAATACATTAGACAAAAATCATCTTTATTACCAATAGAGGTTAAAAAATTCATAAATCAAGAAAAAAGTTTTCTGCCAACAATTTTCTAAAATAGCTTAAATTTTCTTGAACAAAGTACAACATTGAGATAGCAGAAAGTAGTTTCAAGATTTTAGATATAAATAGGGGCGTCAGTTGCCACAATGGTTTAGGCGTTGACACGACGTTCATCACTTTAAGGTAAAGGTCCCGGGTTCCAATTCTCGCTTTCCAACCTGACGTACTGACTCTTATAAATAAGATCATCTAAACGACGTTTACACTCGTCAAAACATACTTCAAAATGTTGGGAGAAATTACTCCAGTAGGAGAAAAACTGAAAGTAAGAAGAAATATAACTGGACTCATCCACTGAACAATATTTTGCCCTAATAAAATCACGATTTAGTAGGAGAGAAGCAATACTTGGATCTTAAAGAAACGAAAAGAATATTTACTCAAAAGCTTTAACAAGTATGGGAGGAGAATCTCGCTATGATGTTTTCGAGAAAAAAAAAACTATCAAAAATGTAATTATTTATGTGATTTTGACGCACTCTTCACAAAATTTTCAACTGAAATAAGTCAGATTGAAAAATCATCCCGTTCGGCATAAATAATCTTTAAACTTTCGTTCTGATCCGAACAAAATTGATAGTATCTGTGACCAAGCACCAAACGACTTTCTACACTTCGCTTGTAGTGCTCCGGCTTGACTAGGGAAAGGCAAACACGTTTTGTATCTCAAAACTTGGAAATCGATTTTTTTCAATTACTTCCTGTGTCGCTCTCAGAGGTAATGCATTTTTCTGCGAATATATTTATTGTGCAAGCCCGAAACTATGTTTTGGTATGCTATTTTTCTTTGTGTTTTGCTTATGTGCTTTTTTCTTTTATTTGTTTTTGTGTAATATATATTCTGTTGTCAATTTATTTATGACTGGAACATTTATTTTTAATTAAATGTTCAAATGAAGTATGTAATTCATTATTTGTAATGAATGTGCGGTGTTTAGTTGGCTATTCGAATATAGTGGGGCACTCTTTGCACGACCCATAAGAATGGCACATGTACGCAGAAAAACACTTTGAGCCCTGAAGATGAACTCAATACAGATCGAAACGTTGGCACTAAACCCATGCCACACCAGTTCGCATCTCACGATCTTCAAATAATCATTTTAAAGAATGTTCAAAATTATAAAGTGAAAGTACAAAATTGTTTGACGTATGAACAGTACAAATAAATTAAATCTTGAGGTTTGACCGGTTGTAATTCGCCTGGTAAGTAAGAATCGCATTTTGAGAAGAAAGTAGTTTCTTATTCATGAAAACTTGTCATGTGTAAACCACGCTGTTCCCATTCGAGACATCAACAAATAGAAGTCATACAACTTTCTCAAAATGGGAGAGGTGTAATATTATGCGGTGTGTGGGAGTCGGTCGTGTTGGGGGTTGGGGCTGTGTCTACTTTTCGCCTTTATCACTCGCGAGGGTTGGGAATATTTCTCAGTTAAGGATACAGTATCCATAAAAATAAGCACGTTTGTAGGGAATAAAAGATATGCGAGCCATCACTTTACACGGGGCGGTACCCTTCTCAGTTGAGGATGTCGTAAGGTCTATTAAAATAAAATAAAAAGTTTTATTTTAAAACGGCCCACTGCGTTTTTCAAGCCTATGAATTTAATTCAGTTCCAAGACAATTTAGTCGGTTGTGGATTAAGACAATAATAGCATTTAAACCTCCGATAAGAAAGGCCTCTTTTGAATTATTCGGGTTATCTGTCTGCCCTCGGGAAAGTTTATAGACGAAGATAATGCACGTACGTTTCTAAAAGGAAATTAAAATGCTAATGTTCATTCAGGGAGCATCAGTATGTTTAAATGTTAGAAACTTCTTTGAATAAGGAAAATGAAATCATAAATCTCAAACAGAAGATGCCAATTCGTTCAAAAGGAAATTAGTTTGGCACATTATTCTTTTCAATAATTCTCAGAATAACTCAATTTAATAATGATAGCTTACATAACAAAAATGGTACAATCCATTTGTATATTACTCGCATTTTTTTAAATTTTATACATTCATACGTAAATATTTTGCAGCTGTCAACTTTTCACTGCTCTTATATCCGGTGTATGCTTTTAATACATTTAACACAAATATTTACTCCGGGAAGTGAACATTGAAACAGCCATGTCGTTGGGAGAATTATTTTTAATTTCAAACCAGTTTCAAACCTTTACCTGTCCTCTATATATTAGTTATATAATGTTATAATTAAACAGTTTGAAAACCCTTTGAAATTAAAAATAATTCTCTCTGTAAAGAAAATAATAAAAAACGCTGCAAATGTGGTAAGATTAATGAAGAACAGAAACGACTTGGCCCCTGATTCTCGGAGGTATACTTAGTGCTAGGTACATAGGTACCTGCTTGCGGAAGATGAAGCACATTTCACGCGGAAAACTAGAAGCCTGTAGGGTGATGCACAAAGTTCCTACTGATCATACATCACGGCCGAGGGCACTGATCCATTTCGAGGAATATGGTGAACTCTGGGCGAGAGAGTGTTGCCTGGAAGTCATTTATTAGCGTGAAAGAAGGGTTTAACTCTGCCCTTCCCCCGAAGGAATAATGAGTACTCTGATCAGGTGAATGTTACCAGACCTTTCTAGTTATGGGAGGTGAAAGGATATCGGGTTTGTCGGAATATTCCCAACTACGACTACGATGTGCGCTTTCGGCCATCTCGCTCGGGCCAAGGGGGTTGACTGCTATTATTCACCGGAGCATTGAGGAGGGGGGGGGTTCTCCCCACTGTTTTAGATGGGGGCAGGACTCCAGTTACGAATGGTATTTCCGGAGGATGTGAGACGTGTAAAAATCTTGATATGCCTATGTTTGTGTGTTCCTTGTTATTTTGAATGCAATTTGACAATCTGATGTACCGTGAAGAGATCAGGAAGATAAAAAAACAGGATACAAAATATGAGAGTCAGTGACAAAGTTCCCCGAAAGAAACACCCCTACAAAAAAAGGAATAAAAATATTTAAAGCACATAGGGCCGGCAACGATTACTCGATGTTTATTGGCCGATGAATAATACATAAAGTTATAAAATATTTATTTTTATACAAACAATATACTGCATAAGATGTTGCCTGAAAAAACCATCTCCCATTAATACAACCAACTCGTCACTGTTTCCATTGCATACAATATTAGAACGACGAGATTGGTAGTTCAGTTGTTCGTGCAATCATATTGTGTTGCACATAACTCTTCTACCTCACGTCTATCTCGTTGCTAAGTTAAGCATTTTCCTTTTTCAACGCCCTGTTACATTCTTCAAAAAGTTAAAACCGTTTTGGGTGTATGCACAATCGTGTTTTGTCCTACGGATCATCCAACCTGTCACCGTTTCCTTTGTGACGTTGTAAGACACCCTCTTTCTGCCTGCTTATCTTCAATTTGGTGGAATTAGAAGATGACATAGGGACCAACGGACGTTTTTTTATACCTACCTATTTATCCCCTAATTAGTATTGTACTGAGGTGCTTTTGTTGTTTTTCGGCTGACAATAATTGGAAATTGTTTGGAGGCACCAACGAGATGCTTTGTACAAAATAATAAAACGAGAATCTGGCTTTTTAAGTGTATCTATGATACATAGTTTTGATAATAAATGAAAAATAAAAGAAGCAGTCGGAATAACTATTGTTTTCCCAGATGCCAACGTGTTAGAATGCGTGTGTCATTTTTGTATGTTAAAATCCAATATTTGTTTGTAATTGGTCACCAAAACATTTCCATTTACAGTACTATTTTGGGCGCAATTCTGAGTCCATGGGGCAACTAAATATTTAGCCATATTGAGGGAGGAAAACAGTTCCACATGATAAAAATCTGGGTTTGAAAAAATAAGCATTGTAGATAAAATAACGACACCGAAACTGAAATTCATACTTGCAAATCTTGACATAAACAATCCTCCAACAATTTTATCATTAAAGGAATTAAGCTATATTTTACGATCCAGCAGGAGAATGAACAGTGCAACCTACAAACTCTGCCTATGATGATTCTTCGGCTGGGCAGCAATATCAAATGAGCAGTTGGATCGGTCAAATCAAATAATCGTCCAATTACGATTTTGTTTCATCTTGTTGAGAATGTGAAAAGGAAAAAAATTACATTAATTATTAGTCGACTTAAAAAAATAATAATACACCTATAAAAATTCTTCAAGCGTATGTGGTAAGGAAATTTCTGACTTTACAATGAGTATTTGACCTGTTGAAATCGTAGAGCCCTCAAATAATCCAGCTATAAATGTCTGTCACATTAAAAATTAAATAAAAAGTAAGAAAATAGTTTCAAAATAAAAGGATTAATGTTGCCACGTTTCAATTAATTACATAAAAATGCTATGATTTAGTTGACATAAAAAAGTCAACGTCACGACCGAGATTCGAACCCACGACCTTCGACTAGATACACCGCTACTCTACCACCTGAGCTATAGTGACTTCGATCCACTTTGACACCAACTTCCCACTAGATTAGACGACATTTCAAATGTGGGGAAAAGGGGGAAAATTCGAAAGGTGGGGCTGAGACGGGAAATTAGAGAGGTGGTAAAGTAGCGGCGTATCTAGCCGAAGGTCATGGGTTCGAAACCCGCTCGTGACGTTGACTTTTTGATCTCAACTAAAAACCTTAATTTAAAGATATTGATTGGTCAAGCCGACCACAAAAACTAGTGAATTAATATTAACGTTCTAATCAAATAAAATTTGGTTTGATAATTTTTTGTTTTTCACCATTTTGTACTGAAGTGTTAACTAAAAGAAAAGTTAATTTTAAAAAATCGTAAACACACATGATAACGTTTATTTATTTATTTTTTGCTTTGTGGGGAATCGTAGAGGTCATCGTAATCAATATTTAATCAATCGTAATCAATATTATTTGAATAATGACCAATCTAGATGGTTACAAGTGTATAGTTGTAGAGTGGATTTTTAAAAGTTTGTAGTTTGAATAATTCCGGTCATTTTGGTCTGCCTGTTTTGCCGGTTTGTTCTGACCTACAAGTACACCACTCCGCATTTTGGTTTTCTGGTTATAAAGACTTTTATTTAAAACTGCGGTGCAAATAATAACTTTGATTTTACAATTGTAAATAATTGACTCAACCTGAACCTTATTAGATTTTAAATTAACAATTGCCATCAGCTGTAAGTTTATTTGAGGAAACCAATTAAGCTCCGAAGTGGAAATTATTAAATAGCAAATGGTTGGAAAGCGGTTTATTAGGCCCGTTTAAAGTTGCGGCCCGTCCCCGCCGAGTTAAATGACTGAGCCTGTGGTTGACTTGGTGAAAGCAATCAACTTAGGAGCCCTACATGACCAATTACGAGGGCATTGTTCCAAAGTCGAGAAGCTCGTAATATAATCTAGAGCGAGTAACGAGAGATGAAAGCCCTGTTCTCTTATTTATTTTGCGCCGTACATATTTATTTAACAAACGCCGGCAGGAACGACGGCTCAGGGTTCTCCATACCGGTAAACCAAATCTGCATAGGCCATTCCAACAAACCTTGCCAGGGCGGCCATTAAAATTCAAATGGAATTCAAACAAAGGAGTGTTGCCGTGATTGCGGACACGTTAAGAACTGTAAAATACTGGAAACGTGTCGTCTCGTTACGTCCGGTAAGTAAGCAGATTGTAGCAGAACTGATGGTGTCAATAGAAATCGACATTCAAATCCAGTGGGTTGGATTACTAAACTACCTAAAGTTCTATTTTAATAAAGTTCTCCACAGCTTGCCTAAGCTAGATCCATTCTTAATTGATTACTCTGAGTTAGTTCGTCGATTGTTCGGTTAACACTTAGTTAACCACTTAAGAAACGATCCTTCTAACAAACGTTTAATTAATTAAGGTTTTTAGTTGAGATAAAAAAGTTCAGAACGAGCTGGATTCGTATCTGCGACCTTCGGCTTGATGCGCGGCTACTCTACCACTAGAGCTATCGCGACTTCGACCCGCTCGGACACTAATTTCTCCCATCTCAACCCCACCTTTTTGAATTTTCCCTCCTTTTTAATAAATTCATTTTCTCATTAAAAGGCATTTAAGAGAAAGAAAGTACAATTTTCGTGTTAAAAGTTATTTTACGGGTTTTTTTTATGTAACCAATCTAATACTGTAGGTAAAATCTACAATTGTACAATTCTTAAAACAAAATTAAATATTTGCTGTGTTTCAGATGAAATGAAATTGGTAGTACAACTTTATAATACAAGTTGGCAACAGTTTTCGTTTTAATATCTAGTATCTAAGGTTGATAATTCTTTCTAAGAGGTCATTTTCTTTGTTGGGAGCCATAAAAGTCGACTAAGCTATTCGCTTTCAGAGGTGGAACAGAATGATATTTTTCCTTCCTCTCCAAAATTCAGATAAGTGGGCTGAAAGAAAAGCACGGAGGGATTGTTTGAACCAAGCCCGCCTGAGAGAGAAAAAAAATATAATGAGATCCCGTCAGAATTTAATCCGTTATGCTTGCTGGGTTAAACTGCAAATTGATTGCAATGTCATTCTTCCGTGCGTATGATAATGGCGCCTTGGGGGTTTAGTGGGGCATGAGATTGGAAATCAAGGGGGTGGAAATCGTCAAAAAAGGGAATAAAAGCTTCTTTTGTTTCCAATCACGTCAAGGAGGGCAAAGGTAACAAGAGGTGTCAGTGGATTAAATCGCTCTTGAGTTCTATTTGAAGAAACAAATGCCTTAAAGCATATGTGCCACTTTTTTTAGATTGCAATATACACTACAAACAACTTCTACACAACATCCCTAGAAGTTCAACCTAAAAAGTTGTAAATTAATGATAACTTTATCAAAAGCTTCTACTTAACACAATTTAAACGAAATGTCTGCTACAATAAAAAAAAAAAAAAACAAATACAAGACATACACCATCAGAGATAAGAGCATTTTTGTCATTAAAAGAGATGGTTGTGGACAATTTTGCAGAAGACGGGTTAATATATGAACTTCATAATTTTCAATAAAAGAATATTATGCTGACGAAATTTGACAATATGTTTTTATTGGGGGTGCGCGAAAGTCAGTCAGTGACTACTAGTGTATTATACGAACTTTTAGACCTTGGCAAAATATATAAAGCATTATCACAAATATATTTCCATATGAATAACATCAAACCTAAAGGCATGACAAAAAGTCCCCTTTTTTCTTCGAACGATAAAATGAACTGAGAATGATCAAGCTGGAAAAAAAATTCAAGGTATAAAGAGGAACACACCGGAATAACAAGTTGCGATTGATAAACTACCACAAGTTATTACGACAGGTCATATGAAAAAAACCGCCTGATAACGTTTTCGAACATGAAAGCTTCATAAAACCTGGTGGAACGTGGATATAAACAAAAACAACCTAATCCTTTGGTTTTACATTCCACAGAAAAGCTGTAATTTACGATGATATGAGTTTTTAATCGCTCAATTTCATCGTCGTATACCTCAGTTTATGTAACTTTTGAAGTGACTGAATGAAAGAATGAGACATGAATTAAAAATAATTCCCCAAAAAATATTTAATTTTGAGCTGTATTTCTTTAGGGCATATGATATTAATTCGGGAGTACGAGGTCCCATTGTGTGTAAGCATAAATCCCTATTTGCTCACAAGCCCTGCTTAACAATTATGGTTTAGGAAGGCAAAATTAACATGCAGCAGTGCGCTATCCATGACGATAAATCTGAGCAAAATGCAGCCATCTTCCCACACGCTCATAGAGATTACTCATTAAAAACAACTCAGCGTAAAACTAACTAAAGACGAACATGTTTTTTGTGAGATAAAGACGAAAAATTTTGGCGCGAAGGCATTCGCCATTAGATTGTTTTCGTAAGATTGTATGTAATTTAACATTTTTGTGGCTGTATTATCCCACTTGCTCCTGCTTTCGACCATCTTTGTAGTTTCTAGTAGGTGTCTCAATTTATTTTCTAAATTATTTTGCAGTGTTGTAAAAATTGATTAATAATTTTATACATCAGTTTTTAATTTAAACAGGAGAAAATTGTTAATTTTGTGAAATTAGCGTTTTATCTAAAGGCGAAAAAGACCGACACTTTCGCACGACTTAACAGTATTGCAGGTTTAGCCTAATCTAACACGGTTTATTGCATTAAGCAGATCTTAACTAGATATAACTTGATCGAACAATTTTTTAAATTAAATTGCTTTAACATCAAACGAACTTAATAATTTAATAACGATAATATAAACTATAAAATATTTAAAACACCGACTTGCCCTCCGGTAAATCGACGAAGATCACGCCGGCACTCCACACCTCAAACTTTGAGTTGATAGAGTAAAGAAAGAAAGAGAGAAGGCGAGAGAGGGAGAGGGTGAAAGGAGGGAGAAAGAAGAAGACAATGTGGAAAGAAAAGAGAAAGAGTAAAGAAAGAAAGAGAGAAGGCGAGAGAGGGAGAGGGTGAAAGGAGGGAGAAAGAAGAAGACAATGTGGAAAGAAAAGAGAAAGAGTAAAGAAA
>CM077099.1:12447400-12461367 GCA_039619505.1 Cimex hemipterus | reverse complement strand
AGAGAGAGAGAGAGAGAGAGAGAGAGAGAGAGAGAGAGAGAGAGAGAGAGAGTGAGAGAGTGAGAGGAGGAGGAGCAGTAATCAATCAAATCAACTTAACAAACTTTCACATTTTATGTTTATACTATTATTAAATACCATTACTTAAAATTAATGTGACAATAATGTAATATTAATTTTAGTTAATGACCACACTTTTATTATAGGCAATCACTGATGTCGTTACAATACATTCCGTCCGAAATATTTTAAAATGTATGTTAACAGTTATGTTAAAAATTAGAACGGTATCACCCACTGTTATCCTACTGATTATTTAAAAAAAAAGCGACAACTTTTCACTCTTGAATTTCCACGAGAGGACAATAAATTAGACACTGATTGCGAAAAACGACATTTTAAAGCCCTATTAAAATAGAGGTGGAAAGGATTTCTGTGCTTAATATTTTCTCCTTTGGGAGTTAAAACCGGGCAGGATCGCAGAAATCGAGGATTAAGCCTAAACCTGCCAAGGAAATGTATTACAACCGTAAATCTCGGGGGCTTGAGGACAAATTAACTGTTGTGTAAGAAAGGGGAATTAAGGGGGATGGGGATTAGAGGAAACTTGAAAGGAGGCGGGACAACTTTAGCGGCGGCGGTGAAGGTTTGTTCAGACCTCATATTGTGCACCTCTCCTTTCTTGTTCTACACAAACGCGGTCTTAATTTCCTAGTGTGCATAGAAATTTGCTTTTCCAACCTGACTTTGACAAATCTATTAGATATTGTTTTTATTTACTTTTTTATTTAATCACAAAATAAAATTAGCAACAATTCACTAATGTCTTTTTTCTTTTTTCATCACTAAATTTAATAAAGTTGAAGTTGAATTTTTTAATGGTAGCAATGTTAATTTTTTTAATCTTTAGTAGTTTGAATTAGAAAAAATTGCATTTTTGGTAAATCGATTATTCAAAAAGTCGTATATGATGAACAAAAATATTCTTGCGTTCATGATAAGCAATTAGAACTAATTAACGTGATTTATTTTTCACCTTTAAACTTAATTAATAATATCTTAATTTTTGACTACACAAAAATTTCCAGTGAGTTTTTGCATAAGTATTTCATTTTTACCTATGTACTAACCTCATATTTTCTTCTAAAATTTTGAATTTTGAAATTAAATAAACGATTTTAATTAACCTTTCACGGTCATATTAAGTCGAAAAATGTTCATCACACAAAGGAAAGGTTGCGGACGTTGTAATACTGATTTAAATTAAACTTAATTTTGGTAATATTATTTCCAAAATTATTAGACATGCCAATGAGTGATAGAAACTTAACAAAACTATATATAAAAAAATGTTTAACAAATCTGCACTTTTGTTAAATATAGGTTTCTGACCTATTTGTTTATATTTATTTTTGTATATTGCACAGGTTCTTTTTGGATTTGTTTAGCGCTCTGGGATTTATCAATGCTCAAGATATTATCTATGTCAAAAACTTTGGTTTGACTGGTTTTGATTATAAATAAGAAAGAAAGGAAATGACTAAAGACCACAACAAATGGCCGAAGGGTTCTTTTGTATAATTCGGTACTCATTTATTTACGGAGTCCAAATTTGTATTATTTTCCGCAGATCATATCTAGGATTCTAACCTATAGCTAGTTTTCCATGGATCGATATTAACAATAGGTAACGATTATTCGGAGATCATGGTATACGGTCTGGTGTGACTTAGTTTTTAGAAAAACATTTTTTTTATCATGCCAACGTTTCGATCTTTATTGAGATCATCTTCAGTGCTCGAAGTGTTTGTTTTCTGCGCAATTGTGCCCTTCTTGCGTATCGTGTTGTGGACTTTGATTGCATATAAAAAATATTTTTGCCATTGTATAAATTCATTTTTTTCCACACTCTACTGTATTTGTTAAATTTAAACACGTTGGCACGATAAAGAAAATGTTTTTCTGAAACCTACATCACACCAGATCGCCTCTCACGCTTTCTGAAAAATCATCGACTAACGGTCACTAATCACAATTTCTTTAAAGTACATCCAGTGATCGTATTTTACATTATCCTCCAGTCGAAAATGCTCTAAAAAAGTACTTTTGTATTCCAATTATAATATTAACGCTTTTATGTTTTGTAACCTTTTTACAACAGAAAGATGTACAAAAACATAATATTTCAAAGCATAAATGAATGAAAAATATAAAATAATGAAATATTTACAAATGGTAATACTTTTCTTCTGCGTAATTAAATTTTGCAAATTATTCGCAGATCATGAGATGCGGTCTGGTGTGATTTCGATATTAGAAAAACATTTCTTTATCATGCCAACGTTTCGATCTTTGTTTAGATCATCTTCAGAGGCTGGGATTTATAAACATGTTTAAATTTTACAAATACATGTAGGATGTGAGAAAAATAAATTTAAACAATGCTAGAAAATGTAACCTAAAAAAATGAATTTGTACAATGATTTAACCTATAAAAACATAAAAATCAATATCTCACAAGTATAACAGAAATACACGGAAAGCAAACACTATAAGGGAGTAAAATTCTTTGATTGAATATATAAATTTCTACCATTGTATAAATTCATTATTTTAGTTTAAACCTTTCTAGTATTGTATAAATACATTATGTCCCCCCATCCTACATGTATTTGTAAGTGTTTATAAATCCCTGGCCCTGAAGGTGATCTCAATGAAGATCGAAACGTAGCACGATAAAAAAAATTTTCTCCAAAACTACGTTACCCCAGACCGCATATAGCGATCTCCGAATAATCATTGACTAACACTAATGATCATACATTTTTATAAATAACATTAAAATGCCACCATTGATGTACAGGATGGTTTAAAAACTTACCAATTAAATGTAACGGTATACATTGGGCAACCGTAAACATACGCTGGATACATCCTTTCTACCTACTAGAAAAAGATTCGTTGAAATCAGTGTGCTTACGTCCATTGTAAGGTACCATCAAAAGCTAAATTTTGCATTAAAAAATAATAAAAGTGATACAAAGTAATAAGCCAGTTCAATGGCCAACTCAGATTAATCCTTTCAACATAAGATGAACTCTTAAAAGTGGAGTTTATTAGTTAGGGCTAAGGACTAGCTCAAAGAAAGGATTCAAGAATACTGTGTTTTTACGAGAGAAGAGAATCAGGATTAACTCTTGAAAGCAGGAAAATCTCTCAGGAAACGATATCAGGCTTGTTTTTTTAATCAAGTGGACATTTTGAACATTCAATGCTAATTTTTACGAGCATTTTCTTTTATTTGTATTAGTTTCATTATTTTTATTAAAAATTTCATAGGACTCCCCGTATTATATGCGACAGAGACAATCGTCAGCCAGTGTCATAGAATATGTGTACATCTTCGTTTTTTATGACAACGCAATTATCTATTAAAATTCAACAACTATGGCTACTGATTCGATTTTTGGCAATAATTTTGAAATTATATATCAAATTTCAGGAAAATATTCTCCAATAAAGTAAATAAAGACATACCAAAAACGATTGATATATTGTTATGCTTTGAAAATAATATATTACTTAAACAGGCGTTCAGATAGGAAGAAAAATATCCGAAAAAACACAAACAATATATCTTTTCGTAGTATATTTTGTCCGCCTTTATTATTTTGTGTATTCCTCGAATTATTATCCCAGAATATTAAACAGTCCACATCCATATTTGAATAAAGTATTCCCCAGTATCGGTGACAGGAAATTTCTTATCTTTTTTTATTGCTTCAACGGCAATGGCAAACAGTCTTTCTCTCCTGGGGACATGGACGTATAGGTTTATGATTTCTTCCTTCACCGTCCCGATGTTTAGTCCCTTGTAAAGTGAACGTGAAGGAATATGTGAGTTTGTCAGGGGTATAAAAGGAAGTCAAATATTGGATCATGGACTCCACCCTTTTTTATTTCCGAACGTAATATATTGACGATCAAAAATATGCAAAGAATGGTATATACAGAAGCATATTGTGAACATATCGGAAATCATCTGTTTACCTCTTGTTTTATTTAGGCGAAGATATAAAAAAATAGGATTTTTTTTCTAGTAAGGAAAAACATTTATGAAATCTATTTATTATAACATTTATGTACAACGTATTAACACGTTACCAAATAATAATGATTAAAAAAAATATTTTATTTATTTTAATACGAGATTTTAATATTACTCATATTTGCCTTCACAATCTGATGACCGCAAACCAAACTTCATATCTCAACAAATTTTCTTAACGGATAAATTATATTTTTTATTTGGCTGGAAGGGTGTGTAAAAGGGATACAAAATTTGCCGTTGAATTTTATTTCCAGAGTTTTGGGGAAATGGCGAGGAAATGGTATCGTCCATTAATTTCCTCCAAAAAACAGTTGATAACATTCAGTACCATTCGAGAAGAAATGCAGCTTTTCAAGTTTCGTTTTCACGGGGGTCTCTTTATAGACTTTATTCTAGAGATGTTGGTTATGTGCGCATTAACTTTTCTTTCAGAATTGATTCATCCCATCCATTTATTGCCTAAAATCAGATCTCTGCACTCATTAATTTTCGAAAACGTGAAAAAGTCGTACACCAAATGACCAAACGACGGGCCAGGTACTAATTTGTGAAGGTACCTTTTTTGCGATGGGTACTACTAAACATTAAGACAGCGCGATTTACAAGGGCCGCCCAAAGCCCTTTCACAAGCCACTAAAAGGAGGAGGAAGGAGATTTCCACGGGAAGAGGCCTGTTGGCTTTGAGCTGCACTAGAGGCGACACGTTGGAATTTTATTTGGTGGAAAAACTCCCACGATCAACCCATCTTCAGCTAGCGAATATCGTGACGCAAGTTTTTAATTTTAATTTGTTTTTCGTAAAAAAAAGGAATTTTTTTAATTATTTAGTTTACAACGAAGAGTAATTTTTTTTTGTTTGTTTAATCAACACAAAGTCGGTTTTGCTGCTTGTATATTTCATTTTTTTAATAATAACAATAACAATAATAAGTAAGAATTGTTCCTTTTTTTACATTCTTTACCATTTACCTATATTTTTTTTTTTTTTTTTTTTTAGAGAGAGAGAGAGAGAGAGAGAGAGAGAGAGAATAATTAACCGTACCTCCAAGTAAATGATTTCAGTTATTAAAGTTACTTGTAAATGGTTTTACAGACTTCGTTTTATAAAAAAGTTTTTTCATATTTAGTGATACCTAGAAATTATTCTTAAATTTTATTTTACTTTTAGAATTACTTTAGAAAAGGTTTAGTATAGTTGTATCCTTTTTACAATGAAAATAATGTTATGATAAAATAACGAAAAGATTATTTTTATATAATATTTTGAAAATCCAATAAATCAACTCCAAAGTTTTCGTAAAATGTCATTTTCAAAATGATAACAGCAAATCTATGCATATAAAACCAACAAACTACATAGCACTGTATTTTTGTATTTTATAGTTCTTTAGCTTGTTGGAATCACAGGATTGACTTTATTGGGTATCGAAGGAACTAATTTGTGAGAATGTGAGAAAATAAATTTCTCTGAAGGTTCAAATTTAATCTCTTCCATGCGCTTTTTGAAGAAGTTTAGAAGTCTTTTTAATTAATGAAATCTAAGTTGACCGGCAACAGTGATCCACTTATCGACTTTTTTAATTTTTTTATAAATACTTAATTGCCTCTTTTATGTTGTTCATAAGCTCTTTTGTTTCCGCCCAGATTTAGGCATTTTTTATTTATTTTATACTTTAATAGATGATTTATAATTTTGTGAACTATGTATCTTATTAGTCAATTTATATGCAAACAATTTAATTGAAAAAAAAATTTATCCTGTCCCCCCACCAAAAAAAAAACACCAAACGAGTTCCCAATTATTTCGACCATTTTGGATCCTAATTCAAAAGATCTGTTTTACCACTGCCTCGAAAATCACTAAAAATGAATATGTCTATAGGTATAGACGATATTAAAAGGATACCCAAAATAAATAAAGAAGTGAAAAATCTCCGTTTTAATAATTTTTGTTAAAATTATATGAAACATAGGTTTTAATTTTTAGTTTAACTTTCTTTTAATGGTGATATTATTCATTAAAGTTTTTATTTTCACTTTAGCTTTATCTCCGATAGTTTGTGAACAATTCTCAAAATAATTGTATAATAGTAATTTACGGTTTCACCAAAGATGAGATATGAATTTTGTCCGAGGTAGTCTTCTGTTTGTGTATTTGAGGTATATATTAATGTATTTTACCTTCTAATTTGTGTTATCAAGAAAATTATCAATTTGCTAGGTAGGTATAATTTAACGTAATTGTTGTGAAATATGTAGGCTATGCTCTGTTTGTAAAGGGTCAGACGTTGTGGTCAAGAGAGAAAAGTTTATGGAATGATCTGTGGACGAATATCGGGTTTCCTGTTGGCCATTATCGACGTACACACCGTACTTGGGGCCAAATTTATTGCCATACTCTTCACCGGAAATGAAATCACATAAAGAATCTATTAAAAGCCGAAACGGCCGTCTAATTCGATTAGCCTGTTTTCTTCTAATAGCGCGTGTGTCGGCCCTTTTATTTAACAAGAGGAAAGATTAAATATGTTCAAGGAGATTTATTAAACCCTCCATGCCGGCCCCTACATGTGCTTTTACGGTTTCATTACGAGGTGAGATAAATCTTAAACTTTATTAGCCTGGCGTGGGAAAAATAAAATTCCTCCGCGAGGCCGCTTTTTAAACATTAGTTTTGTTTTTGTAAAAAAGAAAAATATGATCATTAAGGAAGAACTTTGTCGTGCAGATTTCCATTGTTTTGTGAAAATTAATGTCTACGGACACGGAGGAAACAAAACACAGAATCCATTTTTTCGCCTTTATTTAATATTCACAATTATTTGAAAACAAAGTTTGTATAAATGCTCGTTATTTTGCATAATTTAATTATGCAGAAGGAAAGTATTATTATAAATATTTCATTATTTTATATTATTCGCTCATGTAGGCTTTAAAATGTTACGTTTTCCTTAATCTTTTTGTTGTAAATAGGCTACTACGTAAAACATAAAAGCGTTAATATTTTATTTGGAATACAAAATTCTATTTTTTTAGGGCATTTTCGACTGGAGGAAAATGTAAAATACGATCAATGGATGTACTTTACAGAAAGTGTGGTGATTAGTGACCGTCAGTCGATGATTATTCAGAAATCGTGAGAGGCGGTCTGGAGTGATGTAGATTTCAGAAAAATATTTCTTTATCGTGCCAACGTTTTTAAATTTAACAAATACATGAAGGCTGTGAACAAAAATGAATTTATACAATGCCGAAAATGTTTTTTATATTTATCAAAGTGGATTTGTACAACATGACACGCAAGCATTGCACAATTACGCAGAAAACAAACACTTTGAGCACTGAAGATGGTCTCAATAAAGCTCGAACGCGGCACTCTATATGAAACATTTTTCTGAAACCTACATCACACGAGACCGCATCTCACGATTTCCAAATAATTTATAGAAAGGGGTGAAAGACCTTTGTCGGAGTTTGGGGAATGTCATAACTTCACCCATAACTATTTGCCAAAATGATTAAGATGTATAATATTCTACATATTTTTTATGAAAATCATAAAAACCGAAATTGTTTTATAGTTATTAACCATTTATTAAGTAATTTTTATTCAATAACAGTTAATTATCATCCTTTTACGTTTTTCTCTCTATAGAAGCACAGAACATATTTCTCTGGGCCCTTTACTATAGATTTTTTCTTGAACATGACGTAATAATAATTAATAAAATTCGCATTTCAAATTTATTCAGAAATCTCGGCTCAGTGTGCAACAAATATTATCATTGAAGCATTTAAGTACAGAAAAGACATGAAAAGGACTTTATCTTTCTATTACACAAAAACATGAAAGTAACAAAATAACAACGGGCGAAACACAAGTACAAATTTATCAGAAATGCCACGTGCTTCAATTTATATCAATGTTGTAAGACAAGTTGAAAAATTCCCGAAGGCACTGTCCATTCTTTTCGAACTGTGCTGTTTTAGCTTCTAGGGTGACGGGGTAGAATAAGAAAGGGGGCGAGTGTTACCCTCCGGTCCCGTTTATCGCCGTCCACCCCTTGTAGGCACTCTACCACGCTCCCACGGTTTAATCCGCCCTCGCCTATATATATATATCCATATATAGGAAATCGATAATAGCTCGGATATTCTTTATTTAGCCAATTTTCGTATTCCCGATTTTTATTGTAATAGGTGTTTGGTAGGGTGGTTTCGCTTTAACGCAATCGTTATAATTGGCCCGCGGGCGTAAATACGGCCTGTTACCGTTTCGTTCAATTTTTTGGTCGGTCAGTTTGTAACTAATTGGTTTTTAAAATTTGTTTTAAATATTTGAATGAGGAATTAAGTAGAAATGGCATTTCCAAAGTTCGAAAGGTTTTATTTGTTTGTTCGGAAATAGTTTGTATATTATTCGATTTATTATTGTTATTTATTTTATTTAGTGGACAATTGAACAACTTACTTCTTTCAATTGATTATTCTTTCTATGTAAGGCCTTGGTTGAGATAAAAAGTCGATATCACGAGCGGGATTCGAACCCACGACCTTCGGATAAATAAGCAGATGCTCTTGACCAAATTACTTGTTTAAAAAAATGGCAAAAAAGAGGGAAAATTTGAAGGGTTGTAGATTGAGACGGGTAGTTCGTGTCCGAGTGGATCGAAATCACAATAGCTCAAGTGGCACAGCAGTGGCGTGTTTAGCCGAAGGTCCAGGGTTCGAAACCCGCTCATGACGTTGACTTTTTTATCTCAACCAAGACCTTACATAGAAAGGATAATCAATTGAAGAAGTAACATGGTAAATTGACCACTAAAGCATAAAGTGCGTAATATTTAATAAGTAACAGAATTATCAATTCATGGAAAATATGTGAGTACAGCGTTGTGTAGGAATGTGAAGGGTATGTGGGACGAATTTTGCAATATTTGTGTTGTAATTGCGTAATACTCTGTAGCTTTTCGTGAACCTTTTTGTTATATAAACCATTCAAGAATATTGAAAAAAGAAAAGGTGATAGTAAACATCAAGTTGATAATGAAAAACTCGTTTAACCGTTTCACTAATTTTTTAATTATCGAATGTGTGAGTGCATTTATTTAATTATAGAATTATTTCAGTAATCAAAACTTATATATAGCAAAATGGGACATAACGTTCTAAAATATACGATTTTCATTGTAGGGGAAGAAATGCTAAATTCGAACAGAAGGAACGATACACGGAAAGTACACCGGATCCAAGAAAAGCTGATTTCTGGCTATTCAATTCTTAGAGGCTTGCTGTTTATTCGAAAAAAACTAAAGTCAGCCTTCTATCCCACCCTTGAAAGGATTTCTGGAGGGAGCCCACCATAAGAGATATTTGAATAAAACAGAGACCATGTTGCGAGAAAAAAAACAACCAAAAAGACGTCACAAACCGTCTTTGTATTCCCACCAAATTACCATGTTTTCAGTACGCTTGCATACAAGGGCGAAAAAAGATTTTTTAAACAAAATGTATCAAAATATTTAATAAAAAATGGTGTCCTTCAACTACGTCGCGACCTGCTACCCCCAAGAAGATTTAAAGGACAATATATCACATGGAAGTAAGTGAAATGAGAGAAGCGTTGTCATGAACGGCCAAACACAATTCCTCGTGACGACCCGTAGATAAATTGAGTTCTCCTAAATTGGTTTCCTTAAATAATTACACAAAGGTACTTACGGAAGACGTAGTGCTTTTGTTGTTTTAATTAAAATTTCACCGGTGAAGTGAGGAGAGTTTTTAAATTTTAATACATCTATGGAACAGCATTGACGAATGAAATGACGTAAAAAAACGTGCCTAGGAGCCTTTTACATCCAAAAAAGGGAATAAATTTGTTTTACCTGTTTAATGAAAAATACGTAAAAAAACATGGCTACGAAACTTTTATATCCAAAAATGACAGTAAATATTTTTCGATTTTTTTACATGTTTCATGAAAAAATACGTAAAAAAATGTGCCTACGAGCCTTTTATATCCAAAAAAGACAATACATTTTTTACAATTTTTTTATGTTTCATAAAAAATACGTACAAGACGTGCCTACGAGCGAGCCTTTATATCCAAAACAGAGAATAAATATTTTTCAATTTTTTGACGTGTTTCATGAAAAATGTGCCTGCGAGAAAATATTTTTTTCTGGTTTGTTTTGCGTTTTTCTTGAAAAATACGTAAAAAATTTAATTTATTCTTGGTAAAAGAAAACAAAAAGATAATGTAAAAAATCGAAAAAATTTTATTGTCTTTTTTGGATGTAAAAGATTTGCAGGCACGTTTTATGCCTATTTTTCATGAAAAACGAAAAAAAATGTATAGACTTTTTGTAGATGTAAAATGCTAGTAGGCACGTTTTTTACGTATTTTTCATGAAAAATGCAAAACAAACCAGAAAAAAATATTGTCTCGCAGGCACATTTTTCATGAAACACGTTAAAAAAATCGAAAAATATTTATTGTCTTTTTTGGATATAAAGGCTCGCTCGTAGGCACATCTTGTACGTATTTTTTATGAAACATAAAAAAATTGTAAAATATGTATCGTCTTTTTTGGATATAAAAGGCTCGTAGGCACATTTTTTACGTATTTTTCATGAAAACGTAAAACAAACCCAAAAAATTGAAAAAATTTATTGTCCTTTTTGAATTTAAAAGGCTCGTAGGCATTTTTTAAGCATTTTTCATTAAAAAAAATTGAAAAATATTTGTCTTGTTTGGATGTACTAAAAGAGCAATTAAAGTAAGGAAAAAGAAAAATTATTTGGAAAAAAAACAGGAAGAAATTGTCTAAACTTTAGCAATTTGTTGTAGCTTCATATGATGAATTAAAAAATATTTAGAAGAAAATTATTATTATTATTCAAGTTTTACATCGATAATAAAGATAAATGAACGGAAAAAATTGTTTGGCACTTAATTTTTTGGGCGTTATTATTTTCAATGAATTGTGACATAATTTATACTTTCATTCATAATACAAATAAGAAATGATTAGGGACAAACTGTATTGGTGAAGTAAAAGTACAGGGAAGAGACAATGGGAATGAGATGTCCCTAAAGGGTCATAATTTTTCGGACGCCGTTGACTTTAGCACCAACTTTTCCCGGCTTCTTTAGTTTCCCTGGGGCTTGCACTGGTCTACCAACTTTATCCGTTTATCCAAGACTTATCTGATTAGGCTAATGGATAAGGCGGACTTGAGTTTTCCGCGATAACGTTTCGTCGATTTATTCACGATGCATAAAATCAAACAAACTTGGACAACTGGAGGGAATTGACTAACAAATTCAGTGCCCGGCGTTCGCTGGCCCCGAATTCGCTAATGATTTTTTTTTTCACCTCGGTGGAAGTAAAAAAAAAAAAAAAAATTAAAACTGAATAAAACCACTTTTCTATTCATGATTTGTCTTCAAAAATTCCAAACTTATTTGGAAAGTGAATAGTTTTGAAAGCCGTGTAAGTTCGACGAACAAATTACGTCCATCGTATGAATTAATATATTAACTCTATTACGTTTTACTAAACCGGCTGGAATTTCAATGTAAAAGTATAATATTTCATTATTAACACAAAACAAAGTTACTGCTAATTAAAGAACGGATTTTAGTGTCGGAAAAACAATCAAAACCTACAATAAAAATCTAAAAACATACAAAATCCTGAAATAGATATCTCCAAACATGGAAAAAGTGTAAGAAAAATACAACCTCCCATTTAACATAGTGCCAGTTTTATTTACCTAATAAAATTAATTATTGTATTAGCCAATGTTTATTTCCTAATAGTTTAGTTATAAACAAGGGATCATATCGAGGGGAGGTACAATCGGTAGTCGAAGCGTTAGACGTTGATATGGCGCTGACCACTCTAAGGTAAACGTCCCAAGTTCGAATCCAGCGGCCCTACATTCAAATTCAATAACTTACAAATGGGCTTTTTATCAAAAACACGCGCACCCTGAGGTCTGATATAACTTCTGCTGGTGCGAGCCTTCATAAAAAAATGGGGGACATCGGTGGTCGCAAGGTTTAGTCTTTAACACGGCGCTCATCACCGTAAGGTAAAGGTTCCGGGTTCGAATCCAGCGCCCCTGCATTCGAACCCGACATACTTACAGATGGGCTTTTTTTCAAAAACACCGGCACCCTGAGGGTTTATACGACCTCTGCTGTAGCGAACCTTCGTTAAAAAAAATAAAATAAATAAATATATAAATAATAATAAAAGGATCAAATTAATTTTTTTAAACTGGTTTAATTTTAAAATATACATTAGATACCAACAATAGAGCTATTGTTGGTAAATTTTAAATATTTTTAAAAGTAAAATTAAATATTTTCCTCTCAGGTTACAACTTCTATCATCCGGAATGTATTCCTGAGTACAAAACTGAGAAATGAGAAGTGAGAAATTCGCAATAGATGGAACAGAGAATGTAGAAAAGTTGAAGAAAAGCACATTATAAAAATACCAGATTGTCTTTACGCAAAAAAATAATAAACCACAAAAATTGGGAAAAATTCACTTTTTTCGGTCACACTTCATAATATTCAAAAATCCAACTTCCGCCTCGATTTCATTGCAATCGGAGTCAGCAACAAAGCGAAGCAATTGCAAGAGAATCTCGTTTTTTCGTAATAAACGAATTTTAAATACAAAATAAAATGATGTTCATTAATTAATTTATCACATTTTGAATTCAATTTCAAATATAAATATATTTCGAGCTGTACAAATCTCATTCCCCTGGCCGACTGAACGCTATAGTTATTGCCGGGTACTCATATTTTTTCCATCTCGCATTTTTCATTATTACCGGTATCTGGTATATGGCATTCATTGTTGTTTCTAATATTTAATCCTTCCTCACTTGTCAATATAGTTCTAATTTTAACTATTACAGACAATAATTATCCGTTAACGGTCACTAATCTCTACACAATCGTACTAAGTTTAGTAGGTGTCAGAATGTTCAAACTACCACTGAAGATTATATTGTTTAATTTAAAAAACTAATTCAAATATTATATACAATTACAATTGGGAAGGCAACATGAACGTAACCTTGACGTCATCCCAACATTCTCGCCAATAAGTACAATTTACAGGGTGGGATTACTATATGAAAACTTAAATGTTTGGGAGCCACAGCTGTTTCATTATTACTTCCTGATTCACCTTCCAGTCACAAAAGCGTATTCATAATTAAATTAACCTTACTGGATTGACAGGCGTGTGGGATACTCCTATATTCCGGCAAAGGCCTGTCACACAAACCTACACATTCACGGCATAAAGTTTAGTAATTAGGAATGTAATTAAACCACGGTGTACACTTTTTTTCATAACACACACTACCACTTTTTAATAACTTAGCAATATTAATTGCTGTGTAATTTTATTGTAAAACTCTTAAATATTAATATAAATGTAAATATTTTGTCGAAAACATTTAATTTATCATTATTTAAATAAAGTTGGAGTTAAATTTTACAAATACGAATCTACCTTACATAAAAATACTTGAGGAAATAAATTTAAAAATAATTTCACTATTTTTCGTCGACCGCTTGACCAATTGATGGATAGTTCGGAGTCATGATAGCTCAAGTGGTAGCGGCGTATCAAGCCGAAGGTCATGGGTTCGAATCACGCTCGTGACATTGACTTTTTTATCCCAACTTAAAAACCTCAATAATTTTAAAAAATTATGTTTTTGTAATTACTCAAGTAATATTGAATAGTGGAAACATACGGGATGAATATTTTGTAAAAATAAAAACATTTTATACACTTAAATATATATACTATTAATA
>CM077099.1:12401784-12437400 GCA_039619505.1 Cimex hemipterus | reverse complement strand
GGGGGGGGGGACTTTGGTCTTTGGTTAGTTTAAAAAAATGAATGCTCGAGGAAACATTTTAAAAATATTCACACTCGCTTAATTCAAATAATTTAGCTAATAAATATTTAAATGATCGACTGTCATTCAAATAAATTTCCTGTTTCTGTTTTAAATTTTTCTTTACAATGTTGAAACTGAAATAAATTATTTAGGACTCTTCGTTTTTAGGGCTTGCACTTGATTCTATTTTCACCGGTTTCTAATGGAAAAGTGCGCAACACGCAAGTTGAAATACTTTTAATTAACGACAAACAGTGAAAAATGAACAATTTGGAAGGGAATGGAAAATAGGCAGTAATTGCTGTTTATAAGAAGTTCGAAGGTAGTTAAACAGGAATTGGGAGGGAAAAGGGCATAAACTCTCTTAAAGTACAAACTTTTGAAACATTATAAATTTGCTTGTTTATTTATATTTCCTTCGAAGGGAATAGAAAATGCAACGGGAAACGAAAACTTATTTCTAACCTTTTCATATTTTATTATTGTCAGCAAAGAGTTTTTATTTCCAGACAAACGGAATTCTTAATCTTTTACTAGTTTGAAATAGACAAATAGATAAGTATTTCTTTCCTGACAAAAGCACTAAAAACAACTTTTTATTTTTTATTTTTACACATTAAAAGTGGTAATATGACTTTGAAAATTGCACGCATAGAAGAAAAATGTTAGGGGTTAAAGTCTGATTACGCATATAATATGTATATCAAAAACATACCTAATCGCTTCCTATCCATCATTACCTTCTGGAATTCTATTTCAAAGAAATCAGCCGAATGTCAGTAAATAATCAGATAAAACCTCCATCCAAGCAGGCGTTTCACAAGGGTACAACATGGGAGCGTCTAGGTTAGGTTAGGTTAGGTTAGGTGGCAAAGGTACTAGGAGGTGGGGTTTGTGTGCCCCAGGCACTGCAGCCTTCTGGCTTATTGTACCTTCCTAGTTCTTTGGTTTAGTCAATAGACTCGATCCTTTTTCTCAGGATTATCAAGTCATTGACTGTTATTGCTTCAATGTGGTTCTCTGAGTCATTTCTGTGCGTCAGATTGAATCTCCATTGAGCCGTTGCTCCGCATTCGAAGATGATATGAGTGGCTGTTTCCTCCTCGTCATTACATAGTCTGCAAATTGGATCACTATTATATATGCCCATGTTTTGTAGATGTTTTCTCAGGTGCCAGTGGCCGGTTAGTAGTCCTACCACTCCTCTGAGATTTATCCTCTCCAGTTGTAGCATTGTTTTTGCCAGTTTTGGTGAGGGTTGTTTTATCATGAGTTTACTGTGTCTAGCACCGCTAGAGTTTATCCATTTTTCTCTTTGTTTTATTTGGATCCATTCTGCGATGGAGGATTCTACGTTTGTTTTGGATATCCCAAGGATAGGCTCGGGGCCCATGTATGGTCTTGCGGATCCTCCTCTGGCCAGTCTGTCTGCTTCTTCATTACCCAAAATTCCCCTGTGCCCTGGCACCCAGGATACCGTTACCTTGTTGTGTTTTCCCAGGTTTTGGAGATTTTGGATGCATTCACTGACTAATTTTGATGTGATTCTTGTACATGTCAGTGCTTTGATAGCTGCTTGGCTGTCTGATCTTATGAGGATTTTTTTGTCAGTGTAACCTCTTTTAAGATTTTGCAGAGCACAAGCATTGATAGCATGTATTTCTGCTTGAAAGTCCGAGGTGTACTTCCCTAGTGAGTTTGATTGCTCATATTTTGGGCTTGTACAGAAAACTCCTGATCCGGTTCCTTCAGTTGTTTTGGAGCCATCCGTATACCATATCATTGTGTCCGATGTTCTCCTGCGTTCTTCCTCTCCTTTGTAGTCTATTGAGATTTTGTAGGAGGTCGTGAAGATTGTTTCCGGGACCATATAGTCAGTCCCCATCTCTAATAATGGGTGTCTGATTTTGTTTATTATTGGATTATGGGAGCGTCTAGTGTACCTCTTATACTGTTGGCTTTCCAAAACACACACACACACACACACACACAAAATCATTAGGACCCATGACACAGCAATTACTTCTTCTAACCCAAATCCTTCAATATCTTTGATCACCTTGGGCGAATCAAAGGCTGGAGATAAAATTGGCGGATGAGACCGAATGAGAAAAATGTACCACATAAAAAGAAATGTCATTCATACTCTATGTATATCAACTACAAAGAGAACGGACTTCCATTCACTTAAACCTACACATAGCCAGCACAGTCATGTAGAATCCCTAAATAGGGCTGAAGGGATACGTACTTCCAAGTTGATTTAGACAAGCACGAAGACGTCTATGGCGGAAATCTGTGTTGACCGTCGATTATTTGCGTTCGAACCATAACCGGACACAAAATGAAATACTTAGTCAAAAGAGGGGAAGTGTGAGATTCCTTCAAGATAATTAAGCAAGCGCACGCACACACACGCACGCGCGCTCACACACACACTTATATATATCACAATAAAACATATATAAAAAGAACATTTGTCTAAAACGAGATTTTAATGATTTGTTAAACAAGTTCAAAATAACAACACAGATTTGATTAAAAAATAAATACGTTTCCAATTAGTAAAATGTTTCAGATGATGAACCATCTACCAACGGGTTAAAATAAAACAAGCAGACGCTTTATGCTGGGTGGAATTTATGAAGCAGTTTTACACTTTTTTGTTCCAGCTGGGATATTGGCCCTTAGTTTTATACTCAATTGAGTATATCAAGTGTTAAAGGAAAATAACCCGCTTTGATCAACCGGAATAAAGGAACTCGGTAACAAGACAATCTTCCTTCACACCATTCTAATTTGACCAGGCCAAATTTGGAGATATGGGAATGATGAGAATCTTGTTCTGGACAGCAAGAAGGAATTTTTTCAATTTATTTCGGAGCCGTCCTTGTAATAATCTTTGTTCCCTTTGTGTTTAAAAAAATCAAAATTGAGGATGGTTAAAAAGTCTACGGTAAATTGACTAGAAAATGAGCCTTCTACTAAACCCTTTCAAATCCAAAAATAGCGTTTTGATGGCACATTATAAGTTACAAGTCTGAGGATTTTTGTAATATGCTATAAATTCCCTATGCTGGAACAAAACTTTCGAGAGATTGGCAAATTGCTAGGTTTGATCGTTACAATATTTTAGGTTTTTCCGAGGAGAATTGTGACTAATGGGAAATCAACGTGTTAAGCGAATGGGATGACGTACTTCAAATTTTTAACAGATTTGTTTTGTCAAAGGAAACCTAAATAGTACAGATAAAATATAAAGATGATCATCTTCAATAATTGACCTTCGATATACTTTATATATTATTTGATATGCATATATTATACTTTTATGCCGCTTACCAGTGTACATCTAACCATCTTCGTTAATTGTACATTAAAAACGATAAAGAATGTAAAAAAAAGTAGTATCTTCGTCTCGCTTTAGTGTAATTTAAATATACAGAATGTATAAAATATTTTATTATTTTTGTTTGTTAATTGTACATTGTATGTGAGCGAGGACATATTTTTTTAAAGATATCTTTATTAAACGGATACATATAAAACTTTATAAAATATTCTTCGGCAGAAATTTATTTGTCGGCTTTTCTCATTGCCTGCAAGTATTTACCCAACCTATTTTTATAGTAACCTGCGGTTTGTCTGGAGTTTGAACTATTTTTATTATTTATTCAGAGAAATAACCCCGTTAAACATAAGTTTTTATTGGTTTGAAGGATACCTGAATGTCACTTAAAATAATGGACTTGATAATAGATTATGTACCCACTATTGTTATTTATTGAAATGGGAAGTGCAAAAATGTTTCATTTCCATCTTAAAAGTTATATAACCATAATAATCGAGGGTGATATCGTTTTCAGAAAGGCTAAGAAACAATAATCAATATTTCAAATAGGAATATCTATTTGAATTATTTAATTCAATTAAGTAATTTTTTATCACTTGATCTAAGATGACCACTGGATTGTACATCAAAAATAAGTTCAAAAACAAGTTCAAAAACAAGAGTTTTTCTATAGAATTGTTAAGGATCAGGTTTTTTTTAGCTCAACTGTGAGGTAAGATTTTTTCATTCTAATTGATCACATTCCTGATTATTTTTTTAAATATATAGTTTTGATCATATGTTTCCGACTGACATTTAGCTAAGGTTCTTTAGCGCAAGCACGAGGCACATGGGCCTTATCATACGTTTATATTCTCAGTTAAGAGCGACTCACCTCCGCGCACGAAAAAAAATCAGCTTCTTCTGTGAGCTTCAGTGTAGAAGCCCACATCATCCTGCCGACATGTCGACTTATCCCGCTTGCCCCTTCGGAGGGGTGGGTTAGCATTGCGCACTTAACCAGTAAAGAGATACCGAAAAAGTGATCGAAATGCATCAGCCAAGTCTCTCACGCACTCCCTATATAGAGAACACAACTCTATTTCCATGAGTGTATACGCTCCACCAGAGACAAAACCTCCGGATGCGCTCCGGCAGCAGTTTGGATTTTAGTGGTCACTCGAACCACCCTCTAGAAGAGACTACGCTTTAAGTAAAGACAGCCCAGACAACTACCACCGAAAATCATCCGCTCCCGTCCACCATTCCTCAGGCATTCGAGGGACACCGTCAAAGTAATCATGGCTCCTCGATGACTATACGCTCTAGGCAGTTCATTCCTTCCGATTCCCGCTGGTAATTCGGAGACCATACGCAAGTCCAATGCCATGAATGCAAAAACACAACCTCTTTTCCTAGGTACGCGCTAGGGGTTTACTAAGCCACTGCGAGTCCTTACCCACGCAGCTGGGCTTGGGCTTGAACTTAAACGAAAATACGTTGCCCCGCAGTTAAGATGGTACCTTCCCCCCTCAGTATATATATATATGTATATATTTAGAGAGAGAGAGAGAGAGAGAGAGAGAGAGAGAGACAGGATCTGGTACCCTGGCCAATGAATCCCGTAACGCATCTCAAGGGACTAGGTAGGCTTCAGTGGGATTGGGGTCTTCGACGATATACGCTTCAGGATTGTTCGTACAGATTTAGGGTCAGTTACGAGGTCACGAGGCCACTTTCGTTTTGGGAGACGTGGGCTATTGTTAAAAAATGAGGTTGAAGAGAGCATGGGAGGAGAGCTTAGAGTCGAAGTTGTGGAGCCGTGTCTGTCACGAAAACGGATAAATGACTTTTGATTGAAAGAATCGATTTCTCTGCATGCTGGATGGCTTAGATGAACCCTACATCTCGACTCCTTGTCTTGTATATTTTATACAATATGAACGTATTATGGATTTAGGTCCAAGTAGTAATCTGAGTTGTCCTACCTTTGGTTCGGTCCGTTTTGTTTTGTTGTCGTTACGTTCCATAAAGATCTCCTGTTCTGTAGAACCCAAGGTTGCGAATTAGGTCAGAATGGCGATTACTTTGTAATGTGTGTGCACTGTAGACCAGATACTTATTTTAAGTGTGGAAGCCACGCGCCGGCTTGTTTGTTAATTTATCTTCATGCGCCACCGAGTGCCATCAGTACGAATAAATAATACTAAAAAGTTGATGAAATATTACCATGTAAACTTTTTTAAAAATATTACGCACGAATAACGTTTTTTTATTATTGCAATGATAACTTTATTTTTTTTATAAAGTTAGTTTATGAATTCAGTTTAATCAAAAAAGTTGAATTAGTTACTAGATAAAAAAGGACAAAGAAAAAACATCAGTTATTTGCTCGGGAAAATACACGACCTGGTGGCTTATGTCAAACTTTTTACGGCATCGGTGTAAAGCTGAAATTGTGCTAAAATGACCGTTATCATTGGTATGCAAAGAACTGCTGAAGGTGTTCATCCCTTGGAGAAAACCACTTTTCATAAGCTTTTCCTCAAAGGATTCGCCCTCTTTCATGTCATCTAAAAGGCGTTGCCTCGGGATGTTTTTGAACCTGTCCCATTCAACAGCTCACTGTGAACTAACCGCTCCTTGCAAATATTCCGGTTAGCTTCTCGGAATATTTTCTTCAGAAAGGGAAACGCTAACTTTACCAGAGTTAAAATTTATGCCGGAATGCGATCTACCTTTACACAACGACTTTCTTCGAATTTACGATCCCCCGCCAGTACGAATGTATACCGCCGGTAGGATATGTTAGACGGTAAATATTGAAAGAGGTTTTTTCTCCTCTTTTTTTCATTAACTAATATAGCAACTGAAATAATAATTGTAAATTAAACAATATTGTTGTTAGTTACAAATTTAAAAGCTAATATTCGATAGTTAAAGAACAACTGAAATTACATTGACTTTCGCATAAAAAATACGATAACAGAAAGCCCTAGTGGTTACTCCATTCTCCATTTCTTCCTATGTACAATCCTACTTCCTATGTATAATCAGAATGCAAAAAACTACTTATTTTTTAACTGTTTATTTTAATCCATTTACGTTTTCGAATCCAATTGACTATTCATCATTCGATTAATTATTCATTCTAAGGTTGAGATAAAAAGTCAGTGCCACGTGCTGATTTCGAACCACCGACCTTCGGCTTAACACGCCGCTACTCTACCACTTGTGACTTCGATCCTCTCGGACACCTACTCTCTAACTCAACCTACAACCGGTGGAATAGTTCCTCTTTTTGCCAATTTCAAATGTTGTGTAATCGGATTGGATTCTCAGCGACTATGAAGTGGCCACGGGGAGCTGTTCGTGAAGGAATTCTTATTTTACTTTTTAAATATTAATCCGTACGTCTTCATAGACATTTGAATTTTGCTTTTTTCTATCAATTAAATTTCTTTCTAAGGTCTTGATTGTGATAAAAATTTATTTACTTCATTTTAATATTTTCGCAGCAGTTATCCGCAACGCTCATGGACTCCGGCATAAGAGTTAATTAAAATATCAATATGAGTACCAATAATAATAAGTGTCTTTATTGAAAAAATACAGCGTCACAAAATTGAGTAAAAGCAGTCCGATCCCTCTTCGTAGCAGCCTAAGGGGGTAGGCCTTATTATTTTTAATATTATTTTTTATTATACGACATAAACCGAATTAAATATCTACGCACGTTAAGTAGAAATACTCTCGTTACATTTAACTGCTTTAGAAGAATAAAAACACTTTTAATAATTAAATTCAATATTAACTCATATTTATTGGAATAGAAGAGTTTACAATAATTTCAAAAGTTTGATCAGCCTTCGTATTTAAATAAGTAATAAAATTAGATTATCTTAATAATCCGACTTTATTTCTCGCCCGTGCATTAAAAATCGCCTGACTTCCAGCTAGACGGAACTACGTATGTTTAAGAAATTTATGTACTTCATGCAAATTGAGAATTTCTTCCGTGTGTACACTTACCATATATTTATAAACAAAACAACACAAAAATGTTTTGGGAATAGAATAATTTTAAAAAATCTGTATCTGCAGTTGAATCTAGACCCCAACAAGACTTCCTACGAGGCCTTCGGCCTCTCCCTGACGGATCGGGGGGAGTCATGCCTGAACGACTCCGAGGTTGGGCTCTGATCGGGCGCCATCGACTTCTTTGGACATTTCGGCGCCCTTACGTTCCATAAAACTAGTCATTCTCACATTTACTCATATGATAAATACATTAGGGGCGTCGCTGGCCGCAAGGTTTGTCTTTGACACGGCGCTCTTCACTGTAAGGTAAAGGTCCCATGTTCGAATCCAGCGGCCCTGCGTTCGACTCCGATATGCTTACAAATGGGCTTTTTTTTCAAAAACACCGGCACTATTTCGGTCCCTATACGGAACCAACCTGAGACACCACTCCAACACGTGCGACACCGTGAGTCTTTGGCATGCTGGGCACCTGAGTCGAGCGACGACCAACAGGTTCCCATGTCGCACGAGTGTGACCGATCCGCAGTCATCGACAGATGAACTTATTAGTTTACATATATTGACAAATATCCAAAAAGTCAAAATGCTGTAACCTATGAAACAAAAAAAAATCTTTAATACACGATCATTCTAATAATTTATACGGACATGCATTATTTTTATTACTAACTGAATTTAATTTGTTGAATAGTCACTAAAAACCACACTAATTTAACAATTGAACATTTCTAACCGCTTCTTAAAAACATTAAACTGTATTTCTTGTCATTGTACAAACTTTCTCACAATGTATGATGAGCGAAATAATCTGATTCCGAGCCTAATATGACAATACAATGGAGAATCGCTAATCCGAAAGTATGTCTAATCCAAACATGCTTTGTATTTTATGCCTTGAAGATTGAGGTAACGGTCGTCGGTGTAAGAGGCTATTTGATTGAAAAATGCCTGTTTTAGGACAAACCGTCTCTACTTACTTTAAAAATTTACGGTAAATCGTTGAATGATCGATGGTAACATAATCCTAACATAACTTTTGGTGTATTTTTTTTTTTTTAAATTGCTCTTATTTGGTAATAAATTATGCTTTTGTTTTTATTCGTAATTTCTGAATGGCTCTTCCAAAATTCTACCGATTTATTACTAAAATCGTCCAAACATTTATTCTACAGTGTACGCAAAGTTTTAATTTTTCAAACCTATAAGGGTGGTGAATTATTTGGGATGGATCTTGTCCTCAGTGATTAAAAGGATTTTTTTTTGTGAAAGAACTTAAGATAGCGTTAAAAAAATACGTGTATAATGAAGTGAACAAGCACCAACGCATGGTGGTGTGTTGCAGAATGGGATTAAATGTGAACAAATTGGTGTTTCGTATCTAAAATGTTTACCAAACAAACTTTAATCAAATGTTCATTTACATAAAACCAAAGGAAAATACAAATACCTTTCAAACAAATGGATATTTACATAAAACTAAATGAAAATAAAAATACCCTTACAAAAACAAATCTTACAGCGCTGAAGTTCATAAAAATGACATACAATAAATGTGAAACTAGACGAACAATAAATCGAGCACTACTTAAAAAAAGAAAGTGAATTAAAATAATTGCAATTACCTTGACCTGGTTTATGTCAGAAAACATCTCTAGAGAGACCAAAAAAAGGAACCTTCCTTATCCCGACCACTCTTGAGTTCAGCTCCCCACTCGGTCGACCTTTGTCTTCTAGTCCGTGGACGAGTACTCGCGGAAAATTTCCAAACCATATTTTTAGGAACTTTATTTTACTTATTTCAAGATAATTTCTCAATTTTTATTAGTAAGGAAACTGATGCCTTAGGTACCTTAAAAATTTAACATTACGTCCTTCTATATAAAAAAAAAAAATATTATGGCCATGTATTATAAATTTTTCGGGTTGAGTACAAACGGTTTCCGCAGTAAACCAAAGAACCGTGGAATGAACCTTTCCAAATTTAACAAATAAAATAATTTTTTTACAGATCCCTTGAAACCTAAGGGTTTGGTGGCATAACAGTATTTATTGCTTCTTTTCAAATGTAGTAAGAATACAGAAAATAGTTCTCTTGGCGTGTGGTGCAAATCATCGAAATTTGTGGATTAATTATCACTCTATTTTCTTAATTAATCGAAGTGTTTTGTTTTCTTTCATATTGGCGATTGTAATTATTATTCAGCTATTTTGAGCCTAAATCCAACTTACACAGAAATAATTCAGTTGACAATATTGCCAAATTGATTTTCCTCAAATCAAACTTGTGCTTTGAATTTGTACAAATTTTAATTTTATCAAGGATTAAATTCAAACATAACTTACATAAATATGAGCCAAACCTAAACCAGAAAGAATAGACAGGCACTAAAGGGATTAGATTAACAAATAAGAAATATATAACAAATATTGAGATATTCTACTAGTTGAACTCTTGATTTTTAAAAAGAAAACAAAGTGGTACACCAAATATTTTTAAAGAAATTTACTAAGAGCATTTCTTATTAATAATTAAAAACAGTACGACGAAATATTATATTTAAATGTTAATTTCACTCCGATGTTGTGTTGGTTAATCTGCTTGCGGGTATAAGGGATGTTTAACAATTAAACAAATCCTTCTCTTCTATTTACCGTTATCATTAAAAATCAACAGATGTTATATTTAAATACCTAAATTATAAATCAACAGGGTGTAACTGACTCTACATTTATTTTTGCATTATGCTTGTCAGCTTTTGCAATGTAATTTTTAATTAGGTACGGAGAATTTTACCTTGTTTGTATTCAATCCTATTGTCTTGGACGGATTTAAATGAGTTTTATCAATAGGTGAAATACAATAATTTCGTTATGTAAAACTAGTATTTTTACATTTTTACATCGCGAGGTATAAATTATGGCATATTCATTTTTAAACTCTTCGTTATCTACCCTTTATATGATACTTTATTAGTATTACCCATAACTTTCCATGGCTGACAGCTTTCAACTAATTAATAACTGTAATACTGTTAAATAATACTCTTTTTCCCTAATGTAAAAAGTATTAAAACATTGACATTTTTTTTTCGATGCACGTTCTCGTTATATTAATTTCAATACAATCTATGATTATTCGGAGATCGTGAGATGCGGTGTGGTGTTAGTGAAACATTTTCTTCATCGTGCCAACGTTTCGATCTTTATTGAGATCATCTTCAGGGCTCAAAGTGTTTGTTTTCTGTGTAGATTTGTCATTACCGTGTGTAGGGTTGAGAGTGATATCAAATTAAAAAAAACTCATGAATTATTGGCACTAAATATAACGTATTTCAAGGTAAATAGTGAACGGCCCAATAGAATACACAGGAAGGGCGCAATTACGCAGATAACAAATACTTTGAGCGCTGAAGATGATCTCAATAAAGATCGAAACTTTGGCACGATAAAAAAAACTACGTCACGGCAGATCACATCTCACGATCTCCGAATAATCATGGACTAACGTTCACTAAACACAACACATAGATACATTATAATAGTTTTTTAAAATAAAAGATAGTTTCTACTAACAGTAAGTTGTCTTCCAACGTCCGCATTTCGAGCTTTTAGCCCAAGTTACGGATTTTTAACGGCGCTCAATTTGAACGCGCGTAAATTAGGATTTAAAACAAAAGTAAATATTACAATGGTAAATACTGTAAGAAATAAATTATAATTTAGCGATAAAAGAAAAAAAAATAATACCTTACTATTTATTAAACTATTATAAAAACAATAACAATTAAAATAATTATTTGGACGTTTAATATTATTTATGTACTTATTTAAGAGAGGAGGTTGATCAAAATCTATTATAATATTAATTCATTTATATCCATGTTCAATTTTACATTTAATTACGATATTTGCGTGAATCTCGTTCACACGAAGCAAACTCGTTTCCTTAGGAGTGTAAAATAAAACGGAAAAAAATATTTTTGGCAAGAAAAACTTCCACTAAATTTAAATCCTGATCCAAATAAATTATAACAAAATTTTTAAAAACAAATAAATGTATTCAGATTCGAAAAAAATAAAAATATGTGATCTACAATATGCGCAACTAACTCCTTGCCATTTACATAAAAAAGAGAAGGTGCCTTCAAACAAATTGAGACAGAGTGTCCATTGGTAGCTCAGCTCACACTGCATGAGCCTACAGTAGGGGATTAGCTTTGAACGTTTTTGAAAATATTCTTATAAAAAATTTCCCCAAAAAACTAAAAGAAAAAGAAAATTGTTATTCTTATACATTAAAATGTTTGAAATATGGCAAGGAAGAGCTTAATGAAATAATTTAAGACAGTTTACAATAATCATATCCGGACAAGTGTTCAAGACAGCTGAAGATCTAGAAGAAATAAAGGTGTCAAACTTTCTTTAAAGATGCGCATAGTTCCAGTCAACGATGGAGTCCTCATCAGCTTCCCTTTTGATGTAGAAATTGCCTTGCTGTTAGGAATAAAGGCTTTTATGGTAAAGCGAGATGTGCTTCTTTGAACAAGAAGCAGGTAGTCCTTGTAGTAGTATGAACCGCTGTCTTTCCTCGTCCTTTGGTAGCCAGCTCGCACTGTCCAAGCCAGCGGTCGGGTCCTTTGAGATAAGCTTCATGTTTTTGAAAGTATTGTTATAATCAAATTTCTTAAACCAATCTAGTTTTCTCCCTTCGTTGGAACTATGTAACCGTGTTGTATTTAAATTGGAAATGATATTGTTTTGTTTCTTCTAGATGGTCCTTAAATTCCGAAAATCTGTTCGATTTAGGCAAGGGCTCTTCTTCTTTAGTTTTTATTTCTATAAAACTTTGTCTTATATATTTGATATCACAATCAAATTGGTAAACCCCCGCTTATTTCCAAGTTGTCTCCCTATCCTTAGGTTTTGAGAGGATGTTTTTATTTTATTTTTAAGTGTACCGTACATTGTTTTTAATATTTTTAATATCTAATATACTTTGTTTTTTTTTTATCAATGAATCCTAATCGAATTCGTCCATTCTACCGAAGACAATAATGAAGCAAGCCTAATATGAACAATATTTTTTCAGAAATCGTGGATGCGGTCTGGTGTGATGTAGGTTTAAGAAAAAACATTTCCTTTATCGTGCCAACGTTTCGATCTTTATCGAGATCATCTTCAGGGCTCAAAGCGTCCGTCTTCTGTGTAATTGTACCATTCTTCCGTGTCGTGTAGAGAGTTGGGACGATAAAGGAAATGTTTTTCTGAGACCTCCATCACACCAGACCGCATCTCACGATTTCTAAATAAATGTCGAATAACGGTCACTAATTACCATCCATGTGTAGAAAATATTGGGAAAAACGTTTTATATCTCTTTGACTGTACAATTTATGTAATTCATTATTTAAAATAGTTTGTTAGCATTTACATTGTAAAAGGGTATAAAAGTTCTTAATATTTAATTTAGAAAGAACAAATTTTTGGGTTAGATTCATTTCAAACATTCATTCATTTTCAATAATACAATCTGTGTTATTCTGTAGCATTATTAATTGGAGAGCCGTTCCCTAGGAGAAAAGAGAATCGCTTTTTCAACATTTTTACAGGCCAATAAACGTAGTAACAAGACGTTGACACGAAAACCTTCACGGACTTTCCGAAAGAATTTACTTTCCAATTAAACGACTTTATATCTTCAGGAATGACGACATATCTTGTTCGAGCTGACTGTGTAGCTAGCATTCGGTTATCAATAAACTTGTAACTGAATTACACATTTTCGAAGCTACTTGTAAGACCTCGAGCGAGAAAAGTTTCTCGCTCATATAATCCAATCCGGATTCCCTTAAGCTGCGTTAGCTTCGTTCGTTCTTTTTCAGAGAGAAACATAAAGCTAACTGTAGTAAAACTATTCACTTTTAGTTTAATTACCGAAGTTGGTCGATAAAGTCATGCAATTTTAATTCAATATTCTCATTAATTTCAATGTTCTAGGTCATACCTTGGTGATATTTGGTCGAAAAAAGGTAGAAGTTTTCTTGGCTATTTTGAACTATTTTTCCATGTGGGTTTCTGACTTTGTTGTGAATATATTTAAAACTTATTATATATCGGTGTACTCGTTTTTTCCTTCAATATTGAAATATTACGTAAGATCCTATTAAATTGAGATATATAAAAAGTAAACAAAAAAAAAAACAACAGTAAAATAGATCAACAAATATTTTTCTTCTTTAAAACTATTTGGATTCGTGTTTTAATCACTCTCTAAAAAGTCAAACATGAATTTTTATAACAAACAAAAAAATTTTAAACTAACGACATTTTTGTTCTCTGATCTCCGCTGTTGTTGAATATCCATTCGATTGCTACCAATTAAAAGCAGAATCTTTATTATTTGAGCGTATATTATTAATACATACAGGTGTCACCTAACCGTGGATAAATGAAATTTAAAATTCTTTCTTTAAAGCTTAGGCCCAACAAGTTAGTTTTACTTGCCCCAGAGGTATTTTTAAAGAATGAATTTTATAGTTTATTTTTTTTTTTTGGTATTATTATTTAATAAAATATAAATTCTTTCTAGAAATAAAATAATGTTTATTGATTTTCTTTAATTAAACGCAAAACAAAATACACCTTTTTTTTTTTAATAAAATAAAATAAATTATATTTTTCTTGATCATTAATACACTCGAAAATAAAAACACTTTTTTTTAAAATAAAATGAAATAAACTGAAATTAACAAATAAATTTAATAGACAATGACTCAATGGATATACGGACTAAAGGAAAGTGATCTTAATGAAATACCTTATATTTTTTAATCAGGTTGATACAGCTCGGGTTCAGGAGAGAGAGTTTTCTTCTCTGTCCCCTTGAGCTCCTCTATCTTTATCTTTCATTTTGTTTACACTAGTACCAACCTTTTCTATTTCTTATTAATTCATTTGTTATTATTTTTCTTAATTTTATTTTGATTTAATTTTAATTACTTTTATTTAATTTAGTTTAATTAATTTATTTTTTGGGACATCTGTTTGTAAGAGATGTCACACAGGTATACATAGTACACGTATAAAACAACGGTTGAAATCAGCAGTCACCAGAAAAAAAAAATCTCCGACCGCTCAAATTCTTATATCATTTTGTAACCTAACAACATAGCAAAATATGCAGATTAATTTTTTTTTAACAACAAACCAAAATCGATAGTGGTACTTTGTTACGCGTAATACCTGTGCTTAAAAAATTATGCTCAACCGTTCTCTTCTGAATAATTTAAAGATGTCAATTTCTATTTGAAGGTGTAAATGACGGAATTTATATGTAATGTAAAATAAAAATAATATAAAGCTTTGTTTGTAATTTCATTGTAATAATTTACAAGCTATTTATATTGGAATTATTTTTTAACATTTGCTCTATAAATAGTAATCGTTATCCAGAGAGTTGATAACAGAACCTTTTTGAACAGCAATGATAAATAAAAAGATCTCATTGATCTCATGCAATGTACACGAAACCGGCCAAAATGTTTTGACTAAAAGAGCCCAAAACGGTTTTTTAGTCTCGTTGAATTATCATTGACGATGTTGACAAGGTAAACGGCAAAAAATGCCGGGGGGGGGAGAAATAGGTGGACGAGGTTCAAATATAAATGTTTATTTACTCGCAGACCAATCCGCAAAACTTCGATTTTTTTTTCTCGTAAAATAAATCTCATCTCACAAATATGTTTTCCAGTTTGCTCCCGTTGTCCGGCCCACTGTCTTTTGTTTTTCCGCTCCCCTTTTCCTTTGTTTTTATATATATATTTTTTTTACTTTTCCTCTGATTCGGAAAAGTAAGACAGCGCCGGCTTAATTTTCTTAATGCATCGATGTCTTTCTGCAAAGAGCCCGCCCACGGTCGCCTTTTTTTCTACAATCGGCCTCCCCTGTCCGTTAATTAATTACATATTTCAATTCAATGAGAACAATTGGCCATAATTGCCGCCCGGTCCTGTCCTACTGTCACCGTATGACGGTGTCATCACGCAGAGATCAATTTACTAATTGTAACAAAGCGGAGAACATCTCGGAACTAAGTTGATACCATTATGTATAATTTCGTTAGATCTTATCGTAAGATCGTATCGGTTGTTAGTTTTGGAGAGTTATTACGTATCAAAAAAACTTTCATTACGCTTTATCCAATTAGGGTAGGGGAGAGAGAGAGAGAGAGAGAGAAAGAGAGAGAGAGAGAGAGAGAGAGAGAGAGAGAGCACATTATTTTAGAACTAGAGCATCCTAAGAATAACAAAAATGTTACCAAAAATTTTTACAAAACTGGCATTCGAATTAATGACGGTTTGACAAGATCAAGTAAAATAAGTTGACCTAAAAATCCTAAATCCCATAATGCAAAACGTAAAAATTTGAAAAAGTAGTAACAATAATAAGAAGTTAGGAAAACGTAGTAATAATTCTATGCCTTTTGCGAACATAATCACAAACTGTAAACTGAAAAATAAAAAAAAAGGAAGTAATAAGTTTTCCAATATAGCAAAAGCACTTAATAATATTGTCAACTTTGTTGTTTTTGTTTGCAGGGAGATGAGGTATTGATACATGATGGATTTTAAAAAAGGCCAGGTACGCAGCTTTGCAAAGGAAAATAATTCCAGAGAATTAATTCAGTAAGATATGACCATTCCAGTTATGGACGTGTTACGGACAATAACAACTTTTAACACCTAACTTAGCCATTAATGATATTAACACAAATAATGAAAAAATATTTATCATTAGCGTATAATATTTAGCGTTATATCATTAGTGCAATACAATAAATGAAAATCATCTGATGACCAGCAATGTAGTGGTGATTTGTGCTGGCAATGTACGCAGATATCTTTAACTATGTACATTTGAAAATTTGAATTGTTTTTACAAAGAAACGAGTTTTAAATTAACGAAAAACTGTAAGCATAATCTTTTGATATATGCAATGAAACTAAATATAAAATAAATTGATAATTGAAATTTTCGAAAAGAGTAGAAAAAATGAAGTTTAAATTATTTTTGACAGTTTGGACATTTAATTTTTACCCAAATTAATCTGCCTTCTAATTTTGAATGTTTTTAGCAGTTCATTTGCCGAAAGTGTTTCTTATATTTTGTTTAGAGTATTTGTTTAAACGGTTTAAACAACTTTAAAAACAGTTTGATAGATTCGATAGCAGTAAAAGGTTTTGGTTGAGTTAAAGAAAGTCAGTGTCACAAGCGGGATTCGAACCAACGACCTACCTCAATCAAAACCTTAATTGATTGAAAACAATCTATTTAGTCAAGCGGACCACGAAACCTAATAGAATGTAATAAGCAAAATGAAGTATACCTTACTAAAGCTCTCCGCGGTCGTTTCATTTCTCGTGGAGAATCAAATAAATTACATAACAAAACTGAAAAATGGGAAAAAGGAAGTAGGGTTCAAAAGGTGAGGTTAAGATGGGATGTTAGTGTCCGAGTGGATCGAAGTCACGATAGGTCAAGTGGTAGAACAGCGGTGCTTTTAGCCGAAGGTCGTGGGTTCGAATCCCACTTGCGACACTTACTTTTTTATCTCAACCAAAACCTTAATTAATTGAAAAGTAGTATGAAAATTTAAAAATTGGCAATTGTTTATTAAATAAATTAATTATATTCTCATCGAATGACATTTAAAGAATGTTGCTTAATTGTGTGTTTTTGGATAAAATCCAAATTAAAAACTAAATATATAAGAACTTCTAACTTCTCTGGATGTAACTTATCAAAATACGAGGAAAAAGAAAAAATGTTAACAAATAAAAAGTAAATTAATTCTTCTTATACAGCCGTTCTTGACAGTGGCATCACAGTGTCGTGAACACGGTTCGGACCCACTTTACAATATTTTTTCAGAGTCAACTCAAATAAAATTACATTATAGGGGATGAATTAACCCCGTCTGTCTTCCGTATTAATTACAAAAATATACGGGATATATTTATAATGAACTGTATGGATAATTGATATGTTATTTATGGCTTTCTATCCACAAATATATATACAATAAATATAAAGGTGAAAGATGAACCTTTTCATAGGTTCTGATAAATATGATATAACAGTTAACAATGAAACTGTATAACAATATTTTAAATAATTGATTGCTTCCATGCATCATATATTTTTTACATAAAATAATTGATGTTATAAAATGTAGAAGTTACAAAACAACTGAATCGCAGTTTTCAATAATGAATATGATACTATTCTGTAAAACTATTCTTTTTCGAATTGCAAAACATATAGAATGGATTATAAAAAAATTTTAATTAATAAAAATGTAACAACTTGTAAGGACAAAATTGGAGGTGCTTTATATATCGTTAAAACCGGAAGAAAATAAGTTGTTGAAGAATCGGTTTCTGGAGCATATACGTGAGTTGTTTTATGAGGTCCCGTACTTCCTTTCATATCCCACTAACTGAGCAATAAAATTGTATCGAACAGGAGAGAGTTATTGCGCTTTCCGAACTTTGTTAGCGTATTCCTTAAGTGCTTGGAAAGAACGCTTAGGCCTGGCCTGCTGCTTTCGAGTATTGACACTTAACCGTCAATAGTAAACTATTTCATGTATGTTTTTCATTTTTTTTCTCTGCTTGTTAATAAAGTTTAGACCCAACGAAAATAAAGATTTGATGAATTTTGCTTTATTTTGCAGTTTAATTTTGTGTCTTTTATGAACCTCAATAATAACACAAAGCATAGGGGCGTCGGTGGCGTTGACTCGGCTGTAATGTAATGTAAATCCAACAGACGTGCTTTCGAGCCCGTCGTACAAATAGTGAACTCTGTTGTTGCACCGTCGACCCTTTGTTTAAAACAATAATAAAACATTAAAAATAATTTTTTATTACAAAAAAGCATTAAATTAATATCAATCGAAAATCATATTTTTTACTTCACTCGATGTAACAACAAAATACGAAGAGAGAAAGAGAACACTGTGTATCAGCAAAGATGAGAACAATTCAACAATTATTCAGATATCGTGCAAACGTTTCGATCTTTATTGAGAACACCTTCAGAACCTGGGATTTACAAACATTGTTTAAATTTAACAAATGAATGTAAGATGTGGAAAAAGTGTCACAGGCACTCTCAACACAACACAGAAGAATGGCACCCTCACGCAGAAAACAAACACTTTGAGAGACTTTGAGTGAGAAGAATTACTTTGATTGAATATAAAAATATATTTTTTGTATTGCATAAATATACTTTTTTCCACATTCTATATATATTAGTTAAATTTAAACAAAGTTTGTATATTTCCTTGAAGATATTCTCGATCGAAACGTTGGCATGATAAAGAAAAGTTTTACTGAAACCTACATCACACCAGACCGCATCTCACGATATCTGAATAATTATCGATTAACGGCCACTAATCACACACAATTCATAAACTATAAAAAAATAAATTACAATTAAAAAAGGTTGCAATAAAAAAGACAATGGCATAAGCAGGATTCGAACCCACGATCTTCGGCTAGATATGCTGCTCCACTTCCATTTGAGCCATAGGGACTCACGATCCACTCGGACACTAACTTCCCATCTCAACCCTACCTTTTGATTTTTCCCTCCTTTTTGCCATTTTTCAAATGTTGTGTAATCGGATTCTCGACGACAAATGAAATGACCACGGAGAGCTGTAGTGAAGTACTCTTCATTTTAAATCTTAAAATTCGTTAATTTCGTGGTCCGCTTGGCCAATTAATTGTAATATATTAATTGGTAAAGCAGCCCACGAAATTAGTGAATTTCAAGAAAAGGTTTACATAAACAGGACCGTGTAAACTCAGTCGCAGCTAAGCCAATATCATTAATCAAATTCAATATCAATAACGTACATATATCATCATCACATTAAACAAAACATAAAATAGAACATATATCAAACATTTCCAGATAGTCTAATTCTTCAACAATATGGCTTTCCTAGCCTTAATCATCCCGGTCTATATAATCCTGAAAGGGTAATCAGGCCGAATCATTACCAATGTTTTTTCCCATTGTCCGCTCCTTTCACCTCAAAGAAGCCGGCTCCTCATATAAAAATGTTTTTCTTTCCTAATTCCTTCCTCCCATTGAAATTCCAACGTATATAAACATAAAACATTAATATATCACTGGCACTCTCAACCCGACACACAATAATGGCATATCTACTCAAACAGCAAACACTTCGAGTGAGCACAAATACTTTGATCGAATTTAAAATTTCTTCTAGCACTGTGCAAATTCATCTTTTTACACAATACACGCATTTCTCAAATTTAAACAATATTTGTAAATCCCAGGCTCTGAAGATGATCTCAATAAAGATCGAAACGTAGGCAAGATAAAGAAAATGTTTTTCTAAAACGGACTTCACACCAGACCGCAATCTCATGATCCCCAAATAATTATATACGTATATATTTGATTATTTTTATATTTACATGTATAACATCTTCTTAACACCTGATTCGATATCTTCATCAATGTAAAAATTGCCACATATATTGGTTCATAACATATTCGAACATTTACTGTTAGAGGTCAAACCGCCCGTGCTTTGACGAAAAAACAGAACAAACACAACCGGCTTATTTCCCAAAGGTATTTTCAGTTATGACGAATGTACGAATTCGTTTAACTTCATTATCACCGGTAGACATGAACGGAAAGTTGATCCATCACACTCACGTCGGGCCCAGCTTTAATTTAGCATGGATACAATACTGTCACAAAAATTGTTGCAGGAAACAAAACTTGTTGATTTTATTTGTTATTCAAATTGATTACTAGGTCGGAGAAAACATACTTTAAAAAAGAAGCCTATGAGGAGAATATTCTTTACAATCCATACATTAAATAAAGTTGGAATAGGGGATGTTTAGTGTCAGTGGTTAATTGTTTTATTTATTAATAAACGCACTCTCAATCTGATACACAGCATTGGCAAATCTATAGAGAAAACAAACGTTTTGAGCCCTGAAGATGACCTCAATAAAGATCGAAACGTTGGCACGATAAACAAAATGTTTTTCTACCAGACCTCATTTCACGATTTCCAAATAAGTATTTACGTTTTAAGTCGAGAAGTATGCTACAACTCTTGCTTATCACCAAATGACAAGTGCCTTGTGAAAAACTGCAGATTGTTTTGAATGTTTCTTCCTAAGTCAAATAATATCTACCGCTTTGTGTCTCAATCCATTTATATGTTAAAAGAATAAGCATTTGATTGAAACAATTGAGCGACAAGTATTTTATTATACTTTTTTTATCTTGTGGTCACGGTACTAAATTTTTCATCTTCTCGGCACTTTCATATCATTTATTTCATCCTAGGTTTTTTTTTTTTTTTTTTTTTTTTTTTTTTTTTTTTTTTTTTTTTTTGTAAGGTTTTGATTTTTTCCCCAATTTTTTTGGGTTGTTTTAATTTCTTACAGCTGTATGCCTTTCTTAATATTATCATTGATAGTTTTGTTTGAAGTTTAGTGACCGTTATTAAATGATTATTCGGAAATTATGAGATGCGGTCTGGTGTGACGAAGGCGTTAGAAAAGTTTTTTCTTTCTCGTGCCAACGTTTCGATCTTTCTTGAAATCATCTTCAGAGCTCAGTCTTTTTTTCTGCGTAATTGCCTCATTCTCGTGGGCATTCTCAATACGACACACAAGAATGACACAATTATGCAGAAAACACACACTTTGAGCCCTGATGATGATCTTAATAAAGAACGAAACGTTGGCACTACAAACAAAAATATTTTTCTAAAACCTAAGTCACACCAGACCATATTTTACGATCTCCGAATAATCATTAATTAATCTGTAACTCTAATTACTTTGTAAATCTCATTTAACACATATTTCCTTTTTATGTTCGCAAGAGATACTAGTACCATTTTTCATTTAACGTCTTTTTCAAATGTTGAAGCCGCATAGTTTTTTTACAGTTAAAAACAAGGTATTTTTACTTCGTACTGTTGTTGTTCTTAGAGCGACTGATCACTTTACTCGAGTCGTCTATTTACTCAAATGCGTTTTTTCATTTCCTTACGGGAGATAGCTTAAAGTCGTTACGTCTTTGAGTAGAACGAGCGAGAGTAGTAGGACCTAGTAAAGTGGGTTCGAACGGGACAAAATGTTTTATTCACTTGCAGACCAACCATCGCCAATTTTTTTATACTTTTAATGGATGCTACGTTTTAGCTTAAAATAAGAACTAGAAAAATCGAATTATTCTTAGTACGTTTCAAAAATGTATACACTTAGGCTCATATAAATGATTGTATAACATTTGGTGAATTCATGTTTTACTTTAGTTAACTTTATTATCGATTGTTCGTTTTGAGTGCTGTGTTATGCTTTAACATTGAGTTGCCTTTATTACCGATTAAATGATTAATAAATAATCACTAAATTATATCCAACGTGAAAACTGGGTATCGTATCATCATCATATCTTTGTCAAGCATCGCAATACCGGCTGTCGTATATCGGTACGCCCATTTGTGCTATGGCTAAATTTACGTCAAAGGTTTATACATTGTTGGATCGGCAACAATAGATGGACAGTACGCCCAATGAGGAACGGCGAATGTATACATATAGCGAATAGAATATACACTAATAATATGGACGTAAAGTTCTTCTTAGATGTTCTTTACGGCAATTACAGAAATAATAAAATCGTCTTAAAGGTGTTGATGGTTCCGAGACTTAAACCAACCTAACAAAGAAAAACACCGACAAACAGATATAACGCGAGCGCGAGCGCACACACTCACGCACCCCAACTACTCATGACCTTAATAAAGAGATATGACTTCAGAGAAATCACACAGAAAATTTTATTTATAACATACATAAAAATAATAAATTGTTATAACAATCCATGCTTCTTGGGTGGTTCTAATTAAAAAACTAATGATTTAAATCGATTTATAATTTTTATATAATAATGTATATCGTCATATATAATATGTGGCTGAGATGAATAATCAGTGTCCCGCTCGAAACACAAAAATTATAGATCAATTTAAAAAAAAAATATTATAGTCGATACATATTCTTTACTTGAAGAACCTCGGTAAATAACTCCTTGTAAGCGTACACCAGATCGACAAGAATAAATCACCCGCTGGCAGTTTTTTATGGCAGCTACTTGGCAGATTATCTCCTATTTCCATCCAAACAGATGTAATAATTCGTGCCAAAAATTATTCATATATTACCTACTTTATTATTTATCTCTGATTTATGAATTGGTTTGGATTATTTAAAGGTAGAAAGGTACAGACAAGTTAAAAAATATTGAAAATATTCCTACAAAGAAATTTTTTAAAAAGTTTAATTTAATTTTGAACTACACCCTTAATGCTCGTTTGATTGCAATTTTTATATATATTACAATTATTTAAAATTTGAAGGGGGCAGCGGCATGTTCGTGGATCGTCATGCGTTTTAAAACATTTAATTTTTTTCATGTGTAGAGATTAGTGACCGTTCATCGATTCAGATATCGTGAGATGCGGTCTGGTGTGACGTGGGTTTCAGAAAAACGTATACTTTATCGTGCCAACGTTTCGATCTTCATTGCGATCATCTTCACACCAGACCGCATCTCACGATACCTGTATAATTAATTGGTTTTTAAGTTAAACTACAATTTTTCACAGAACGTTATTAATCCCAAGTTAGTTTTTATGTTTCTTTAAAATCGTTTCGAATAATTTGGTGGTTTTTCTGATGAATCTCACCTTCATGAAGTTGCTACTGAACTGCCAAAACTACGTTCACAACTATAATGCTAATCTGTAGCACTAACAAATTGGACGAATAAAAGAAAGGTAGAAAGTACAAATAAGATATGGGAAAATGACGCTAAATGACTCGCCTCGTATAAAACCATCACGAATCTTCAAAAATGCACATAAACATTAAATACCATGTACGTAAAGGACGGAAAATGAACAGAGGCGTAAACTTGTAACTATAAAATTCTAACATATTTAACATTAAGATGTTCATAAGTAAACCAATTAACAGCAATCACATAAATCGCGTACAGATTTAAAACTTCCATATCAACTACAAAGAAAATTGATGGACACGAAGACCTACCGGAAGAATGAATAAAAACACTGTTAATTCGCTAAAAGCATCAAAGATAAGGCCGACACTCATTCAATTTCCTTCACGACCTTGTAAAAGATATCGAATTCACAGAAATAAAACGCAGACTCTTAATATCTTGAAATATCGAATGACGCCTAAAGCGGGGATGCTACCCCACGCAAATTCAAAGTACTTTCCAAAAGATTGTATTATCCCGTGCACATCTGCCTGATTTGAAAAAAGCCCATTTGTAAGTATGTCCAGCGGCCCTGCATTCGAACCCTGGACCTTTACCTTACAGTGATGAGCGCCGTGTCAAACTGAACCTTGCGACCACCGACGCGCCCGAAATCATATTTTTACTTCAAGCTATATGCATTATTGTTGCCGTATTAATTAAAACATACTTATTTTAATATAAACCAAATTAAGCGAGATCAAAAATTCATTAGTTCTAATTTAAAAATAATCAATTTTAATGATTTGGCAGAAAATTAACCAAAACACCGTTTATTGATATAATGAATTTAGCTAACAATTTCTTACATGGATTTGCCTATAAAATTTAACTAGAATTTATTACAAGATTTTGCTCAAAGTACTGCATTAAGAATAAAAGAGGCGTTGCAATTGTGAAAATGATTTGTGATACATAACTGAAGGTGGTGTGTCCTTGACGTCGAATGGATGTGCACACCCTAGCGAAACGTGATAAGGCATCGGGTGTGTTCCCAGCTTAAGGAGACCAAAATGATCGGAAATGACCACATATCAGGTTTATCATGGAGAAATCTCTCAAAATGTAATGGGTTTTGTGCAAACGTTGAAACATTAAACCATTTAAAAATTTTTAGGTTGTTATAATCGACGTTAAAAGTTAAAGCTGTTTCATTGAAAACATAATAATTACAGAAATATTTCTGTTTTGCTATACATTCATGTAACTATTTTTTCAAAGTATAACGCGATCAACTTACATCTTTCTGTAATGGACGCAATTGAACGTTTAGTCCGTTTTAAATAGTTAAACAACCCGCTCTGTAACACGATCTTCTTTTAGAAAAATTTGCTCTTAGAAGTGATTAACGGTGATTAACGGATGGTCATTTGGCTTTCCCCTGATCACTTCCAAACGGTATTGCTTAACCACAATACGATTTTTCATCCCGCTTAAATAGTTACCCCTTAACTACTCAGGCCATAAGAGGGTTCTACAAATGAGAAACATTTATAGTAGTACACTTTTTTATTTTGTACTCGTGTATAATTGTACGTTATATGTCTCCTCAACTTGTTTGTGTGCTTCTGATATTGTTTCTAACAATCCAATCTAGTCTAGAGAAGAAAGTTGATAGATTTTCTTTTTTAAATGTAGGATGGTAATTATACCAATGTTTGTTAGTTGTGCAGTTTTAAAAACCGTTGAAGGAGAAATAAAAGGAAACTTCGTCCGAACATTCTGTATGCAAAGGGGGCAATGCAGGGCCGGATGTAACATAAAACTTGAATTTTAGACGAGTTAATGAATATTTTACAACGCTTTGTAAAATGAAGCCGGTGTAAGAATCGGGTCCGTCAAGAGAGAACAAGAGTGGGAAAATATCCTCGACCTACAGTGGACTCTTGTTATTCTGAATATCTTGATAATACAAACTCTTCAGCAGGTCACCTTGGTAAATCGAAAAAAAAATTCCATACTCTAGGTAATACGAAATATTTTTTGTGATAGAGCAAGGAATTAGGGTCACTTGTTTACTTTATAATTCGAAAATTTATAATGATCCTCTAACTTTCACCGAATAGTTTACCTCTTTGCAGTTTAAAGTTACGTCGAAATTTTTGTCATTTGTTATGTTCGGCGGTTAGTATTTTGTCAGTTCTCAGCAGCGGTCACTTTGAACAGCATTTAGGCATGTCAAATTGAAACATAAAAGAATTCATAACTTTTTGAAAATAAATAAGTTGAATTTTCCACGATCTATTTCCAATTATTTTTTACGATGTTTTATATATGTACAATTTAAATAAGAACTTTCAGAGTTGCATTTCAAGCCTTAATAATTTGATTTTGTTCTTTCCTCTTGATAACAAAAATTAATTTTATTTGTGGTCTCTTAGAAAATTGGCGAAAGTCGACGCTATAACACCTTAGGTTAGATAACTGGGGGCGTCGGTGACCGCAACCTTAAGCGTTGACACGGCGCTCATCACTGTAATGTAAGGGTGCGGCGTAGGGGTTGGCGATCCCATCGCCCGAGGCAACTGCCTTGCAAACAGCCAACACAAAACCTTTGCATTTCCCCAAATCCCACTCCCTCCTCTCGGATGCGAGAGGACATCCAGGTTTACTGTAGCCTAGAGCGCCTGGCAAGCATACTAAAACAGTAGCCGGTTTGACGAATTTCTGTGTTGTCATTTGCTACAATCAACCGTCAGGTGTGCGATCAGTCACATTTCGCGGAAAGCAGCATGCAATTCCTATATGCGAGAATAACTGAACTACGGGCGGAAGCATGTTCCAAAGTCTTCTGCTTGCAATTGAGGTCGGACTCGTAGTGGTGAAGCTCCTTGAGAGTAGCCCAGGGGCCTACGGAGATTGTTGTGTTCCACTAAAACAAAAAGCCGGTGCCGGCCTGTCTGTCGGAAGTACCTACGCTAGGGGTGCGCCTCCACTCGGGGTTTCGATATAGCTGCCTTCTCTATCGAACGGGAGTAGCTTCGGCTGCGACGCTGGTCGGGCGGTCTGCCGACCCAGCCCTGCAGAAGGGCCAAGCGAGGAAGAGCCTTTTTCGAGGCTCGACGTGAAAACCTACGGAATTGCACAACCCTCCGTAGGCGGAAGCGTGTCGACTCCTTTCTTGAGAAACGATCCCGTGCTTGCACGGGGGACCGATATGGCCCTAGGGCTAGGCGCGGTCTTTAAAGACCGTCATGTCCTTCTCAGGATTTGAGCAAGACAGGGAACGAATGTAAGGTAAAGTTCCCCGGTTCGAATCCAGCGGCCCGGCCTTCAGCAAATCCTACATACTTACTTTTTTCAAAAACACCGACACCCCGAGGGTTGATACAACCTTTGCTGTTGCGAATCCTCGCAAGAAAAAATAGATTGAATATCGCTGTTCATGTAAGAATTCCAAAAGCTTAAACGTTTTAATAAGACAAAATGTAGGGTTGATTAAATGTAAAACAGGTAGAATATAATAAAACATGAAATAAATCAGGTCCGGCATATATTGTTTCAAGTAATTTTGAGGGAGAGAGAATAAAAAACTTCTATGCCAGATAAGTGGGAACACACATACCTGACGCAACGCTATGCGATGCTACCCGACGCCTTGCCACGTTTTGGTAGGGTGTGCAGATCTGTACGAAGTCAAGCGCACGTCACATACAGTCACACAATAAACACCATCATAATCGCAATACCTCTTTTGTTCTTAATGCATTATTTTGAGCAAAAACATATAATAAATTATTAGTTAAATTTTCTGAGCACAACCATATAATAAATTGTTCGTTCAACTTGATTATTTTAAATAAAGTTATTCTAATTTTTAAAAAATTTTTCTTCCTAATCATCAAAATCAAACACTTTTTACAAAAACCTCACAAATTTAATTCGGTTTACTTTAAATAAGAATATTGTCATTAATATAACGACAAAATTACATATACATCGTTTGAAATAAACTACAAAAAATATGTGTGTCCTGTTCAGAGGCTACTCGATGAAAACGGCGCCATTTTATGTGCAAAACCTTGAAAGAAAATTGTTTGTTAAATTTTATGTGTAAAAACGTGTAACAAATTGCTAGTTAAATTCATTCAGCATTCAGGTGTTTTCATCTGTTTTTACCAAACCATTAAAATTAATTTTTAAAAATAGAAACTAATGAATTTTTGATCTCGGATAATTTGGTTTATCTTAAAATAAGTATGTTGTATTTAATAAAACGACAACAAAACATGTAGTTTGAATAAAATATGAGTGTCCGGTTCTTTTGTCTTCCACTGTACGCGATGCTACCCGACTAAAATCCGGACAGTGGGGATCGCAGAGCGTAGAGTTGGGTAGCGTTACATAACATCGGCCGTTAAACAAAATTGTACTTTGGATTTGAGTCGGGTAGTATAGGGTACCGTTGCATCGGGTGTGTTCCCGGCTAAACAGTAGGTAGATAGATAAAGAGAAGGAAAGCGAGTCAGCCTATAGAGAAGATGGAGAAAAAACACAAGAGAAAAACGGAAAGAGGTAATTCATAGGACGAGGGAGGGAGAACTAAACGAAATTGAAACGCTTTGTTTTTAAAATTTTCAAATTTAGAACATATTGACAGTAATCTTTAAAAAAAAGAGAAAGGGAGAGAGAGGGAGAAAGTGAGAGCGGGGGACTGAGAAAGGGATAGAGAGAAAGTAACAGGAAAAAGATGAAGATAGGAATAGAAAAAGATTACATATAAATTAAAAACAATCAAAATATGAATTAAATAATTCAAATTATTCTTCCCACTATATTGCTGGATTGATTATTGAAAACTAGAAAGTTATTAAATACCTAACAGTTGTTAACACCTAAAATCTATTACTTAAAATACATATTGAAAATATATATACACTAAATATATTTCATATAATATATTTATACTTCATATAAATAAATGTATTAAAATAGATATAAATATATATGTATATTTATAAAATCTTGTTGAAAATTCTCGTTTCACAATGGGCTATGACGATATGACTAATCGCAAAAAATTAGGAAAGTATATTCCAACCAAAGCAAACTTTTTTGAGCATTTTAACTTAAAAAAAGGAATATCTCTTTACTGACCATAAATAACGCGAGGGTAGTACCCAAAACTGTCGAGGGTTGAGAGGAAGGCTATGCCGGATTAATTGACCCATCCGAACTCTATTCATCAGTCGGGCCTAACAGGTGGATCTAAATCAGCCTAACCTCCCCTCACTCTTGACGGCCCTAAAAAACAATAGCCCAGGTGTGATAGGGGCTGCAGAAGAACCAGGGTTGCCCTGTGCTAATCCATTGTGCTTCTGGACAAAGAGAAAGCCTTTAATTAATTTAGTACTCTAGCTCATTGAATTCGTCCTGGGTGAGTAACTACTTTGAAACCGCCGGGCCGTTTTGTGTAAGAAGTGGAATTCGCTGTTTAATTAATTTTTTATGGGGGGGGGGAATGAGATCTGCTCTCTTGCTCTCTTTGATTCTATTCTATTGAAACCAATGCAGTTGGTATTGAACAAATGAACCTTGAATACACTTTGAGGGTAGACTGTCGGACCTAAGATAATTAAATGTAACATTTTTGACATTTGGTGTCCTAGCGGATCGAAGTTACAATAGCTCAAGTGGTAGAGCAACGGCTTATTTATTGGGTTGTCCGGAAAATAATGCAGGATTTTGGTATTAAACAAAAAAAAAAGAAACTAGTTACTTTAAAGCAATGTTCTTTAATCAAAATAATTTCCCATACTCTCAATACATTTCTCCCAACGTGTTGGTAACTTATTAATTCCGTCTGAGTAGAATTCAGAATTTTTAGAATTGATAAAGTCAATAAATGCATTTTCCAGTTCCGTTTGATTTTTGAATATTATGTGTTGTAAGTAGCGGTCCAGGTGTCTAAAAAAATGGTAGTCAGTAGGCGAGAGGTCAGGAGAGTAGGGTGGGTGAGGCAAAGTTTCATAGCCAAGCTCCAATAATTTTTGTGACGTTACACGTGACACATGTGGTCGAGCGTTGTCATGCAACAAACTTTTCCACTTTTCCAATCGCCTTGAGGTGGTCAGCGACGGTCGTTTTACTGACTTTGAGTTGCTCTGCAAGTTCTCGAACAGTTGTTTTGGGGTTTTCTTCCACCACTGATCGCAGAACATCATCATTAAGAGAGGAAGGCCTTCCACGACCTTCTTCATCTTCAAGGCTGAAATCTCCCTCCCGAAATTTTTTAAACCACCTTTGCACAGTGCACTCATTAACACAACCCTCGCCCCAGACTTGGTTAATGTTTCTAGCCGTTTGGGCTCCGCTTCGGCCGAGTTTAAACTCGTAAAAGAAAATCGTACGAAATTCTCGCTTTGACATTATAAGGATGACTGAATTATTTCCAAGTAGCGGAATGCTACAGAGGTAAACAAACAATATCATTTGGAAGAGGATTAATAAGTGTTGACATTCATACAAATGAGTAATCCTGTAAACGTAAACAGAATATTTTATATAGATTTTTTTTAATGAAAACTTAAAATCCTGCATTATTTTCCGGACAACCCAATAGAAGGTCGTGAGTTCGAATCCCGCAAGTGACACTGGCTTTTTTAATTCAACCAATACTTTTCATAAAGATTAATTTAATTGACAAACGTTATTTAGTCTATCAAACCACAAAATCTAATAGATTATTAAATATAATAAATAAGAAGCTCGATCAAAATAAGTTATGAAGGAAAATTAAAATGCGTGGTATTTAGTGACCGCTAATTAACGTGGACTCTCAACACGACACACAGTAATGGCACATATACACAGAAGATAAACACTTCGAACCCTGAAGATGATCTCAATAATCATCGAAACGTTGACACGATAAAGAAAACGTTTTCCAAAACCTATGCCCAACCAGACCGTATTGCACCATCTGCAAATAATCGAAAATTAAAGTACTTTGTTCTTATGTCATTATATGTCGTTTAAATAGCCTACCAGATTGTCAATTAATTGAGACGAATTACAATGTAATCAGACTAAATCAAAAATAAACACCAACTTCAATTGATAATAAATCTGTTTACAAAATAGTAGATTTGTTGTATGCTTTTCCTTTAGATAGTTGGAATTATTCCAAAACCAAATAGAATTGTGGCTATTTTATTTCTGTGGGGTCGCCAGTCAATTTTCCTATTATAGCACACACCCTGCCGGTTGGTGTCACCTGGGTGAAGGTGTCTCTTTAAACACCACATGGTACTGCACGTGTTCTACACCTGTACTTATCACGCGTCTAGACTCTCAGTCTTCTTTCCGCTCAGCTTAACACCCCATCGGGACGGTTCTATTTTTGAATTTTATTTTATTTTCGGCCTCTATCAACGATCGCATTGGCTTATCATATAAAACCGAACCTGGAACCCCTGGAGTTGGATACTATCGAGAATAAACCAGTAGGATTGGAGATCAAGCTATAAGTGCCCCTCTCTCTAAAAAAAACTTTTTCAATGCATTGATCATTTAAAAAAAATGAAATTTTGTTTAATATTTATTTCACTAAACAACGTAAAACTAAAATAAATAAAAAAATTTCAACTTGTGCTGAATTATAAACTCGTAAAGCCAATATTATAAAATGTATCTCTCCAATTTTTAAAACAATCTGGAAATTAAGTCAGTTAATTAAAAAACGTGCCTGCGGAAAATTTTAATATTAGATACTACTCTGAAAAGATTGTCTTGACAAATAAGCGCATCAATGTATTTTATACTGTAAACTATTAGAAACTTTGATATGATTTTACGTAAAAAGTTCTAACATTTTTATTTAACGTTAACAAACATTTTCAAACGTTCATACATCGTAACAGGTATAACGTACCCCGTATGCAATTACTGGATCACCAAAAAAATAAGAAAAATGATCCTGAATTCGAACCAACGTATTTCTAAATAGGCTTTTTTTGCTAATAGAAAGGAAAAACACGGAAATCCGAGGGTTGATTTCCACTCTGCAGTTACCATTGCATAAACCCGTTTTTAAAAGATATTTAACAAATAAACTAACCGAACTAAAAAATTAAAAATACGAAATTGAAACTTGTGATCATTATAAACTTCTTCAAAAATAAACTCTCAAAAAAATTTCTTAGCGGCTTAATTTTGCGTTTTGTTTAAATAAAATAAAACTTAAAATTGTGAAAATGTTTTATTTCGTAGCGTCGAAAGAATATGACAAAACATTTACCTTACCATCTTTTCGTTATTATTAGGCAACTAATAAAAATTGACCACAATCAGCATATATGTTCACTTTTATTTTTTCAGGGCATCCGACAGCTTGGTCATTTCAGCCCAGAAGCATTAACATAATACTGCTACACTCTCGGTACACAATCACACCAATAAATACATTCATCTACCTATTCCCAATAATAAACTAACATAAATTGGAGTCCATGGGGTATTTTTATAAACTTTTCGCCATCAGCACAAGTCATGCACACCAATAAAAACACATACAAAACGCAGAAACACAAAAGATATACATTTATTCCTATATACAATAAAAAAATTCTATTTACTTTAAAATCCGAAACAGAGGACCCTGAAACTCGCTGCTGTGTCCTAAAACTCTCTTTAAATCTGGCGGCATCGGGCCCTGCCATAGTTGTTAATAATTGTTTTTTTATGATAACACTTAAATTTTAGAAATATTTTCTCGTTGGGTATGCAGACGAACTTAATTCAAAATGAAATTAAGACGTCAATTTTAATTTGTTTTATTAAATATTAGTTACTTTAAAAACTTACTTATTTCAATATGTGTTTTGAATTTAATTAAGTCCGGAAAACGATCATTTCTCGCATAATTTTGCGTTCATATAGTTACATAATAAATATATGATGCTCAACGAAGTTAAATTTTTTAGCTGAACCAACGTTGATAGTCCTTTCTAGCACCCTTGAGTACAATATTTTCGATGAAGAGATGAGATATTTGTGTGGTGTAAATCCCAAAGCATGAAGATGATCTCAATAAAGATCGAAACGTAGGCGCGATAAAGAAAATGTTTTCCTGAAACCTACATCGCACCAGCCCGCATCTCACAATTTCCCAATAATATGACATGATTTGATTTGTTCTCAAAATTTTCGCCTTGATGCTTGAAATGATGATAACGTATTGATTTAAATCTGGCTTTCATAAATAATTGACCGATGACATAGTGAAACAAGAGTATTTAGTGATTTCGTACTAATTTTCTGCCTTATAATTACATAAACAACTAAGTATATTGATATAAACTCATATTACAGAAATGTGGACAAAAAGAATAGAGTTTACATTAGATGAAATCCAGAGTAATTATTATTTTTCAAAAGGATACCCCGAGAAAACAACACCGCCGGCAGATCGACCCCAAAAATGTTAATATTTGCCTATAAAAGTTCAGATTTATTGCTTCGAAGTGTGTATAAAACAGTTGTTCAAAAACAAAATTTGTTTGATCTACTGCTGTACTAGAATGCGCCATTCGTCCTTGAAACTTTTTATATATCTTATTTAATGAAATCCTCGATTGTTAATGTAAGCAAAAATTTTATGTTTTTTACAAGTAAGAAAAATAGAGGTAAAATCAACTAAATCTCTTCCGATTATTTTTTTTTTTCTAAACTTTTTATTTGTTTTTTACAACTGCATTCTTCCACGCAACAAGTAAAACTGATTATATTTACATATGGACATATTAACATGAAAGCTTACAATTACCATCCAGTGATGGTAACCGTTAGTAAATCAATACGATATGCGAGATGTATTGCATTGCAGGAGACCGAGGTAACTGTTAAGGTTATCGCGGAGCCATTGACGCTTCAATCTTCTGTTGGGATTATTAGGTAATGTGGTCGATGACAGATTTTTAACCAAACCGTTCGGATGATGGGGTAGTTTGAACGTTTTGTAGCGGGATTGGGCTAGGTCGGTAACAAAAGGGTCATTTAGGTCGGTATGGATGGTGTGATTGGATATATAGAAATGGGAATGTACTGTTGTTCTGAGGACTTTAGATTGAATGGATTGGATTCGATTGAGGTTGGAATGCTTAGCTTCAAGTTCGTATGTCTAAATGGGGGCCAGGAGGGCAATGTAAATTTTTTTTATTAGTGAGAGATCGTCTGTCGGGTAGTAGTTTAAGGGCGAAAAGTCGTATATTACAGTCTGTGCGCTTAAGTCCTGTAGGGGGGTTCCAGCCATTTGTCCAGGTCGTCCTCGGATGTATCGTACATGATTCGAAATTGGGATGGGAACGTTGTGAAGAAGGGGGTGTTTTCTTGTTCAGTGATCTTGATTCTCCACCGACGCCAGCATCCTTGGATGTTTAGGTAATTTTGAAGATTACGGGAAGCAGTGGCACGATCTTTATCAGAAGAAAGGATTGCGGTATCATCGGTTAAGGTGGAGGTGTTAGTGTTGGGTTGCGTAGGTAGATCGGAGGTATAAATTGAATAAAGGAAAGAAGGACCCTATGAGACACCTGCAAGAATAGGATGGATAAAAAACAATGAATTCTTGTGGGATACCTGGAAGCATTATTATTACCTTATCCTAAAATCCTATCTTAACGATCATTTTCGTTTTAAATCTGTTTTATATCAGTTATATGTTACTTGTTGTAGTTCCTTAGTAGTAAACCATGTAAGGTCGTTTCCAAATTATTAATATTTTTGTGAATTTGGAAAAATCATAAGGTATTTGGAAAGAAGAAGACCACAAAAGCGTTAATTTTAATTTCCTAATTTTATAAAACGTGTTTTATAATTTTTTTAGCTGGTTTGCTGCAAGTGTTGTTTGGCTTTTGTTACGTTTATCTCTTCCATTTCATTTCTGACTTCTAAATGTATACCCAACAAACGGCGAAAACCATTATTGTGAACGGCTGGCTTACATCTTTGATATGGAAGGATATGTGTAAGCAAATAATGAAAAATGAGAGCTCTACGATGAATTACAGTTTCACATATTCACCACATCATGAATATTATTGCTCGTGGTAAAGAAATGACAAGGCAAAAAGTTATTCCAATTATGTGAAATGTTTGTCTTTAAAACTTGTATTTATTCGAATTTAAATGCAATTTGTTTTTACAAAAAAAGGAGAAAGATTTACATTGAAAACGTTGGCATTTAGTAATTAAAATCAGCAACAAAAACAAAACAGGTTACTGTCATTTGAATTACAACACAAACAATCATTATAACTTATTAAACAATCATACATAATAGCAGAACGGCTGTTTAATAAATTTATTTGAGCGTGGTGAAAAACAGCTCAAACTATTTAACATGAACGACAGTCACATCGGATGGATCGTTGATCCATCACACAAGGGGAATAGGAGACAGCTTGTAACCAATATATCAATTTATTTTCACTCGGCCAAAATGTTTAATTTCATGTAAGGGGCAATATGGAAAAAGACAAATTCCTCGACATAATTGCACATTTATCTTATTGCCCAACGTTTGTACTTTTGGCACAAAAAAATTGATTAAATCTCATCTGCTTATCTGTACGGCGATAATCTAGTGGAAATATGAGAATTGTCAAATGGGAAAGGATCCCTGCCCGTGGCAGATCTTTTTCCCGGATAAGCCTGGGGATTAAATGAAATCAAGAACTCAATTTAATTTCACTGGAAATACTCCTTGGAGATGGTGAATTGAATTGATTGTGATTCCGATACAGAAAGGGTGTTCTCGTTGTTAAAATAACGCTCCTTGCTCCACAATTTTATTTAATACTTTAATATTTTACATTTCTTTTTACTATTGTAGAAAATATTTAAATCATTTGTTGACAAAATGTAAATTTCTTTCAATTTCCGTATCGCAAACAATATCTTTATCTTATAATAAATTTATAAATCTTTGATATAGTTTGTACAATGATAAACAAATTAATTGATTTTCTCTAGAAGAAATATATTTAATATATATATATTTATTTATATATTTAATTAAATATAATATATATATATATTTCTTCTAGAGAAAATCAATTAATTTGTTTCTCATTGTACAAACGATATCAAAGATTTATAAATAGTTTAAATATATATATATATATATATATAAATAAATAAATAAATAAATATATATATATATCATATCAGGTTAATTCATAATAGACTTTTAATAGGCAACAACCTTCCAATTTGTCCTCGATGTACGCGAAGTGGAGAACGCATAATTTTGACAGTAAAACATATTTTGG
>CM077099.1:12377834-12401384 GCA_039619505.1 Cimex hemipterus | reverse complement strand
GTGTGTGTGTGTGTGTGTGTGTGTGTGTGTGTGTGTGTGTGTGTGTGCCGGTGGTGATAAAGAAGAAACCAAATGATTAATTTTTATAATGTTTATGTTGTATCACTTATCAAACTATGAAACATTGTGTCGTCTTGGACGCTCCCCACTGGTTAGAGAATCTAAATTAACTGCGGAAGTACAGTTTATACAAAATACCATAGAGTGCGCTCTTACAGGGGCAGAAAAAAAGAACCTCCATTAGACTAGTAGTAGTAGAGTAGACCAGTAGTAGTAGAACAGCCAGTAGTAGTAGAGCAGTTGCTTTTGTTACAGTAACATACAACCTTCTTAACCGTGCTAGTGGGGAGTGCATCCGTGCCTTAATATTTTACTAAATAAAATTTAAATTGTTGTGTTTATTACTATGTCCGACCTTGAAGAGGGCCAGATCTCCGAAGATGAGTGGGTCCCTAGCTCAACGGATGAATTTCCCGACATATATTTTCTAAATTTCTTCGATGGGACGCCAAGTTGATAGGAATTTTACATTTAAACCGGCGTCCAGAGCAAAAAAAGCCAATTCGCGCCGTGAGACAAAATGTTAAAAAAGAAAAACTATTAAAACCATGTAAATAATAAGTTTACAATATTAGTAATTAATTTTAATTGTAATAATTATTATTTGTTCAACTTTACGAAATGTATAAATTTAACGACTGTAGCATTCAATTAAGAACAATAACTAATAATTATAGAAATAATACATATATAAATTAATGATTAATTACCGAATGTCAATGAGTTATGAGAAAATTTGGCATTTTGTGCGTCCGTTCGTTCAGCTCTGGAGGATGCAATATTACACAGGCCAGGAAGTGGGATTCGGAGAAGTAAGTAAAAGAACAGGACGCCAACTGGTGCCTTTATGTATAGCAAACGACTTTCGTGTATGATGGACGCAAGTTATCAATGGGCATAAAAGGAAGGAAGTATTATAACAAAATGGAAATTGTATATCTGAAAAATGTACATATCCAATTTGCAATTGTATATATTCAATTGTCTATATACAAACACCTGTAATTCTTTTCAAAGAGTAGGTAGAAAATTTAAGTCCCGTGTCAAAGGTGTTGTTGTTTTAAAAAAGAGAAGAAAAAAGAGTGGGAGAGAGACAGAGAGAGAAAATAATCCTAATAAAGAAAGGCGGTGTAATATTTTATAACATTCTGAAGCCATTTGCAGGCTCATAGGCTTAATTTAATACAGCATGATTTGCTTATTTGAAAAAAAAATTGAACAAACTGAAGATAAATGTTAAACACTGAATTATTAATCTTTGTTTAAAGATATTGGTTTTTACAAAAAGTAAACCTCGTATTGAAAAATAATCCCTTGGGATCTAGCTAAAATAAATTAATTCACCTTAAATCTTATAGCCAATGTTTTTGCTCATTTCCCTTTTATACTAAAGCCTGTTATTTAAATTGTCATTTAACATTCAACACTTTGGTTTATTGTTTAAACAATGCAAAACGTCGTTTTAGTTATTTTATAAAAGTTACTTTTCACCTATCTTCTAAGATTGAAAAAAAGTAGATAAAATGCGACCGCAGTTGTATCCTTTGGGGGGCAATCCTTTTCCTTGAATAGCTATTGTCCGGTAAATCAGTCTACTGGGGATTTATGAAAGGGGCGGATTTCTTCTAAAATTTCTATAGGTCAATTTCTAGTGATCAACAAAGTGAAAATATTTGACTTCCTCGCCTCCGATTTGAATGTGATAAGACGAGGATTCGCATATGAGCGTCTAATCAGGTTTATGTTAATGTTGTCGTTCAATTAAATTCGATTACAGTAATTGACGTGATAAGCATAATCTCGGGTCAAGGCGAGAATTTACGGACCGGAGATGTTGGCTTAGATCGAACTATGATCAACAACCTTGAACTTGGGTAGGAAAGTGCTGCTTGGAAACTGAATAGCCAAAATTAACTCTTGTGCAAGGAGGTGGGGTAACAAGGATGTTCCAGATTATGGTTTCCAGCCAGTATCGCCGATAATAAAACACGAATCAGTAAAATTTTTATCCCGCAATAAACTATCGAGCTGAAACTAGCTAGATACTTTTTTTCGAAAAAATAACCATATTCTATATTTTCTTTTCTTTTGGCTTAACTGCAAAAAATCTTGTCATAATTTTTTTTCATAATACAATCTCCTACATTTTTATGAAACAACAAAATCTTTATGATTTGGTTTCCTTATATTTTAATTAATTATATCTTTTACGATATAGTCTTCGTTGAGATGAAAAGTATAATTATTTAAAATAATTAATACAGTCATTTATGAATACGAAATACATGTATGAAATTATATTTTAATTCCATTTCATTTACTGATCTATTGATCAAATTACTTCTTTTAATTAATTAATCTTTGTATGTAAGGTTTCGGTTGAAATGAAAAGGAGGGAAATTTTTTGAAGGTTGTGATGAGAAGTCGGTGTCCGAGGGGACCTAAGTCAATAACATAAGCGGTTAGAGTAGCGGCGTATTTAGACGAAGGTCGTGGGTTCGAATCTCACTCGTGACACTTAACTTTTCATTTCTACCAAATCCTTGTATAAAACGTTTATACTTTAACTTGAAATTATTTAATACTATTTGCCGTTCTATTTTAATATAAGGTTGGAGGTTTTCCCACCTTGCTCTTTTGTACCCATAAATAAGTGGATTATTGAAAGATCTGTGTTGATTCCTTATTTATACACGGCTTAAAACAAGTATTGAAAATTCTTGTCCACCACAAGACCCCTTATTAAGGCGCACGAGAGTATAAAGAAAAATGTATTTTAATATGAACAACGGAATGCTAAGTCAGTCATAACATCTATCTGTTTTTCCAGACATTTTGGTGGGCAGGAGAGCATTACAGAGTAACCTGTGGGGCATAAAGTCAGTCTAGTGCGCACTGGGATTCTTTGTTCCGACTCTGTCGCAGACTCTGGGATACGTGTCGCAGACTATTTGCCCCGCGACATTCTTGCTCCGGAAATCGTGTCCGCATCTAGTTTGGGTCTGAGCCATGTCGAACAAGGTCGCGTTTTCGAGGATTGCAGTAGCGTTGGTGGGTTCGTAGGATACTCACGATGGACCACAGTCTTCGAAAAAGGAGGCAAATTTTAGAGTGTGAGTTTCTGCTACCAACAGGCTAACAATCATTCCTTTTCTCCAAGTGTAGGCTCATCTGCAAGCCTCATGTATACTTTCAATGTTTCTAAAAAGATAATATGCGAGTTCGTTCCTGAAGTCGGTACAACCATCACCAATGCGCTTAGAATGTATATAAAGGTAAATCTACTTGTTTACGGAGTAGGTAAATACTTTACTGAAAAGTTCATTTTTTAATTATTACATTGCTCACGTTATGTACATTTACAACAAAAAAGGTAATTTAAAACTAAAACTTTTACAATTAAGTAAAGTTGCTCAAGTATGAGGGCAATGGATGCGTTCCACAATCTATCGGGAGGTGACACAGTTGTACCATGGCCGTCAGAGCTGGATAGGATGGAGTGAGAAGGCATAGTGTTCAACGAATGTGAACCACTAGCGAATAAACGATTTTGCAGATTAAAAATAATCCGTGTTATTTTCTGTTTTGCCAGAATTACTTCGCGTTATGGTCTATTGGCGTTTCGTAAAGAATCACTTATGAATTCTGCAAAAATTCTAAGGTTGTTCATTTTCAACACCGCTTCAGTCCACAATTTCATACACTGCGTAGCCTCAACAGTGACATCATCAAGAGTGTTGAACACATTTTTGCGCTTAGTTGGTTGCAAAGTCGAAGTCTCTGGTATGCTGTCCACGCTTTCCACGTCACCATCAGCAGTGGTTTGTGAGAAAGGGGTTGCAGGAATGTACTAAACAAAAATAAAATTTAATTAGAACATATAATACGGAAATAAGTAAGTAACCGCACAAAACTATTTTCTGTTTAATTGTTTAATTTCATTTTAGCTTCCTACAACCAGCGCTGATTTGTAATGCGTAGTAGACGAGTTTTCAAGATGGAATTTCCCAAAATGAAACGGCGGCATTGATGGAATGCACATTTCAACTGTCGCCCTCACCACACAGTGGCAGTTTGTATTTTAATTATTTTAGATTTTACAGCATCGTTTCAATGGCTGTTACGGGTGCCAACTACAATTTCATGTACCTCAATGTCGGGTTCCAGGAACGTGGGGGGGGGTCCATTATTCGTTACTGTATGATAAATGATCTCTGAACAACTTGATTTGCCAGCACCTAGTGCATTGCCGGGAAGAGAATTCAGTGTTCCACTTGTGTCTGAAGCAGATGCCGCCTTTCCAATCTCTCCAAACATTATTAAACCATTTCCCGGAATAATTCCTCGCCTCAATGAAGAAGGTACTTACATCAACGTCCGTACTTCTGCTGCCTCCGGATTGGATTATTGGAAGCAGGACAACAGACGTTCATAACCAAACCTAATCTTCTTTGGTGAAGCACCACCCTTTTTCCATCAATAAGCTTTTTGTACTCCCTCCGAAACTGGCCTTTTAAACAGAAACGGGTTGCAATAAATTATTATTATTATTATATAATAATAATAATAATAATAATAATAGGATATAGGAACACTCAAACAATCGATTGAAATTGTCAAAAATTTCGTTAACTTACCTTTTAAGGTGTGAAGTTTGTTTCCAATCTCCATTTCCGTAACTTGATATTTTTGGGCTAACTCAGCCACAGTTTCTGCTTTCTTTCCCCTGTCTTTGTATGTATCTGAGGAAACGTCCCACAAACCGCATTCGCAAATCTTCAATCAATTCTAAAGTCGAGTCTGTTCTCCACATTAAAAAAAAAAAGAATGGACAACAGGTTTGGAATAACGTCTGCACTGACTCGATGTTGCGCAACATTGAGTAAAGAATCTCAGTTATAATGGGATTCAAAAAATATTAAAATGCAACTAGATTCAAGATTCATTGTCGCGGAACATCCCGGACGCAAGAAAATGAATACCAGACGCAGTTCGGCGAAAAAGAGACCGAACAAATAATCTTAGTGCGTACTTAGACATAAGCATCGAGGTTCATCTGGAGAGGGCACAGACAACGTTTCACAACTGTTTATATCTTCGGATAATCAAACATCTTCCGAGGTACGGCAACATCCAATTCCAATAGATAAAATTACACACAATTAGCGCATTTTATTCGTACGTATAACTGTCCTTTCTAACATTCGGGGCAAAACTGGAGGTCAATATTGACATAACTGCGTATTACATTAAGTTTCTAGGCCTGTGTGAATAAATGGTGAATCCAAGAAGGAAACTATTTCCTTTTTCGCAATGCGTCTTTTTTTATGCATATACACATGCAAAAAATAGGCCAATGATAGTCTATCTGTAAACTAGAATAATTCGTAAAAGGTTAAATAGAATGAGAGTATTGACGTAAATAAATTGATTGATTGACGACAAATTGATATGCTTTTTACCCACTTGTATTAGCATTGTTTTTTTAATATAAACATTGTAGTGCAGTTATGTCACCTGTACAATTTATAGTTTTATCCCATTTTAACTTTCATCGTCTTCAACTAATCGATGAATACTTTCATACGATAATTGGCAAGTACCTTTAATTTGTCTTAAACACTAAAAATTGTCGGTGTATAATGCAATATGTACTAAAATATCGAATTATAATCCAAGTTAAAAATCTTACACTAGATAATTATTCCGAAATCGTGAGATGCAGTCTGGCGTGATATAAGTTTCAGAAAATCATTTTCTTTATCGTGCCAATGTTTCGATCTGCATTGAGGTCATCTTCAGTCCGCATCTCACGATTTCTGAATAATAATCGGTTAACAGTCACTAATCACCACACTTTACTATATATATATATATATATATATATATTATTCAGTATTCAGTTTTGCTTTGAGATTAAACATTTTATCACAGTATCCAATTAAGAACATTGTAAAATACATTAGAGATGTTTATGTTGAATCCATTTCTTATTTGTAACAACATTACATGGAAAATTTGAGGAATTTACAGTTCACACAATTAAAACTGTTGAACGCTTACGAATTTTATTAATTTTTTGGCGTATTGAAATACAACCATTTTCGATGTGGCATAGTTTTTTTTAAAAATACAATCGAATAAAATTCATTACGGTTAATTGTGAGAGTTCATCCTCTTATAAATAAAATGTTTTTGCCAAATAAAATTTCATCTTTTTAATACACTTAAAGCAGTTGTGTGTGTAATGGACACTAAGCGAAACGAGTACTGTAGCGAAGAAATTTTAAAATGAACTGTGAACTGAAAAAGTGATGTTGGAAAATTGAAATCGATTTGCCCAGACAAACTTTCTCATTGTCATTAATGATGATCAGACATTATAAGTTTTTAATTTTATTAATCCTCTTTCATTTGATTGAGAAACTTTTTTAATGAGATTCAATATTAAAAAACCAATGAATGAATCATTTTCAATTGAAAATTTAGACGTCGTTGTCTCCAATAAACTAAGTTTTTGTTTGAACGAGGGTACGCAACAGCAGAGGTTTAGGTAGCAATTATCAACCTTAGGGATGCCGGTTCAAGGACGCTGGATTCGAACCCTAGACCATTACCTTACTGTGTTGAGCGCCTTGTTAACGCCTAAACCGTTGCGGCCACTTACGCCCCAACTAAGCTCATTCTTCCTTTTCATAATTTATACTATAAAACTCACTACCGGTGCGGTTTCTTTAAAATTTGCTTTAATACAATTTTACCATGTTGATGATTCCTAGACAAACATCATCATCAAAGTTACCATTTCCACATAACTAATATTCTTTCACTCGATTTTTAAATAATGTACCAATTTCTTTTGCATTTTTGTTTAATTTGCTTCGTTTCATAATAATTGCTTTTTTACTCACAAAAATGGGCTGCAATGTAATGTAATTGACCTTTTCGGTTGTACATTAAAAGTAATGCATCAATGTTTTTCAAATTAATTTTGATGCTAATTACTTAACAAACGATACTCAACAGCCATGTTTTTTTTCTTTGTTTTGCGATTAAAAAATATACATCATTTTACAAAAATAATCGGCCCTGGTTTAATTTCACTTTTTGTAAATCTGTTAACATCCAGCCGGAAGGTTCATTTTCAATTTCGCAGGCCATTATGGTTGAACAGAATTACTAGATTGCGCCGATCAAGTTACTCGCCATCATTGTGCTCCATGCTGCTGGTCCCTCGGCCTAAAAGCATTTGAAAACAATATCACATTTGGCCGTCCGTCGAGGCGAAAATTCAATTTTCACCCTTTTTCCCTTTTCAGACGTAAATGCACAAAGTCATAGCATTTATCTGCCTTTTGTTTTATTTTTGTGCTGTTTTAACATTATTCGTTTGCAAAAATTGTGGCATTTTTCATAATATACAAATATAATTTTTTTAACTTAAACAACTTTTTATAAAAAAATTTAAATATTTTTTAACGACATTTGAATGAAAATATCAACTAGCTGAAATGGTATATGAACTCATTTATACTTTTAAAAAAGTTTTATCAATACAATTTCAAGGTCATGATCCTGCTTAAGAAGCAGTTTTACGATTATGTTAAAACATGTCTAAATTAATAGTAAAATAGATTTTTATAAAACATAATCTTTACACGCATTAATATCTTTTTTAACCATTAGCCTCAAAATAAAATGACATATTTCTTTGTTGCATAGTTAATTATATTTAACATTATAATATATTCAATATTAATTATCATCTTATTTTCAAAACTGAATGATGACAATTGTATATGTTTGTACTCTTTTATGGCATACAAAATAAATTGTATAAATTACAACCTTCGACATAATAATTAAGCCATAATGCCTAGCGGACTGACCATATTTATTGTTTCAATTAATTATTCTTTTTATCGAAAGTTTTACCTGAGACCTATTTTTTAATTCAATCAAGACTTTAGATAAAAAAGAACGATGAATGAGTCGGTTTCAGCCACAAACTTTGTTAATAGAAATCAATATCTTTTGCTTTTTTTGTATTTTGTATTTCTATAAATTTAATAATAATAACATGGGACGACCGAGGCCGCGTAGTTGTGCGTTGTTATTCTATTTGCCACGCTAGTAGTTGTGGGTTCGAAACCCCTCATAGTCCTTGGAATTTTGACATTTTGAGATAACTTTGTAAAAAATTTAATTTCAGTTTTTAAAATGTAAAGAGTTTCTGATACATCATTAGCTAAACTAAACATGCAGGTTAAGAGCATTGTAAGGCACTCACATGTTTGGCATTGGTTCCGTCTAAACTCGCTTTTGTTGTTACTCAAACTCGTTTCGGTTTTGAGGGCATCATCAGTCTGTCTAGTCATTCATAGCTAGTGATGTTATTTTATTTTTTACTTGCGTACGTTTTAGTTTCAAGGCTTTATTTATTAACGCTTGCGTTGGTTTTAATGCGTTTTTGAATTACAGTGTTTATAGTGGTAGGAATTATAGTTTGTTTGTTTATTAATGTAAGTGTGTTTTGTTATGTACTTGTTTAAGTTTTGTCCTCTTTGTTCGTTTGCTCATTGCCAGCTTATGTTTGTATTATAGCAGTGTCAAATTGGGTTTGGTTCTGATGTTGATGTATTAAGTTTATAGCTTAATTTGATTACCCGTCGCCTCTGTCTAATCTGAGATGTTCTCAGATTCATGTTCTCATACGAAACGACTACCAAACGCAGTTGGTAGATGGACCCACAGTAGTGACCTTTACCGGTTAAGTAGGAATTACTTTCCTAATTGTTATTTTATACAAAAGACAAATGTAATATAAACAAGGAAAGTATTTTACGAGAGCGATTAAATGGAGTAATCATTTCAACTACTAAAAGGAGAAAGGTCAGAACAGTATGGGTGCTTTAGAACTTTCCATCTATTTCGGAAAGTTAGTGGTTTATATGGCCGGATGTTTTCTGCCGGCCGAAGTCTTGTTGAAACAAAACTTTCTTCCTATCAGGTATGGGCTCGCCCAAATCTTGTACCTACATTTCAGCCAATCCGAAGAGAATTGTAAGTCCTTTTACAACAATCTTACAGAGAGTAATCTGGATTTTGTGTGTGTGTGTGTGTGTGTCTCGACAAAGCAGCCTTTTTTTCACTGATTCGGTGCGTTAGGATTACCCAGTTCTTAGAAACAGTTCTATTCACTAATTATCAATCACTGCGACTTTGAAGTAGGGTTGGCATGATTTGAGAAGAAGGCATTTCTCAATTTACATTGCGATGTTTGTTTTTTCAATTCAAACTTAATCGGTTTGACAAAACATGAGTGCTTTTTCAAAAATAGCAAAAATCAAATCTAGCTTTTCACTAGAAGATCCTGTCATCTGGCGTTTTGTCTTTACCTGTTTTTTAGATGTATAATGTAATGTAATAATATTCAAATTTGTCTACAAATTTTCGCATTAAAAACACACTCATCTTAAAATTACTTGTCCATTCGCGAGGTGTTACCAACTGCATGTTTGTGTCTCCTATGATTCCCAAATAAGTACAAAGCTTAAATTAGAGTAACAAATTTACAATAAAATTATATACACATATCTCCGTATGTAACATATAAATGATAAAAAGTATGCCAATAAAATAAAAGGATAATCTTGTATGGTAACAAGGGACCACTTCAATCAGCTAAGATCCTGACATTTTCGGGAAACTCTCCCTAAAAGAAGGGAAAAATAAGTAGTGAAAAATCAGTGAAAAAGCAATGTAAGAACACAGGAAATATAAAATATTTTCAACTACATCCTAAAAGAAAGAAAAGTCATAAAAGCTGTTTTTAAAGGCACAATATAGAGCCTGATGAATATCTACAGTTTTAATTGAAGAAAACACAAATTCTACGAACAGTTAGAAAATAAAATTTTCTTTTGGTTTTAATTAAACTTTTTACTTTACTGCAAGACGTTTTTTTCTGTTTTATTATTAAATGAAGGTTCGCATCACCAGAGGTTATATCAACCCTTTGGGTGCCGGTATTTTTGAAAAAGTACTTTTGTAAGTATCTCGGTTTGGTATGCACTGCCACTGCATTCGAACCCGGGACCTTAAAGAGATAGCGCCGCGTTGCGGCCACCGACGCCCTGAAGCGCCTGTTATTATAACGGCTTGCGTAATGGTTGTTTTAAGTTAGGAGTAAAATGAATTTTTCAATATGGAAGCTAATTTAGCTTGGCATGCAAAACTTTCATTAACAAACTAAACCTTGATAGAAATAATTGGATGTAATTTGTGTAATAACAATATTAACAATAACGAAGAAGCGTTGTAAATGGCCCATCAAGGTATTCCATGAAAACTTTCTGTAAAACCGGGCATAATTTGTAAATATTTGAAAAAACCTTTAACTCAATTTAATTTCTGTTTTCATTAGTTTAATTGTAATTGAACGATGTTTAAAATAGCAATAGCAGTAAACTTCAGTGATTTAGAGGATCCCGGTAAAAGATTTTGCTTTTTGGCGAAGGTATTTAATTGGTTTAGAAAGAAACTCTCCTAGGGTTCTCAGACAGGAGTTCCAACAACGGGATGGGTCATGGGGGGGGAGGGGAAATCTCACAAACCAAGCTTGTTATAGTTTATCGATAAAGAATCCCTGTTGGTTCCATGCCAGGAGCTGCGTGTGCCGTGAGGATAATCCGCTGAAAGATTGGTCCTCCGCCCTCTGGCAGATAGATCCATCTCCCGATTCCTTCCGAATCGACTTTTAAACGTAAACATACCATTTTTCAAAACGTGGGCGTGGATTTGCTTAGGTCATTTTTTGCCGTTTTAGACGGGAAACCCCTTCGGGCAACTCTGCAAAGATTTAGATTAATGACTGAAACACGGCAACTCAAGATACATTCAATTACCCTAAATAATCTAAATATAAATACATGACGTATTTAAACTTTATGACGTTTCAAAGAAATTAAAGTAAAAGATTAGTGATTTTTAAAACATTTGAAATTCTTTTTGCAAAAAATATTGTTCTTTTTGCTAGTAGAAGTCTTAATAATTTGGTTAAGCTTTTATTTTGCTTTAAATACAGCTGCTTACAATAGCTTTATTAATGCCTATAAATTCTACCGGCTGTTAAAAATAAAGCAGCACCCCGGTCGCTCCTAACGCACATTATTTTCTGCGATAAAGGGTTTTTTCTAGTTTTATTAGATAGCTTTTAGTACTTGCTAACTAGGGAAACGGTTTGAAAAAAAAAGTTGTTATATAAGGGAAATAGTACAAATATTTTTTCTAGTATTTTAAGTTTAAATTTTTTTAGTAATTAAAAATATTAAATTTTTATTTGTCTAGCATTACATCTTTTTAATTTCAATCTACTTTTCAATGTTCTTCTACATCCTATGAATAGTTTATTTTCACATATCTCACTCGTGTTTAATTAATATTATCGGAAGTTTATGTCCAACACACGGAGGTACTATTGTTCTAAGGTACATTGTAATAATTGTTTCATGAAATAAATCAGGAACAACCCAAATTTAACATTTTCCTGAAGGGAAGTTTATTTATATCCATCGTGCTTTATTATGATTTTACAAAGTAAATGATTTATTATGAACCGCCCTTAACTGACGTTATTTTCTGCGATAACAGGTTTGTTTTAGTTTTGTTCGATAGCTTGTAGAAGTTGCTCACCAGGAAAACGGATTGAAAAAAATAAAACTTGTACAAGGAAAGTAATATAAATTTGTTTTTTTCTTGTATCTTTAATTTAAATTTTTTTAATTATTAAAATTACTAAATTATTATTTGCGAAATAGATTCAATATAGGGCAAACTAACAGACAAGTTGTTAAAGCTATTTATATATTTGGGGTGATTAGTGACCGTCGGTCGATGATTATTCGAAAGTCGTGAGATGCGGTCTGGTGCGACGTAGATTTGAGACAAGCATTTTCTTCATCTTCCAACGTTTCGATCTTTATTGAGATCATCTTCCGGGCTCACAGTATCTTCTGTGTAATTGTGCCATTCTTGAACGTCGTACTGAAAGTGGGCACGCTCAACACGACACGGAAGAATGGCACAATTACACAGAAGACAAGCACTCTGAGCCCTGAAGATGATTTCAATAATGATCGAAACGTTGCCACGATAAAAAACTATCTTTTTCTATAGTCACACCGCACCCGGTGACCATTGACCGATATTCCCATCACTACCGATACGAACACCACGATTTCTGAATCGCTATTTATATTTGATTTTTTCCTATTGCATCGCAGAAATTTTGGTTAAGATCAACAATGGAATTTTGTAAATAGTATTTTTTGTTAATAGTTTGTTTTTGGCCAGATTCAGTTCCAAATTAGAATCGGTTAAATTTCTGCCGTATCAGCATCAAACGTTTAATTCGTTTCACTTAAGTTTCAACTTCAACTGTTCTAGAGGTTTTTTTACTGCCCACCTTAGCGAATTTGAGACCACATTAACTACCTTTGACTGTTGGATACTAAAAAAAAAAAGTTCACCAGCTCCATTTATGAAGGCCCAGCTTTACAATCTTTTTCATTATGGCTTTATAATCTCTACTCTGAATGCCAAAGTTAGTTTTCCTGCATAGTTTAACAATAAAAATAGATCTTTTTGTGTAAGATTTTGTTTGAAAAGGAAAAGTCAGTGTAACATGTGAGATTCGAACCCACGACCTTAGACTAATTACTCCGCCGCTGTACCACTTGAGCTATCGCGACTTTCATCCACTGGGACACCAATTTCCCATCAAAACTAGACTCGTGTAGTTGGTGTCCGAGTGGATCGTGGCCACGATACCTCAAGTGGTAGAGTAGCAGTGTATTAAGCCGAAGGTCGTGGGTTCGAATCCGCTCGTGCCATTGACCTTTTTATCTCAAGTAAAAACTTTAATTAATTGTAAGATATTAATTGAATTAAGCAGACCACGAAACTAGTGAATTCAGGATTAGGTTAATTAAGAAACTTTGATAAAAACGTTATGTGATGTTTATTAAAATCTTTTTTCTGTGGTTGTGAGTTTTCGTACAAAACCAATTAGATTAATAATAATTATAGTAGGTACAAAATATTTTTAATTATGTTCGAATTCTAATAAAGGTGTAATCTAATATAATCCATATGTAGTCATGAAGGGATTAGTTTATACTAGGTTTCGAATATTTGGAATGTCGGGCTTATCCTTTGACAGACATTTCAATCCTATAAGTGATTGAAATCAATAACCTATGGTTTTCAATCATGTAAATGATAAAAAAAACTTCTTTAAATGAAACTGGAAATTGCTTTCAATATGCTGGTACAGCACAGATTTTTTATGATTACGATGTTAAAAATGTGCCTTGCAGTAAATTACGGACTTGTTTACTTGTCTAGTGGCTGTGCTCATTAAACAAATCTGTTATTTACAAAATTTTCGTAGGATTTTTATTAAACAAAAGTGAAAGATTGGGAAATAATTAAAAGGATTCTCATACTTCACTTTTTAGATGTAAATGTGATGTGTGATAGAAGAAAAACCTATAAACTAATAACAAATTCACTAATTAAAAATCATTATTGTATAATATAAATTAATTTTTATGATTATGCTACAGGATGCCATAAATTAGTAACACAATGTATCATCTTTAATCTATTACCTACCTTTTCAAAATGAATCGCTATGTAAAATAATCTAAATCTTTGGCAGCAAAGATTCCGGCGTTGACTCAGTCCTCAAAATTGTAGGTATGTACGGTTCCGGGGTTCCAATCGGGGGCCTTGAATTGCAAGTTTCTTTCAAAAACGCCGGCCCAAAAAAAGTTTTATGAAATAGAATATTTCAATTACAAGTCCATGGATTTTCCCGGTGTTTTGAAAACATGAATTAAATTTTAATGTGAGATGATGGATCTACCCGCTACTAAACTACGTGAAAACCTCTCTTCAGTGAGGTCATAACGGAACGATAATTCTCGACAAACATTTCTAACTGCTATGTTTTGGACGATGCGTAACACAAGGGTCTCCTTCCATATACTTTTTATCCAATCCTCCGCTCTAATCTAACAGAGCGGTTCTTTCGAGATTGACAAGGATCGGATTACTACGAATACTACGCTCCGGCTGCCGGTGTACGAAGGGCAGTATGCTCGGGCCCATCCTCTATATCCTTTGTACTGCAGTGGTTGACACGACCGATGATACCGCTGTACTATCTCCTATTCGCAATCCTGCCGTTGCTTCTGAAGATATAAAACATTGGTGAAGACAAGGGAAAATAAAGAGAAATAAAAGCAAGTGCGTCTATGTCATATCACACTGTCGTCGGACTCCGAAGCAAATATCATTTTACAATACTCAACAACCATGCCACTAAGCCCAACTCCGATTGGGTTCGACCTAGACTCACGCTTATCGTGGAATCAGCATATACGACTTAAACGACGGAATAGTCTGCTTTACAAACTTATAAGACCAGAATCCATGCTGTCGGCAAAAAAGTCTAAGAAACGGTACATCCACCGAGCTGGAGATACACAATAGAACTGTAAGGAACAGGAAAACAATACAATATTCAACACCTTCAATCCATTTATTCAAAATTCCTCATATCTGATTATTCGGAAATTGTGAGATGCGGTTTTGTATGATGTAGGTTTCAGAAAAATATTTTCTTTATAGTGCCAACGTTTCGATGTTTATTGATATCATCTTCAGGGCCTGGGATTTACAAACATCGTTTAAATTTAACACATAGATGTAGGATATGGAAAAAGTTTATTTATACAATGTGAAAAATATATTTTTTTAAAATTATATTCAATCAAAGTATTTCTACTCGTTTTTTGCGGAGAAAACAAATTCATTTAGTGTTCGATTTCCGAATAATCATCGACTAACGGTCACTAATCACCACACATTCCTCATCTCAATTATAAATGTTTCGTATTATGTCCCCAATACTACCCTCTAACCACCCTTAAAAACCCATTTATACAAAATTAATCCCTCAAAAATTTCCGCAGTTCTAAATTAATCTCTCCAATCATCCCAATAGCCTCGCCAATGCATTGTCCAACAGCACCAACCAATCCAACTACAATCTCAAGAGGAAATGACCCGCGACTTCCTTTCTAAGGGGTAGGCAGTGGAGGTTATGTACTAAAGTGAAGTGGACTACTGATTATTTACTTCCCTCAACGTAAATGGATAAATAATTTTATAATAATTAATAATTGATGTATATTGTTTCATTACTTGGTTCTGATGTACAAGTTATTTTATTAAATACACTAGGAAATTTATTTTTTGAATTATCATATCAGCAACCAAGTGGAACATTATTCATTGTTTAGCCCGATACCATCTTCATACGAATTTCCATTTTATTTTCTTACAGATGGCAATTTTATTATCAGGCTAGCATATCTTTTTAGTGCATATATAATTCACTAAATATGTTTGTTTTCCAGCCTTATCAGTTTATCAGTTTTCAAATCTCCTGTTTAAAACCCGTGCTCTGAATACTTCATGAAATATTAATCACTGTTAGGATATTTCTGAATCCTGTACGACCGATTTCGCCCACGTTTTCTAGGTTTCGGGCCCGGACGCGAAACTGGGGTTGGAACTGGATAAAATTGATAACGACAGGCAACAAAAAGGGAGGAAATATGCTTAAATTACTATTAAGAGATTTATACGAGGCCTTATAGACAATGGCAGGGGTGGGACTGGCTTCCCTGAGAATTCATCATCACATGTGCTCTAAGTAAATGGGGCGGGACAAAGGGGCCAGGCTATCGCCGCCTCCAGGGCTTTTCAGCCTCGGATTTATTACCCACCCCGGCCCATTCAGCCCCTTCAGACAGGGGTTGAAATCTGGGCTACACCCATGTCAACCAGATGAAGAATTCATTTTTTAATAGTATCTCCATCTTTTACGCAAATCTACCCTTTTAGCTTGAAACTAGAACTATTGAACTCAGCAAAATAATCGGTATTTTCCCAATATAAACAAATATTTAAATTATCATAGATCTATTTTCCCCTCAAACGAGTAAGTAGTTTTTTTATATATTAATATGATAAATAAGTAATTCAAATAAAGCAGGGTTGGTAGTTTAAAAGCTGTGTGGCATACAACCAAAAGATTTATCAATAAAAAATAATTCTAATAATAAAAATGCCTGCTGCCATATAATAATACAAGCTTTACTAAAAACTACTTTACATATTATTACCAATTAAAATTGATTCGAACCCAGAAACGCTAGTGTGGTAAAGCAATACAAGTAGTGTGCCGAACCTATTCGGCCACCAGTAATACTTTCAATAAATTTTCTACATGTACCCATATTAAGTCGAAAATCCGCTTATTTTATAATAAAAAATAGTCTTTATGTACGGTAATGGTTGAGTTAAAAAAGTAAGTGTCAGGAGCGGGATTCGAACCCACGACCTTCGACTAATTACTTCGCTCTCTACCACTTGAGCTATCGTCATCTCGATCCGCTCGGACATCAACTTCCCACCTCAACTCACCTTTTGGAATTTTTGAAAAATGGCAAAAAAAGAAGGAAAATTCAAAAAGGTGGATTGAGGTGTCTGGATCGAACTCCAGATAGCTCAAGTGGTACACCAGCGGCGTAATTAGCCGATGATGGTGGGCTCGGTTCCCGCTCGTGACAATTACTTTTTTATTTCAACCAATACCTTACATAAATATCAATCAATTTAAAGAGGCTATTTGGTCAATTCGATAACGAAATGTAATGAGAATAAAAATAGTTTCTATTTAGCAGTGATTTTTCCAAAATACGTAAAACTTGCACCGTTTGCGGAAGACACAGCGTTGATTAAAACTCGACCCGGAATCGAATATTCTTCCAAAATTTTACACTTGAAATAACATGTAAGTGGTTAAAAAATTGGAGCATCAGGTAGAATCAACTCTAATCGGTATATAACAAGTTTAATAACAAATTGTAAATATCTGGCTATCCAGCGAATTCACAGTATCATAGATGCCTAGCTGAGATAGATAAGGCACGAGCAGATAACAAAAAAGCGAAAAATAAGTTTAAAGGCATAAACAACTGGTCCTTAGAATGCGGCTTCTATCTTATAATAGTAAAATAACTTCGACAAAATAATTTTCATAATACACAATCGAAAATTCAGGCACACTAATGTTATAAAAAATAAATCTGTTCTCCACCATTTGTTCCCATCGTTCATGTAATTTTATAATTCCGTCCTTCCAGAACTTCTCAGGCTTTTGACTAATGAACGTCTCGGTATTTTATTCAGTATCGCATGCAAACATACCTACAAGTACCGATGTAATTTGTAATTATTTATTTATTATATCGTAAAATTAATGGTCGGTATGTGAACACCAGTTTTAATTTCAAAAAACCCAATCCTAGTAAAACTGTATATTTCCACTAATAAATATATTTGAAAACGTATTTCCTCCATTGTTATAAGGTTTTAATTCATTGTGCGGGCGTGCCAAAGGTGGCTTGCCAAAACAGTAAAATAAATTTTTCTTCGGAAGAAAGAAAGCCAAAGAATGTCAACAACGTCAGACAATGTCTACCCATAAATAGATGGTAAGTTCGGGTATGAACATAATACTTCCTAAAAACATGTTATACAATATCATAAATGTATTCACGTAAATATGATACCACCACAATTTAAAAATAACCAAAAATGGAATACAAGAGCATGTGGACATGTTAGTACAATATTTATACACTCAAAGAAAAACAGTCCCTCACTTGTGTTGTTTATTCAAACTTTATGCTTGTATTTTTATCGTCATGTTAACACAACACATTTATTATAATGTAAAACGGCATCAATAAATTCACGAGTTTTAAGAAAAAATTTATTCAATAACAAAATGGTTTTCCTGCCTTTTATTGAATCTTCTTTCAACATAATTAAATGTTTAATTTAATTTAATAAAAAATTTAATTACGATGGTTTGAAAGACAACACTTGAAAACACCGGGCAATCAAATGTAATGATAAATGAAAATTTAAGTAAGAATTTATTCAATAACTAAATGATTTACCAGCGTTTTATTGAATTTCCTTTCAAACCATCATAATTAAATATTTTATTTAATTAAAACAATATGATGATTTGAAAGATAATTCTCGAAAACGCAGGACATCATTTAATGATAGATTACAATTTAGCTAAAAATTTATTCATTCACTAAATGATTTCCTGCATTTCGTTGAACTTTCTTTCAAGCCATTATAATTAAATATTTTTTCTCAAAACAAATGAATTTATTGATTTCATTTAAATAGACTTATATTTAAATAACAGTGTTGTAATTAATATAACGTTAAACATGTTTTCAAGTGTGTTTCTTTTTTGTCTTGTAGTAATGTTTTTGTGTTGAAAGACGACAATCCTGTTGAAAGTTGAGAAGTGAGAAAAGTGGGGGATAATGTATTTTTCATCCAATTAATCCTTTTTTGCTTGACTAATGATGATGGATAGCCAATTCACAGCCTAAGTTAACGATACATTCCATAATTATTTAATCCAGATTTATATTTGTCCAAACGTTCGATCGCGATTACTGAAGGGTTTTGCTTAATTCCATCGAGTCATTAATGCCACTGTTTAATTATACCAGTCGCGAACAGTGACATAATATTTAATAATTAGGTCGTAGTGCATGTCAGACGACACTAACCTCCGAAGGGGGGGGGGGTGGATAGATCATTCAGGCAGGTTAATGACTGCCCTTGTTCAAGCGTGTTTTACTCCACTTAGTCGGTAACATCCGCCGAACACGACCAGACAAATCGGCCGACCTAATTCTTCTGGTGTCACATCGAAATTTCCTTCAAAACCGACAAGGCTGTTCGCGAACAACTGTTGACGAAACCATATCTGTTTCTTTTGTATAGCAAAACGAAATTCAACAAGGGTAATCTCGCAAAAGTACGACTTTCAGTCGGTTTACCATAGGGAAGAGCCTTTATCGAACGATAACACATGCCCCATTCCACAGTAGTGAAAACTCGAGAGATGATAAGAGATGGATCGCCTCATCAATCATCCCTAACATACGCATCAGTCACATAAGTCCTTTTTAAACGTTTTCATGCGAAACATTAGATTAATATTCCGATACAAGATTTTTGTTTTAAATTGTGATTTCGATACAAATACCAAAAGCCAATACCATATAAAAAACATTCAAAACAAATGTGTTTAATAAGAATAATGAAATGAAAAATGTTTATTGGAATTTCTAAGGAGACAAATATTTTTGAAGTATCTAACTGTTCGATGGTATGCAGTTCATAAATTCACTAAGTTCATTTTTTTTATTGTTAGGTTCGATTAAGTATTTATTTTCCAAACTAGCTTTAACTCCATTTGAACCGTACATTTAACTTTTTTCATGTTATACTGACATAATATTTTTTGTACGAGTGTTCCCAGGTTATATCAATCCTGAGGTGCCGGTGTTTTTGACAAAATTTGTAAATATGTTCGAATGCAGAACCGGTGGATTCGAACCCGCGACCTTTAACTTCCGCCTAAACCGTTATTTTCGGCCACCGACGCCTCCATAAATTTGTATACTTTGAAATGTTTTAAATGTTGAATTATTAAACAAAATACGTGACGCTTTATATACTTCGAAAGGATCTTTTATCTATCAAACTAGATTGTAATAGCGATATAAATTATATTTAATATCAGGAAAATGTTGTGATTCTGGATTCGAGAGACTTGCAAATTTGGCTCTAAACAACGAATCAAACCCAACGAAAATATTTTACTAAATCGTTTAAACCTTGATTTTTAAACACCATAGTATTTTAAACTATCCATTTGTTTAGACAAAGTCTGTTGAAGTACATATCCAAATGGATACTTTTTTTGTACTGCTTCCTGGAAAAATTTATGAGGGTTCTTGGCCCAAGTCACCAAGTAGAGTACCAAAACGAATTCATCTCGTTTTTCTCACAGAAAAGTGCGCGAACATGATTTAGCCAGACGCGAAGTGGGGACACGCAACTGGGAAAAAGTCGAGATGAATTATCTGTCGGAATAATAGTGGCGCAGAGGGCAAAACGAATAATAAGGGTGGGACAAGACAAATGTGCGGTGGCCGTGAACTCAACTTATAAAATTATCCCATTAAAACAACACAAGGAAATACTGTTATAAAATTAATATCGCGTTATATCCCCCCAGAGAAAGCATTTTATTAATATAATTAAACTTTTGTATAAAATATTACCTGAGATGTAAAAGAGAAAGAATTTTTTTAATGTGCAATCTAGAAATCATGTTATTGCCAACAAATATAATACACGTTTTGATAAAATTAACGTATTTCTTACGTACTAGATCGTTTCTATAATGATAAAAGGATAAAATATTTATTCACAATAAGTACAATAAGTCGGTAGCATTTTTCATTCGATGCCTCTTGCGTTTTGAAACGATGTTTAATTGGTCATTATTGTTTTTTCAAGGTGGTTTGGTTTAAAATTGAAGAAAAAATACCATATTTTCGATATTTAAAGCTTTTAATTATCGCACAGGGAAAACAGCATCGCAGACTGCAAAAAATGTGAAGAACCTGCTATTGGCGTTTTAGAAGAAAGAACGTTCCGTAAGTTTACACGGCTAAGAAGCGGAAATTTTGCTTTTGAAGGCGCAAAGCGCACAGGCTTGACGTTCGATCAACAGTTGATGACGACAAATTTCAAGCCTTTGCCACAAATAACCCACACTCAACGGAACCTGAAATTAAGAATAGAACCATTTAACAGACCTCATGTTTAGAGAAAAGATGGATTGCAACGCATCTGAGCAGCTGGACATTTTTGTCGTAGCGATACATGGATTCGGAAGACTTGGACTGCATCTCAATCTGCGATTCCCTCCAAAATCGCAAAATAAAAAGATTGATAACTTGGGAGTAAAAGTGGATCTTTTATAGGTTCTTATAGGACCATCCTGGGAACAATGCAATTGTCCAACATCAACCGCCACAGCCTGGATAAATCCCAAGAAGGTGGAGGAGTGTTAGGGTTGGAAGTGGGTGCTTTATTATGATCGTACGCCTGCCTACTCGAAACAATAATTATCGTGCATACTGCTCACCAACTCAGTTAACAATTGACCAAGCACGATCGACAGTGGCTTGTTCGAGATTGTATTCCACCTTACTTGACAGAGAATCTAGAAATTGTTGGAGCTTGGAAGAAAAGTTCTACCCAACCCGCCGTATTCGGCTGACATCCCCACTTCCGATTTTCACTTATACTGCGCTCTGCGAAACTTTATTTATTGGAAAACTTTACTTCTTTTGAGGACTACAGAAAATACATCGAGGAGTTCATAAAGGTGAGAACTTCTCCAACGAGTGAATTACAAAATTACATGGGAAATGGCAACAAGTAATGGAACAACATGATTCATACATTGTTGATTAAATTACTACAGAAGCGCCTGGGCTATTCATTTTATACGCCATCAACAACGGTACGGACTTATTTTACGGCCCGATAGTATTTTAAACTAATAAATATTTAAACCGACATTTGTAATAGATATTTCAATTTTTGTAATTTTCATACGACCTTCGAGGGATTCGGTGAAAGATTAACAGAAAAATAAAAAATAAAATTCACTATTGTTTTAAAACGTTTGAAAATTCGTAGGTGATCATTCGTGTGTAAACATGTATTAATTTCCTGCTATCAAATCTACACGTTCAACGGCCAGTGAGGTTTGTGAAATGGAAAAATGCCACTCGATATTTAAAACGGGGTCCGAACTGTATTGCTATACGCAATCTGAAAATGTTTTAGCGAAAAGTCGTTCTGTCAAATGTATTATAATTGAGACGGTTATGTTTAAATTTATTTTAAGAGAAATGTAATCCATATAGTAAAGAGTGCTTTCATATTAAAATTTCATCATGGAATTGACTTTCTCCCAGGACTTATTACTTACGATAATACACAAAAGGATCGTTTCCTTCCAATAACTTTCATAAGGCAGGATAAAGTGCCTTAGATGAAAGAAGAGTGTAGACGTTTTTTCAATAGAAGACACGATCTCTTACTTGTTTTAGTGTCAGTTGCAATTTTTCAAATGCGGGCGAACTCAGCAGATAAATGATAAAGATGAAACGATTGCGTCATCACAACCAAACTGTGTAATAGTATTATAACATAACTCAATAACGCTGGTACGGCGAAATCATCAAACTGTAATGAAAACGTTATTAACCCAGCTGTAATATCAGGAAGCTCTATAAAACAGCCGTGTCGTCACAGCATCCTGCCCGTTCCTCATCAACATTTCACCAGCAAATATGGAAAACAAGGAAACGTAATTAACATTTATGTTAAATTATGCAGAAAGGCAATTATGACGGCAGTTTTTATTTTATATTTCAATTTCCATTACGAGCCAGCGGATGGTTTTCGCACGTCGGACTCGACGCAAGGGAAAACCTAAAAAAGATGAACTGTTGAACCAAAAATAAAAATGTTTTGCCAATTGTAATTTAAACTACAGGGGGGATGGATTTCGCCTGATATGCTAAACACATAAAAACAATTATTGAAGTTATAAGTTTTATTACTGCAAGCAACCGGGACGGTGGTTGCCGAGGGGGTGCCATAAAGGATAGGCTACAAATAAAACATTTCCAAACAGATCATTTTATGTCCCAGCTATTGACAGGCCATGGAGATTTCGCCGCGAAGCTCCATTCCTTCAATCTAAAGGCGAGCCCTCTATGCGATTGTGGAAACCCGGAGATGGTGGGCCACGTGGCAGTGTCCTGCCCCAGGTACACTGTAGAGCGTGTTCAATGGCTCTTTGAAAACAACGCACAAACAGCTAACATGGAGGTGCTGAGAAAAGCGATAAGTACGCCAGAAGGGCTAAAAACGACTCAAAATTTTTGGAAGTGTACAATGAAAAGAAAAGGTTGGAAACCGAAATAGCCACAAAGAATAAGACAATACGGAACATATTCCTCCTCCACTTACAAATCCCAAGCGAGCCGCCTCCGCGAGGCCAATCCCGGACACAGTTTAACTGTGACGAAGAGCTCGTTAAGTGGAGTCGAGATGCGACCGTCTAAGAAATAGAAATAGAAAGAAAGAAAAGAGAGAAAAGAACAAAGCATAGCTTCCGTCTATAAACGAAAAAGATATTAGTAGGAAAGCCATAAAGCTGCAAGAAGCCATATATGGCTTAGAAGCAGCACTGAAGGCACAGACGGTTGCCGAGGGGGTAGCAGACAAACTCGCGGCTCCTCCTCTCCTCCTAACGCCGCACAATTACACAACGGGATCTGGACAAATCTTTCACATTCCTCAAAAAAAAAAATATATATATATACATATATATATTTGTGTATTATATACATCTTATGATATATGAACGTCTCT
>CM077099.1:12358364-12377434 GCA_039619505.1 Cimex hemipterus | reverse complement strand
TTCTGAGTGATCAATCATTAATCATTAGACATGACTAATTTTTGCCCAACACTGGTATGCGGAAGGGTATTTTCCGTCTAAAAAACAATTAAGTAATAAATAAAATTGCAACACTTACTTTTTGGGCTGCTGCAAGGACCTTGAAATCTATAAATCAAAGACAAGAATTAATAAGAAAGTAACATATTTTTAGAGTGAAGTGTATAAAGGCAAAAGGAGAACAGACACAAAACAAAATTAATCGCAGTTAACACAACACGATTACGTCAACAATCACACTTTAGAAAGAACCTTTTTACTACGAGTATCGTTTTTGTTGTCTGTTTATATAAGCTGTAAGATGTTTTAAATTTCAAATCAATCATTGCGGTGACACCACGGGAGAATAGCTGTTCAAGGGTTCATACGTGTATAACGCACTAAGTGCTACATTAGTCTCATGTCAGCCACCAATCAAGTTAATGGAATAGTGCATTCGTAATGTCAATATGTAAATTTCACCTGTTAGACATTGGCGTTACGTCAGAATGGTAAATTGTATAACAACGCTCTTTGTAGTCTAATAAATGTCCTGATGCTGAGGGGGAGAAACGCCCTGGGGCTCCAGTTTGCCCCCTGTGGAATGGGATGCGGTGGAAAAGAAGGACCTGGGTAAATTGGAGGACCGTGGGTCTTTGAATTTCCGACTAAACTGTCTTGAAGGCGTTTGAATGCAGATACGAGGCCTGGAAGGGAAAATCCCCTTTCTACTTCTTTAAAAGAGATTCCTCCATATCGAATCGTAATAAATATCTACATTCCGTCGCGGGTTTCACCAATTTTCTAAAACAAATATCGCCGAAACTGCATGATATTTATCGCTAAGTTTTAGTGAAAATTATTAAACATATAAGGTAAAATATAATTATTATGTTAACAAATATTAAAGAAGAAATCATATAATTGACGCAATGTCAATATAGTTAATAAATTATTTTCCTCGTTATTTTAATTCGTAATACATTATCGTTAAAATCCGGCAGACGGATATTTCCCATACACCACATAAATAAAACAATATTCGTAAACAATAATATAATCCTTGATTTGAAATGAAGTTTATTAGTATGATTAAATTATTGCTCAAATGTTAATTTACAAATACAAGTGTTTAAAACGATGATTGGGATTCGGGTTATGGTCTTCAAACATACTGTGTCGTTATATCAACGCCCAAGCTTTCGACAAGTTATATTGCCTTCTTCAGGGGATCCTCAGAGGCAAAGGGTTTTTTTAAAAACTTATTATTTGTTTTTTACAACTGCATTCTTTCATGCCACAAGTAAAACAGATAGTATTTACATGTAAACTTATTAAAGGTGGCGTGAAAGCTTGAACAATTACCATCCAGTGATGGTAGCCGTTATTACTTCATACGATGAATGAGATGTATTCTTTCGTCGATGTCAATCGTCAAGTCGTCGCGGGGCCACCGACGATTCATTCTTCTGTTGGGATTGTTAGGTAATGTGGTGCATGACAGGTTTTTGACGAAAGCGTTCGGGATGATGGAGTAGTTAGGAGTGGAACGTTTTGTAGCGATGTTGGGCTAGCTCGGTAATAAAAGGGACGTATAAGTCAGTATGGATGGTGTGATTGGATACATAGAAAGGGGCTTGTACTATTGTTCGGAGGATTTTGGATTGAAGGGATTGGATTCGATTGAGGTAAGAACGCTTAGCAGTACCATAAAGTTCAAGTCCGTATGTCCAAATGGGGGCCAGAAGGTCAATGTAAAGTTTTCTTTTGTTTGTTAATGAAAGTTTTGATCGTCTGTCGATTAATCGTTTAAGCATGAAAAATCGTGTATTACAGTCTGTGCGTTTAAGTCGTGTATGGGGGTTCGACGTCAGTCGTTTGTCTAGGTAGAGTCCGACGTATCGTACGTTCGCAATTGGGATGGGAATGTTGTTTGGTTTCGTTAATCTTGATTCTCCACCGACGGAGCCAGGATTCTAGGGCGTTTAGGAGATTTTGAAGATTACGAGAAGCAGTGACAGGATCTTTATCAGGAGAAAGTATTGCGGTATCATCGGCAAAGATGAAGGTAATAGTGTTTGGTTGCGTAGGTAGGTCGGATGTATAAATTGAATATAGGAAAGGAGCGAGCACGCTGCCCTGTGGGACACCTGCAAGAAAAGGATGGATAGATGACAATGAATTTTTGTGAGATACTTGGAAGTAACGATCGTAAAGATAGGATTTTAGGATAAAGTAATAGGTTGCTGGTAGGATGTTCTTGAGCTTCCACAGCAGCCCTGGGTGCCATACTCGATCAAAAGATTGGTGTATGTCCAAGAACACACCCGGGCAATACTGTTTTAGCTCAGGGGATGCGGAAATAACGTCGATTATGCGATGTGCTTGTTGTACAGTTGAGTGGCAAATCCGAAGGCCGGATTGGTGATGGAGAATTGTATTTTTTGGAATTTCCTTGAACAAGCGGTTCAGACGGAGCTTTTCCAGTATTTTGCCAATAATAAGGCAAAGGGACAACAGAATTTTTTTTATTTAGTTATAAATTATTTTATCAGTTTGTTGTTGCTTACAAGTACAAAGTCAAAACATAAACACATTGCACAGTTCACCGTATGTATATATAAAACTATATACATATATAATAAATTAAAAAACCTCTTCTTAACAGCCTCTTACATATATATATGCATTTTTAAAACAGTAACAATTACTTCAAAATTGATATTCTTTAGGCACACAAATATCTCAGGCGTTTGACTAGAAAATTGTGTTTATCACGTTATGAGGTGGGAGGCTCCTCACACTATGACCTATTGATGACAATTATTTTCCACAGTTTTTAAAAAGAGATCTTCATTTTTAATACATTTGTAATTATACGTTATCACAGCCTGTTATAATAAATAAATAATTAAATAAATAATTAAATGAATAATTAAACAAATAATCAATTAAATAAATAAACATGTATGTAAGTACTCTGATATACAGTGGGATTCTAGTGAAAGATAAGGTCTCTATCCAAAGATCGTAACAATATATATATACAAACTTGTCAAAAATTTGGGCTTTGATATAATAAAATTGTATATTTGAATACCACAACCCGAATCCCAATCAACATAGTATCGAAAGCTGATTGATCGCATAACGAGCAGAAGTGTCTAAAGTTTAAATGATAGCTATCACTGGATAACTTCTCACTCCTAATAAATAATATCAAAATATTATCATCTTACCATAATAAATAGGATATTTCTATTGGCGACATCTTCAAAACTAATGGATTAAAAAATCAACACATTGTGAGATTTGTTTTATTACAGTAGCTCTTTTAATCCTTTGGTTTTATTACAGAAATATAATGATATCAACTTCGCTTATAGTTATGCTTTTTAGCTGTGTGAGGTGATGAACCTGGTTGTTTTGTTGGAGTGGATCCAGGTCTCGACAGCTCAAGCGGATAATATTGAGCCAAGTGTCGTGGGTTCGAATCCCGCTCGTGACCCAAGCTTTTTCATCTCAACCAAGCCCTTAGATAAAAATGATAATTATTTGAAATTATTATGACCGCAAAACATATATTGATTGATATAGTAAGAAAAGAAGTACTCACTTCCCTGACAGCTCCCCCATTTCATAATTCGCTGACAATCAAATCCTGATTACATGAAATTTGAAAAATGGCAAAAAGAGGGAATTATTCGACTGGTTGTAGGGTGAGATACATTGGATCGAAGTCACGATAGTTCAAGTGGCGAGTGCACATAGAGTATTGAGCTGAAGATCTTAGGTTCGAATCCCGCTCGTGACCCTAGCGTTTTCATTTTAACCAAGACCTTAGATAAAAGTAATAACTAATAGAAATAATTATCACCGTTAAACATATATGGATTAATACAATAAAAAAGGGATAAATATCCCACGGTCACTTCAAAAATTGCTGAAAATTAGAACTTGATTACACGACATTTGAAAAATAGCAAGAAACGGAAAGGTTTTAGGGTGAGAGAGAGTTTTGGAGTCCGACAGGATCAAAGTCACTATAGCTCAAGTGGTTAGAGCAGAAACAAAACTATGGGTCAAATATTTACCAGTTGTTCCGTCAATGACAAACTCTTGTTTGGGGATTTTGAAGTCATTTATTGCTGCAGTTTGAAAAAAATATCAACTACATACACAACACGGATATGTCGCCAACGTAAACGTTAAGAACTCTGATGTATGAAATATTGAAAGCATTTCACTCTTGAAGAAAGAAAAACAAATGATAAAATAAGCGCGGCCACTTGGATGTTGGCAATGTAAAGTCTTTACACTCAAAACCAAGCAGTCAGAATAAAATAAACTAAATTTAAAAAAATATATAAAAGAGAAAATGTTGGAAGTAAATTTTCTATGTACTGTGTAAAAGTTTTGTTTAATTTTTTGCATGGAAACTTTCTGCTGAAATGAGATTTCGAATAATTAAGAGAAATGTTATGGCTAGTTGGGCTGAAACAAGAATGAAGTGATGTATAAAAGTAACAAATGTTTGTACACAAGTGAAAACTTTTTTTTTAAGTGACCGTAAATATTAAAGAATACCAGTTTTATCTAATTGCTCAATAATTTAACTAGTATTACTTTCTTCATAACCACTTCACTTGTATAGTCAAACATAGTAAATAAGCACTTTTTAAATAGTAGTCTAGTTAGTGTCAAATAAGTTTTTAATACGTATGAATACTCTTTCCTCGTGTATATTGATTGTTTTTTTTTATATTATTTTTATAAATCATAGATAAAAGTGTACTGAGGGGATGGTATAAAAATTGAAAAATTGTTCTATAGCTCGTCCAATTCTTTCTCCTTGAGGATAACTTTTTTTCGGGGAGTTTTTTTGTTCATTTATTTACCACCATTCCAAACTTCGAAAACTTTTTCGGTCTTATTCACAAATTTATTTTTCCACCTACCTATATAGAGCTTTCAATTTCGCTTGGTTATAAAGTTATCTCAGCACTTTATTGGATTGTTACATAGGGCAATTAGGGCATATTGTCTAGTGGAAACTAAAAAAGTATTGACTTTTTTGTATCGAGAAAATATCAAAAGAGATGGTATATGAATTGAACAAATATTTTATAATTTTGCAGTCTGTTGATCCATGATTGTAACCAAATGAAACTGCATACCTTATAGAATTTTTAAATGAATAATATTCTTTACTTTTCAAGCCCTCAGATTAAGTAAAATTTATAGGAAAATGGTATTAAAAAGTTAGTCCATAACCAGTCTTGATATTCTAACAGCAGAAGTGCCACGTTTCTTAGATTAAGTTTCATAACTTCACCATTTTTCACCCGACAGAACCGAAATATACCACCATCCATTTCCCTGTCATTTTAAACAAATGGCTTTAATTCCAGTCGTACGTCTCAAGGTATTACCTTGCCTTGAGAAAAGTGGAGGCCGAGGTGTGAGATAGGCGGGATTCTCAAGTCGGCCCCGCTGACTTAGTAGAGCGAAGGGCGTCTAAGGTGTAAATCCTTTGGCCCAATGGGCCCTTGGGTAACCTGCAATCCCAACCCTTTTGTCCCCAAGTCTAGAACTTTATTTAGTAACCAAATATCAGAAGCTGGAATATTATTTAATTAATATCCATATATTTCTATTTACCTGGAAAAGTCTTCTATGGCCTTGGGTTGCTAACTTTAGAACTTATTTGTTTACTAAAAGAAACCGTTATATATCAATGCCAAATATGTTTTCTACGTTAAGCGCAAATAACGTAGAAATTACAAAAGACATCAATAAAAATGGGATATAGAAAATAAAAGAGTAAATCTGCCACTTTGTAAGTCATCTGGAAAACCCGATACATTTTACTTTTGTTCTCAATTTCTTCTATATTATTAATCTTACTTTGTGGTATAATTCCATACAAATAAAAGTCTACTTCACCCAATTTATTTATTTATGACGATGCATTTTGAAGTCAATATCGCTTCCCTCTTCAGGATTTTTCTCAATAACTAGGAAGTATTGTAATATGCTCCCGGGGTTGCAGGTATTTTTGAAAAAATCCATTTCGAGGTATTAGTTTTCGATTCATTAAGGTTTTTAGTTGAGATAAGAAGTCAGTGCCACGAGCGGGATTCGAACCCTCCACCTTCGACCAAATACGCCCCTTCTCTACCACCGGAGCTATCGCGATTTCGATCCACTTAGACACTAACTTCCCATCTTAACCGCACCATTTGAGTTTTCCATCCTTTTTTCCATTTTTCAAATGTAGTACAATCTACTCGATTCTCGGCGACAAATAAAATAGCCACGGAGAGCTTTTGAAGTATTCTTCATTTCAACTTATTAAAAACACAAGTTTTCGTGGTCCACTTGACTAAATAATATCTTTCATTTATTATTTAAGGTTTTTATTCTAGATAAAAAGTAGGTGTCAGGAGCGGGATTCGAACCCACTACCTTCGGCTTGAACCTTCCCCTCTGCTCTACAACTTGAGCTATTGTGATCCACTCCGACACTAACTTCCCATCTCAACCAAACCTTTGAATTTTTCTTCCTTTTCAAATGTCATCTAATGTATCAACTAAAAACCTTAATTAATGGAAAGATATTAATTGGTGAAGCAGACCACGAAAACTAGTGAATCTAAAAGTATTAGATTTCAACGGACAAGTATCTTAACCGTTGCAGCCGCCGACGCTCTCCTAAAATATTATTACATTAAATAAAAACAATGAAACCACAATAAATTCTAAATTAAGGTAGTAGGTTTAAGTATAATGTTTAAGGTAGTAGTTTTAAGTCAGTTAATTTATTTTCCTAAAAAGATTATTTACAATACATTAAGGAAAAATAACATATACATTACAATAAACATCAACATTCAAATAGGACTTCAAGGGAAGTAAATCAGCCAATTCTGCTCTTTATATCTGCCGAATTGAACAATTAGTTATACATTTTTACTTACAACTGCTGGGTAAATTTTCTTTGTTTTATTCTCCTCTGACTCCTAGTGAGCAGATTTTACTCACTGCGCGAAATTATTATACACAGGTTCCTTTAAAAAGAACTTGTGATCTGATGTCTACAAAGCTAAATAATGATCTAATTAACTTGATATTTCTTTCACTTCGTTTAAGAAATTAACAATAAAGTACAACATTTAAAAAGTTAATATTTAGTTCCAAGTCACGAGTAGCGGCGTGTCAAGCCGAAAGTCGTAGGTTCGAATCTCACTCGTGGCACTGACTTTTTATCTCAACTAAAGACCTTAATTAATTGGTTAATATTTAGAGTGATATTCAAGATAATTAATTGAATAACAACCCATAGAATAGGATAAAAATATGAATATTATCATGAGATTCAATATAGTTTTTGTGATATTCGTCAACTTTACGTGTTGATGTATAGCACAAAAACATCACAGGTTAGGCGGAAGTTTCAAACTTATTTTTGTGTCAGTTTTATTTTTAGAATTGTGGTACAATTCTCTTCTGTTTTTGACATTCGTTGCTGCAGCGTTCAAAAGTTTGTGGTGTGCTGCGCCGATACTTGAAGAAGCCTAAGTCCTCAACAAGCCTGGCCATGACAGTCACTATACATATTTCGGTAGCCTTGGTTTGAATATATGGCAATTTTGAGTAGATCGTATTTAATCTTTGTTCTTCTTGCTTTGCTCTACAACAGTTTATTTATTTAATTTATTTTTTGGTTCACAGCATTTCATCAATTTTGCTGTTGTAACACAGCACGGATGTATTTATACGTTTTCAAAAATTCCAAGTTGACTTCTTGCCTTTTTTTTAATAGTTTTGAATTAGCGCTGCCGTTGTATAGATTCATTGCAGGTTAAGCTGTTCATTTTAGATAATTTATTTAAAAATTATCATAATTATATTTTGTTATAGTTTTGTTCACTTTATTCTCATTAAAACCAGTCTAGTGCAAGTTCAAATAAATAAATACTGACTATTAAATAATAGCTCGCCTTTTCACTACAATAATTTTTTTTTCAATTAAGATTAAAGCATAAATAAGATTAAACTGAGTCATAAAACTCATACGTAATAAAGCCCAGCGAAACCTGAACTATCTCTGTCTTAAATCGTCAGAAGATCTATACCACATTATTGGGCAATGTTCCGTTTATAGTCCTATAAGAAATACTATATCTTCCTGTGATAAACGACACTACTATTAGTGATGGGTTCCTGCGGGGTTTTATTACATACAATACGCAAAATATTAAAAACTTGATATTTAACTTTATTGCTTCGAAATAAAGTCTTTTAAAATAAACCAATAAAAAATTCACAGAATAAATAATAATTAAGTGTAATTAAAATTATGAAATCAATAATGATTTGTAGTATCGCGATATTTTATATTAAATATAATAAATATACCAACATTAAATCTATTAATAATTATGCTGATTCAATTTGTAAGATAGATCTTTATTTACCTTCATTATCATTTTGTCCCATTTGTTTTTATCTTTAAATATACTATTATTAATATTGTTGTATTTGCAATTTGTTGTACATACATTATTGCTGTATAAATAAATAACTGAGTTTTGTAGGCCGCAACGATCCCGAGTCGAATCCAGCGGCCCTGGTTCGAACCCAAAGTATATACAATTTTTCTTGTACAAAAAAACCGAAGGTTGATGTAAAAATAATAAAGAAAGTTGTTTTTATTGTTAAATATTTTCTTTCATTCTTTTTATTTAATAGTACAGTAATTTAAGCTAGTAACAATTTAGGTTTAGAGCCAACGACAATAATAAAGCTATAATAATACATTAGTATAAATTATAATGTATTACTTTTGGTCGTTTTGGAAATTTTGTCGGTACTTAGGTTTTAGTCAATATGTACAATGTACATATTTCCGAATTTAAATTTGAAGCCTATAAAATAATTGATTTGCATTTATTTACAATTTTTATTTTTGATTTTATACACACCCCTGGAAAACATTAAAGTTTAATTTTTTGTAAGTCATTAAGTGTAAGTATTTAGTAATTTTTAAATTAAAATATATAATATTACGGTTATTTTTCTCCGTTATTTTAGGGTCAACAAGGTTTTATCTGTTTATCTGATGTAAGGTATTTTTCAGCGAAATGAACTTTTTTCAACCAAATGAAATGTTTTCAATCAAATGCAGCTATTTTTCAAGTAAATGAAACGTTTTTTCTAGCAAATGAAACCTAAAGCCTAATGGTAATAATTATCTAGAGAAATAAAAATTACATTTAATACTCACAATAATATTTATGATGATTGAATATTAATATTACAATAATTGATTCGCAAGGCTTAGGGTACAAATATCCGTATTTCGAGCCCTTAAGCCCATCATCAGGACAGGGTCGTTTTCGCGTTAGCGGGGGTATCAGCGGATTCACTTTTGCAATTCATGTCGAGAGACGTGTTTGTATACAGAAACCGTTCAACCTGATGATGTGCTAAAGGGATCGAAAACCGGATTGTTGCGAAACAACTTACTGTGGGTAGGAACGATCTTTTTAAAAAGGATTGAACTCCACTCCATCATTCATAATTTCTATCATAGAAAGTTGTTGCTCGCTCTTTTTATCCTACTTAATTAAACTTCGACGGGGTGAATATAGAATAGTTTGATGAATACGGACCTTCAGAAGAAACGTTCTTCTACTCAGGACATACGATTCAATTATTGTAATATTAATATTCACTCATAATAAAAATCATTGTTAGTACTAAATGTCATTTATTTATTCCTCGATATAATTATTATCAGTAAGTGTAGGCTTCATTTCCTTCAAAAATCGTTTCATTTGATTGAAAAAAGGTTTCCTTTGCTTCAAAAACTGTTTCATTTGTTTGGAAAATATTTCGTTTTGTTGAAAAATGGCATTATTTGATTGAAAAAAGTTACATTTGGCTGAAAAAAAGTTTCATTTGACTAGAAATGCTATACAAAGGTAATCAGAAAATAACTATATATTATTGCTTATGCAGCACACACATCTCTTTGTATAGAGGAAGACTATATTATCTGTGTTTCGCAAATTTTCGATTGTCAGTCAATGTTAAAATATTGGCAAAAAATACTCTACAATTATATGTTATATGATAAGCCGGTACTGAATATTATAAATACTAAAAGTTTGTGTAAACCATGAATATTAGCAATTGAAATATGTCAAATGATTTAAAATAGCTAATAATATATTATTAAGCAATTATATCAACTTAATTATTTATCGAGAATGTACATGTTTTACAATCATATACTTTCTACCATTTCCATCTCAGTGATTTTTAATATTTTGCAATTCAATCAGCTTTTACTCACATAACAAATGAAATAGCACATAATTAATGACCAGGATGGATCAAACAAATTTGTTGCATTTTCTAAATTTTAACATACAATTTTTGATGGAAAAAATTAAACATGTATTTTCTGATAACAGTTTCTTCACATCTTGTATGAAAATGATTGTAATAAAGAATTAAAAAAGCTCAACTTGTAATGAGTAAAAATAAATTTTTACAAACAATAAAATAATCCTTTCTTGAGAATAAACTTACGAAAATTATAGTGGCACAGTTCTTATCAAATCAGGGACAACATTGGCTGGATTTTTCCCCCATAATTCTACTATGGTGCTGGAAGGATTTCTTCTCCGTCGAACACCTTTGCCAAGTGCATCCCAAAGATAGGACTGAGATTAAGTGCTTCGAGCTAGTATGGTCGATGGAGACAGAAGACTTTCCCGGTATTAGGTTGGGCAAATCGTTCATTATGGGTAATTTCAAAAGATAAAAATTGTTAATTTGGCTAATTCCAAATTGATCATGCTAAGATCTGATCCTGGCAATTAGCAGCAGTCCGTTGATTACATTCTACATCAGGCAAAATCCTCCGTAACATCCTATTTTGGATTTTGCGTCCCAAGATGGTATTCGATAGTTCATGAAAATCATGAAACTCACTTAAGTTTGTAACATGTACATTCTAACAATGTTGAATTAGGTTCAAAAAGAGAAATTATACAGCATTGGGGAACGAATGTAACCCATATATGTATATAATAGTGTCAATTGCTCGCAATAATTATTTTAATTAATTATACTTTTTATCTAAGTTCTAGGCTGAGATGAAAAAGCGGTTAAAAAAGGATTATAGTAATGTCCAATTTCGATAAGATAGAATTTGTGAATTTTTAAAACTTTTTTAAACAGATCACAGTACATCCTGTCTATTTTTTGTTCGCTATAAAAAATAATATTTTAGTGCTTTAAAGGATATTTAAAAAGGAATCCAAATTCATTTTAAAAAATTTACCAGCTTAAAAAAAAGAAAAGAGTTCATGTTATGAAATCAGTTGTTTTGTATGATTTTCATGAATTAGTAGAATATCATCTTGGGACGCAGGGAATCGCCAACTTCGGTTTTCTATTGGAAACTTTCCTTGCATTATTGTTGTCGGTTTTTAACTCCAGGTCTAGGAAAATAATTTTTTAATATTATAAATTAACCACCAATAAAATACATAGGATTTGTCAATTTTTTATGTAGATCATAGAATCGAAATGTCAATTTTTTGTTTGTTATAAAAATCGTAATTTAGTTTTTCAAAGCTTTAAAGGATACTTAAAAAAGATCCAAACTGGCTTTAAAAAAATTTACCGACGTTGCTGGAACCGTATTATCGTTTTCGTAAATTTCGATTTTCTAATCCGTTTTAATACAATCCTAAATGTTTTTTTTTTTTATTTCGTAGAGAGTGTAAATGCAAAAATATCATTTTGTAAATATATTCTTCTTCAAGGAAACTATGTTTATCCTGAAGGAAAGCTGAGGAAGTTCACGTACTCTGTTAATTTTACGAATTTAGCTGTGTTTCATGATTTTCGTGAATTAGTAGAATATCGTCTTGGGACGCACGTCACCGTCACCTTCAGTTTTCTTCTGGAAACATTTCCCGTAAGTATTGCTGTCGGTTGTTGACTCCAGGCCCAGAAAAATAATTTTTTAATATTATAAATTAACCACCAATAAAATACATAGGATTTGTCAATTTTTTATGTAGATCATAGAACATCCACCTCCGAGATGTCAATTTTTTGTTTGTTATAAAAATCTTATTTAAGTTTTTAAAGTTTTAATGGATATTTAAAAATGATCCAAATTCGTTTGAAAAAATTGACCGACGTTGCTAGAAGAGTATTATCGTTTTCGTAAATTTCCATTTTCTAATCTGCTTTAATACAATCCTGAATGGTACCTTTTGTAATTCGTAGAGAGTGTAAATAGTAAAATATCATTTTAAAAAAAAGTATATTGTCTTTAAGAAAACTGTTTATCCTGAAGAAATGCTGAGGAAATTCATCCGTTCATTTTAAGAACTTCGCTGTGCTTCATGATTTTCGTAAATTAATATAATATCGTCTTGGGATGCACGTCACCGTCAGCTTCATTTTTCTACTGGAAACATTTCCCGTAAGTATTGCTGTCGGTTGTTGACTCCAGCGCCAGGAAAATAATTTTATAATATTATAAATTAACCAGATGGCTTTTTCTGGCAATCCAGCGAGAGTTAACCAGGTTAGGATATAAGAGGGAAATAGTAGCAACAAGTAAAATTAAAAACTCGAAATGTAATGTGAATTATGAAATAAGTCAATTGTAATTCTAATTCTGCCAAATACTATATTATATTGAAATAATTATGTATATTATGAAACATATCCTCATCAACCGTGTACCACTATATTATCAATCATACATAATGTATTAGATCCTTGTTTTACTGACCAATTCATTAATGTGCGGCATAATTTAATAACTTAATCATTTAGTGATTATTTGGAGATCGTGAGATTTTTTATATCCTACATGTATTTGTAAAATTTAAACAATTTTTGTAAATCCCAGACGATCTCGATAAAAATCGGATCGTTAGCACGTAGGGTTTAGAAAAACATTTTCCTTAACGTGCCAACGTTTCGATCTTTATTGAAATCATCTTCAGGGATCAAATTGTTTGTTTTCTGTGTAGACCGCATCCCACTATCTCCAAATAATCACTGACTAACGGTCACTAAAACACCACACATATATACAACACACTGCCGTTATTTCGTGATCTTTGGTTTTCTTCGTTCCTCCCTTTAGAATATTTTTCACTAAGCTCCTTCCCAAAGAATTAATGGGGAAGGTTTTACAGAGACGGCGTGTTTGCCGTCTTTGTTCTTTGTCAGCATTAAGGAATAAAGGAGAACAAGCAGACCATGAGTAATAATCAACCTTCCGACAAGGAGAGATTCGTCCCTTTCTTTTTATCTTTCAAACAATAAGTCTTCGTAATAATCGGTCCAAGTTAAATTCTAATTGGTTGTTATTTTTTCAATAAGTAGCTTTTATAAAGAAGAATTGAAGACGTATTTGTAGATTTATATTAGATCTAGATTTTCTCAATTTTTAAAACGTTAAACATTATAAGACAATGTGCGTAAAAGTATTCGTTGAGAACAACGAATAATATTTCCACTGATCCGAGGAGTTTCTTCAAATGGAAACGCCACCTTTAGAGTTAAAATCACGAGCTTGTCAAATGAAGGAAGGAAAATGTTGCCGGATGATCCCCATCCCCACAATCGAAAAAAGCCACTGACACCCCAAATCCGGATAGGGTTGACGTGACTGCCTCCGTATAAATATGTGCGGTTCTGACAAATGGATATCAACAAAATGCTGAGGCATCCATTAGAGTCAAAAGCACGCGTCGATCCAGATAAAATTTGTGTTGGTTTTTTTCCTTATATAAGGCAGGGATCATAAATTTTCCTTTCAAACGGAAAAAAGCACCAACTGATTAATTGAAGCTACACTCTTAAACTTAATGCCCGTTCGTTGAAACTCTGTATTGAAATGAGAGCCGAGGGATCGTTTCGCGCGAACATGCTCAAAATATTAATGGACATTTTATTCAATATATATTTACAATATTCGTTTTGCGGGTTCAGAGGACAACAAAATTTGTGTACGGAAGTCATATTGATTTCAACAACCAAACTGTTCATGTACAGTCTGAAATTTAGTAAGCAGGGTGGCAACTAGAGTTAAATATTATAGTACTCCATTAATAATAATGTATTTCACCAATTTTGCAGTCATACAATTTATACGATAATTTTCAACTCTTAAATTATAGTTTATATTATTTTTATTAAACTAATTTTTGCGTGCTAGTTACAATGAATACGTAAAGTTATTAAGAAATAAAAGTGAAGTAAAAGTAAAAGTTAGGGTTTTACTCGTTCTTTTGAAACATAATTTATTGTATTTGCCAATATTTTGTATCACGCATAGTTAAATATTTGAATGATCTATTTTCTCAGTAAACAGGTTAAATTGATAAAACGGTAAGCTCAAAGTTCAGATTCATTGATGTTGTTTACTTTGGTTCTTTTTCTACAATGTTTGCTCTCGTTTTTACAATTCCCTATGGGAATTTTTTTTCATAATTTCTGTACGGGTCACTTCTACTACTTCCTAGCCTACTTCAGAAGTCAACGGGCAACGCTTCTCTGCGTGACATTCGTCCGCTACCGTACATATGTTGGTCTGTCAGTCTGGTGTCGGCTTTTCGCCACCTTCATTATTGGCCTTTTTAAACCAGCATTATCAAAAGTGTATATACTGTGAGTCTGTTATGTCATCGTAAACATCATACCTTTCTGTATGAATGAGCATGAACTTATTTTATAATTAGTTACACAAAGGAATAGAAAGGGACGGGCTTGGCTTGGCACAGTTGAGTGGGAGATTCGTAATATATAAAGACATTGTGTTAATTGGAAAAGCATCAGTTCACCATGAAGTTTCTAACAGTTATTTTGTTAAGTGTTATCGCACTCGCCTCAGCAGGTGTACCGAGAGAGAAGAGATTTGAGCATAAAGAATTTGAAGAATTTCACCATGAGCCTGAGAAGAAGTACGAACACGACGAGCATCACGAACACCACGTAAAGACCATCACTGTCGTCAAGAAAGTTCCAGAGCCTTTTCCAGTCGAAGTTGTTAAGAAAGTACCATATGAGGTAAAAGTTCCAGTAGATAAACCCTACCCTGTTTACGTTCCCAAGCCGTACCCAGTTTACGTGGAGAAGAAAGTTCCTTATGAAGTCAAAGTACCGGTACCTAAACCATACACTGTAGAAAAGAAGGTTACCTACGAAGTTAAAGTACCAGTCGACAAGCCTTATCCCGTTCATGTCGAAAAACCATACCCAGTCTATGTCGAGAAGAAAGTTCCTTACACTGTCGAAAAGAAGGTTCCCTATGAAGTCAAAGTCCCAGTTGAAAAGCCGTACCCTGTCCATGTACCAGTCGAGAAAATAGTACGTGTGCCTGTTGAAAAAGTTGTTCACTACGAAGTCAAAGTACCAGTTGAGAAACCAGTCCCAGTCCATGTCGAAAAGCCTTACCCCGTCTACGTCGAAAAGAAAGTTCCTTACACCGTTGAAAAGAAGGTTCCTTATGAAGTCAAAGTTCCAGTGAAAATCCCAGTTGAAGTGCCATACAAAGTCGAAGTGAAGAAACACCACCATCATCACCATGATCATCATGGCCATTATGAATCATTTCATTTCTAGAATGTATTCACAAAAACAAAATCCTTTTTAGAATGAAAATATTTTTTTTTTGTATTTTCTAAATAAATTGTTTGTCAAAATGTTCGTTTAATTAAATGCTCCTATCGCAATACCAATTAAATTGTGAGATTTCCTCGTTCGGTGTGCGGGTTGAAGAACGGTTTTATCAATTTATACTACTGCGGTTCGTTTCTTGTTTTCTATTACAGAGTGAAAGGTAGCGAATAAATAAATGTTCATTAACAAAATTGTCTCTGTATTACAGCGATAAGAATAATCTAGGGAAATTGTCAGAACACTGTCTGGGGAGAAATATTCTGTATACATAAATTAGGCGGGGAAAATGTAGGGAAACATGCAGGAAAAACTACATGCAATGGGATTCAGGGTAATAAGGATATAAAATTATGTTAAAAGAAATGATTTTACACATTTACATAAATAATATTACGCCAATTGATATAAATAACTATAGATCACAACAACTGACAGTTAGCGATATCAACAGATTTTGACTAGAGGTATGGACTTAAAGTGAAGGATGTATTTTGTTTTTAGGAACATCTAGCGTACTTTTCTAAGTCATATTTCTTGAAGAGACCAATGGATTGCCTCTATAATCCGAACCATTTTGAATGCAGTATAACCCAGATGTTGCTTGGTTTTAGTGGACTATAGTCTGAAATAAATATAAAAAATAAGAATGAAAATAAAAGTAATTCACCTTCTGCTCCTCCTCAATATCAAAACGATGGGTACAGAGGGGGTGAGACGGAAAAAGTGTTGGACGATCATAGTATAGGGATGGGAAACACCGCGTCTTGGCACACTTAGCGAGTGCGTCAGAGTGGATTGCCACGAAGATGGCGAGAGAATTAATAAAACTGAATATTTTAACTCCGCTACGTACGATGTACGGAAACCACGATTTGATCGGGTAGTTGGTCAAACGAACTGGGCCATGAATTAAAAAGTCACTGACTACGATACGAGGACTAATGCCGGTCAAAGCAATTGAAGCCGAACACCGGCCTACAGGTACAGAGTTCAAAAAACGTAAACACCGCGTACTGCACTGATCTTCAAGACCCAACACGCACGATCATTTAAAACAATTTCAATAAAACTAAAATTAAAGGAATAAACCTAAAGTTGAATCAAAATTCCCAGGTATAGAAAACAAGTAACAAAACGGATTATTCTTTACACATCATACCATTGATATAAATTAAATTAAAATTATGTTACTGATTAGAAGCGGATTTAATTTGACCATCAAGCGCTTATAAACGCCGCTGATTGCTATGCGCATCACTCCATCCTCTCCCGGAAACACCTCCAGGAGTAGTGACTCCTAATGGCCAAGAAGGTAGATTTGGCTGATTCACAATTCCTACGACTACCTCTTCAGAGAGGGTACCATGTTAATCCATTTCCTCCTAACTTGAAGTTCGTGAAAATAATCTTTCCTCCACCTGTCTCAGGAAGACTGGACTAATCGACATATCAGCTGGAATCGCGACAATCGATCGCCAAGCACATCAGTCAAATTCTCACCGGGAATATTTAAACGGCGTCAACGTGAGAAAATGCGCAGGAGTGAGAGTGAGAGCTCCTCCTAGGTAATAATCTGAGTTCCGATTACTCGAAAAAGGTGAAATTTAACTGACTTTTATATTCGACTCCCAAAACCCCACAGAATGAGGAGCTCCAGGTGGGGCAAATTTCCATTTTATTCGATAGCCCACTTGAACCAAAGCATTATGATATGTCTACGCATTTAAAAAAAAAAAATAATAAAAAATAAAAAAAAATAAAAAACGTGGCAAGCCATTTGAGCTTTTTCTTAGCTCCAACAAAATTTGTTGCACCTCTGGGACCTCGTCGAGAAAGAAATTTCGAAATACATTTAAAAACGATTATTTGGAGATCGTGAGGTGCGGTCTGGTGTGGCGTAGGGTTTAAAAACACATTTATGTTTTATCACCCCAAGTTTCAATCTTTATTGAGATCATATTTAGCCCTCAAAGTTTTTTTCCGTGTAATGTGTCATTCTTGTATGTCGTGTTGAGTGCACCCCTCTGCCCCTCTCGTTATGATACTGGGCAGCAGTAGAAGGTAAGTTTATTTTTATTTTCATTCCCTATTTTTTACATTTATTTCTGACAACTGTCAACTAAACCCATGCAACACCTGTGTTATACTGTACTAAAAATTGTTCGGATTATAGAGGCCACCCATTGGTATGTCTGGAAACAAGGCTTGAAAAAATACCTTTTATGTACCTGAAATCTAAATACATACTGCAATTTAAATCTATAACTGTATTAAAAAACTATTGATGCTGCTGACAGTTGTTGTTATTTAATCTATTCGGGTAATATTATTTATCTAAATGTATGGACACATTTCTTGTGCCTTATTTTTTACGAGGGTTCTCAACGGCAGAGGTTATATCAACCCTCGGATTGCCGGTGTTTTTGAAAAAAAAACATTTGTAAGTATGTCGGGTTCGAATGCAGGGCCGCTGGAAATAATTAATTTACTTGATTTAACTGCGCTGAGGAAACCTAAGCATTACACGCTGATGACTGTGCTATTCCTGGATGATTCCCAAAAATATTAAATGTAACTTGGAAGAATGCATTTCTGTACCAGATAGAAAATCCTTTGATTGATCTATGACGATAACTTACCTAGTAATAACATTAGATTCCAAGTTAAATTTGAGTGAAGACAAAAAAGATCTGTTGGGAAAGTTAAAGTTGGAAGTAAAATCCATTGGTCAGGAGGGAATATGGACTGAGTACACTAAATGCTGCTTTTATATGAGACCATTACCACATTAAATTCATTTCAGACGAATATTAGCAGACTTCAACTGGTTCAAATAAATCCTTGCAGCCTGCTACTACCCATGCAATTACGGAAATTACAGACACCTGGTGTTTACACCCTTTGAACTCTGTACCGGAAGGCAGGTGTTCGGTCCAACTTTGCTTTGATCAGCGAGTCCGGTCCAATTAATATTTGTATAGCGTCGCAAATCAGTCCTCTCAAAGGCCTGCATCTGTTTATCTGTTTGTCGACAACGGCCGTATACATTGAACTCGTCTCCAAATGTCGACATGTCGACTTCAATGTTTTTAACGGGATGGTGTACAGAGGCCGTTAGTCAATGATTATTCGGAGATGGTGAGGTGTGGTCTGGTGTGACGTCGGTTTAAAAAAACATTTTCTTTATCATCCCAACGTTTAGACCTTTATTGAGATCCTCTTCAGGGCTCAAAGTGTTTGTTTTCACCGTGCTCTGCCTGTCTGTCTCTCTCATCTCTCTCTCTCTCTCTCTCTCTCTCTCTCTCTCTCTCTCTCTCTCT
>CM077099.1:12336489-12358354 GCA_039619505.1 Cimex hemipterus | reverse complement strand
TCTCTCTCTCTCTCTCTCTCTCTCTCTCTCTCTCTCTCTCTCTCTCTCTCTCCCTCTCTCAGAAAAAATTGAGCGTACAATTAAGTTACAAGAAATGTGCCCACATATTTAAACTTAAAAGAAATCTTTTGAAATCTCTGTTCCTAAGTAGGGAATTTTGAAAGGCAATAGGACAGAGGTTGTCTATATCGTTTTCATGTTATTTAGATATTTTAAACACCCATGTGCTGTTTTCTGAACAAAGAAGAGAAAAAACTGTAATTACAAAATGAAAAATACCTTCTATCAGATAATATGTAAACAATTGTTTATAAAATCTACCAATGGAGGTGTCTAAATCAAAAATACAATAGAAATAAATAAAATAAATTATTTGTATTTTGAAATTCTCAATGTCAAGTAAAAATAAAATTAGTACAGAGACCCAACTGAAGTTGGCAAAATGCACAAACGGGGCAAAACAAAATTGGAATAGTAAAATATTTTCTATTTATTTAGACATTTTGGTCCAGCACGCTGAGGTCTTTTAAATTACTGAAATTTAATTAAAAATGAACTTGAAAAAGAAAAGAAGAAGACAAAGACATCTCCATCAGTTCTGAAAAATATATAATAAAAAAACAAAATTAAAAATGATTATAAAACCTCCTGCCGGAGGAAATTTCTTAAATAGAAAATATGCAGAACAAAATTACTCCTCAGTTCAAAATTAAAAAGTAAACCACTTCACAGGCCAAAAACTGAAAAAAGAGATGTGCGGAAATAGTAGTCCTTATTGCGTTGTGGAGTTAAATTAAAATTAAAAAAAAAATTATATTTGGGCTTTTATATTAAGATTTGTGAGAATATAAGACAAACTGTCTTTCACCATGGCGATAATTCCGACAGTTGTTAATCCCCACGATCAGGCCCGAGGTAATAGACCATAAAGGCAAGTATAATATAACTGATGATGGTAATCGATGTCCTGCCGCTTCTACCGGGATTCGGCAAGGGGTCAGTAATGGCAGCAGGATCACGACTGTCCCATATCGACCTGTACGACAAAATAGGATTTGTGCCCGGCGTTAATTGGGTCGCAAATCTCCCAAGAAGGTATTTTACATGCTTGTCAGGGATAATAATGGATAACAAGTCTCAAAACATGAGCATTAACTAAACGATTGTTTGCGCTGTTCTAATAAATGTAATTTTTTATGGATATATTTTGATATGTTCGGGCATTTATGTAAGAACTAATATGAATTAAATAAATAAAATGAGCGGTTGTAATTTACTAAAATTTGTAGTGACTGTTTGCTGCGCAAACGTGCATCTGGAATTCGTCCATTCTTCAATTCCCCTTCCCCATGGGATCATAAAATCGAACAAAAAGACTAAATTTTCTTGCAAATAGCAGTGCTGTAACCTCTCAACGAGTGACACTGTCGTTTATCATATGAGAGTGTGTTTGGCACAGATTCGGTTGACCTTGGCGTTGGAAGATGAGAAGGAACGGTCGCGAATGGGGTTGTTAGGGAGTGTAAGAACAGGGTTGAACATAGGGACTCTGGGAAGACTTACTGGCATACATCCAACATCGTAATTAACAACCTTACGAGATATCCCTCCGCCGGTAGCCTTCCACCACGTCTCTTCTAATCCCTTTATGAAACCCACCAACCCTTCTTTTACGACCCAGTTAGCAAGCTGAGACTTACAACTGTTCTAATATTTACACGCTTTCTGGGATGCCAATTGGTTTACCTTAAACATATTCATCACGAATGTATTCGTTACGTTTCAAACGAAATTCCAAAAGGAAATTTCTCCAAAACAATCCAGACACCAGACAACCATCAGACACCAGACAACCATCAGACACAAACAAATCTATTTACTTATTATTAATTATCAATGATGAATAAAAAATCGAAACACAATAAATGAATTTTATTGAAGAATAAAAATAACTCTAACTCTACGGTGCGAATGGATAGAGATGAGGAAAGAACTTCCGGTCAAACGTCACTAATTTTTCTTTATTCGTGAAAGAGATCTCTTTGACCTTTGTTGCGGAATAAGGCTTCTTTTAAGCCAAAGATTGTATTTGGTCACTTTCGACGGCGAAAAGGCAGCTAGGACTTCCTATCTGAGAAGAAATTCTTGCTTTTTAGGTTGACAACAAAACCCGACACTATGTCATATAGAAAATTCAAACTGGTCGGCAATAAAATTTAATCGTGTCATACTTTTTAATGATTATGGTTCAGGGTTTAAAAGTAAATTAAGATAAGTAAAAAAAAAACGGAAGTTAAATTACGATAAATTATAAAAACATTAGTTCTTCCGATAGACAAACCACTTCTCGATAAACTTCAAACAAACTTGTTAATTGTTAAATCCATTATATTTCGTGGCCCGATCGGCCAAATAACTTCTTTCAATTAATTAATCTTTATTTAAGGCATTGGTTGAAATGCAAACATTAGTGTCACGAGAGGGATTCGAAACCAGCCGAAGGTCGTCACGCTGACTTTTTCAACCAAACCTTACATAAAGATTAATTCATTGAGAGTTGTTAATCATTATTTAACTACAATACAAAATGAAATACTAAATATTTTATGCAGTTTGAAAAAATAATATACAAAATTTTAAATAAAAAATAAAAAATGAATATAAAAATAAATACAATTGTTTATCAATGCGTGTAATACATGTAAGATAATTAGATCCGATGAGAATATTTCGAAAATTATAGGTGGTCTTGGTTTTTTCACTGTTCGACGTTTTTTGATCAAAAATCAGATTCTATAAGTCATGTAAACATATTCAGCTGTCCAGCTTTTTCTAATGACTTGATTATGTTAATACTATTTAAAATTAAGTCATTATCGTACTTTTTTTTTAAAAGTAGGGTATCTTATTTCAATATATAAAAAAGCAAAGAAAGAAAGAAGACTTTCAATCGGATGTTTATAGTTAGACACGGTGAGACCGGGTAATAGCCGTGTTCAGCGATCGGTAAACACATGGTTAATCACTTCCGTCTGGGATGGTGGAAGGGAAAGGAAAAAATCATGATTGCGCCTACGATCGTCTCGCAGGCGTTTAAATGACAAGGATTTTAAAAAGTTCTCTGTTACAAAACTGGATTGCCTTTTCAGCCCTGGCTAATGAGTCTATCTACTAGAAGACAGATGGCCTACGTTTTGGGCCATTTAGACTAATCCATAATTGTATGCTACGTCTTAATTTACGAAGCTAAGCGCTAGTTGACCGTAAGCCCTCTGGGGGAAAAGGCTAGTACTTTTTCTTACTTATCGTAATTTACATTAATTGGGCTGTTACAACCATGCAGTTGTGTTATTTGTAAAGCCCTATGAGCTCTTTTTACATTTAATCACGGATGTAACTTAGGCTATATTTTTTATTCATAGCAGACTGTTAATAATAAGAATATGGTATAATTAGATTGAAATAGTAAATATTTCGATATTATCTTTCGGAATAGTCCGGAGGATGATAGGAAGGTTGAGGAATAAGTGGCGAAGAAGCTGGACCCTGGTCGACCGACATGGAAGAAGTCCAGGAGGCTAAAAAGAAAAAAAGGGGGTTTTCTAGGGCAAAACCTCGCAGCCGGCCTAAGAATCGAAAAGTACCATCAACAAAGATAAGAAAGATAAGAATCATGCTCTAGTCCGGGAGAGAGAGAGAGAGAGAGAGAGAGAGAGAGAGAAGGTAGAAAGGAGGGAGAGAAGGTAGAAAGGAGGGAATGAGAGATAGAGAGGGAGAGAGAAAGAGAGGGAGAGGGAGAGGGAGAGAGAGAGAAGGTAGAAAGGAGGGAAAGAGAGATAGAGAGGGAGAGTGAAAGAGAGAGAGAGGGAGAGTGAAAGAGAGAGAGGGAGAAGGAGAGGGAGAGGGAGAGAGAGAGAGAGAGAGAGAGAGACAGAGTGAGAGAGAGCGGAGAGAAGGTAGAAAACAGCGTGTGGGAAATTGAGAGGGAGAAGGATGAAAGCAGAGAGTGAGAGAGAGAAGGTGGAAAGGAGCGAGAAAGATGGAGAGGGAGAAAATTAAAAACGGAGAGAAATGATCAAAAGAAGGGAGTGGGACGTGGAGAGGGAGTGGGATAAAAAGAGAGAGAGAATGTAGAAAGGAGGGAGTGGGAGAGAGAGTGAGAGGGAGAAAGGAGAGACAAAAAGAAGACTGAAGAAAAAAAGAATGCTTTCTAAATGTAAAAGAAGTGAATATATAAATGTTTATTCTGTTTATAAGCGTTACAATTTATTAAAAACTTTTTAATTAAATAATTTTTAGTAGACATAATGAGAAAATAGAGAAATAGAAAGAAAGAAACAGAGTCAGAAAAAGAGAGAGAGTACAGACAGGGAAACAATGGGAGAGCAGGTGAGAGAGATACAAAATGAGAGAGAACGTGTAAGAAGAGGAGAGAGCGTCAGGGGCAGGGAATTTACCACACTTGATACAATTGTTAGAAAATCTTTAGATACCCAAATAAAACATATGTTTTGTTCACTTGAAAACGGTTAAGAAAATGTGTAAGTTAATTTTAGAATGGGCCAACTTCATTTTTATGTATTAATATAGAATTTTCAATATTTTATTGCAAGATTTTGATTACCTATTTAACAACTATTTTCTTATTTTCAAGTGTCATAAATTAGGAATTAGGCTGCCTTAAAACGTTGCGTTCGCATATTCAGCTGGGTGAACAAGTTGTTGTTGAAAAATTAGCTAGAGCTCAATTCTAAATCAGTCCATTTGAGAAAACAATATTTCAAATTCTCTTTGCAGCCTGCAGTCACAAGGCATTCATTATTATCGAAACAAGTGCCTAAAGCAAGAGTTTACACATTGAACATTACTGTTTCAAATAAATATTTATAAAATTGCTAACGAGTACAATGATAAAGAGCCAAATAACCGGAGGAAGCCGGTGGGATTTTGTCTACGTCTTTCGAAACGTGAGAAATGGACCTATTTGTATTTTCGGATTCAGGTTCATTTCTCTTCCATAACGGCGTCCGAGGGCATATTCATTTCGAATTGATAAACAAACTCGTAACAGTAACAAATAAAGACTATTTCCCAACTGTTCACAAAGACGGCGAAGGCATTTCGCAAACGACAGCCGGTTCGGGCAACTGCGCTGTAACTCTAAACTGTTTCGAACCGGTTTCATGGTTAAACCTTTGCAATAACGTTCAAAGTAGATACATCTTGCAAATAGGAACAACCATAAAAAGTTATTCCGAAATAGTGACTGAGAGAGGAAGAAAGGGAGAGGATTGAGAGTGAGGGAGAGGGGAGAGAGAGAGAGAGAGAGAGAGAGAGAGAGAGAGAGAGAGAAGAGAGAGAGTTTGTGTTAATGTATTGTACGAATGCAATTTATTAGGGTGGAGGAAGGGGTTGCTTATAACCCCGCCTTGAGGAATATCAAGTGCTCTGGAGTGAGTGTATGACTTCTGAAAAGTAAAAGTAATTTATTAGCGTGAAGGAAGAGGTTGTTATAACCCCGCCTCGAGGAATATCGAGTACTCTGGGGGAGTGAATATCACCATGTATCACATCATGTTTATATATGTATATCTGTGTGTGTGTGTGTGTGTGTGTTTTGCATGTTATTCTGTATTCGACGACCTGAGGTACAAACGAGAGACAAGAATTCTAGAATATCAGGGCTGTAAATATCTGAAATCAGAGAGTCAGTAACCAGATCGAGACGCTCAAATGGCTGCAGTTTAAAGGAAAATATGCGCGAAAGAAAATAAAAAGAAGGAAAACACGCAGAGGGCCGGCGATGACCTCAGCTGTATGTCGGCCCATAAACTTCCCACTTATATATAACAGTAATGAACAAACCCTCATTTACATTTTAAAGCTCGTTCTATATTGTTTTTAAAGATCCGTAGGGACGTGAAAAAGGGGTCCGCACTGATACCGAATTTATTTATGTTATATGCGCAGCTGTAGAAATTGAAGATTCTAACCCGTATTTGGCCCTTTGCCGAATTGGTATGATTATGACGTTACCATATATTTGTAAAAAATAAAATAAAAATGTTGTTTTATATCGTAATTTATCAGAATACATAAAATTTTCGATTAATTTCAGTTTAAACTACAAGTTGTTTTCTTACTTTTAACGGTTTTTAATTATCTACCAAATTTGGTTGAATATAATTATTTTCTTTATAATTCATTTATTTAAAATAATAAAAATGTTAGTGAACAGAAAATTTCACAGTTATATTAAATCATTTTTTTATATTGTATTTGAAGTCAGTCCATCTCATAATCTCCCGGACTGCTGGGCTGGGTCCCCAGCTGCTTCTAAGACTTTCAGAATCATTTGAAGGAATATAACGGCCTAAAGTTTGTCCATTAAAACTAAGATCGCGAAAATACTTTCCCGAAAGTAAAACAAAGAGTCGGTTGATTGCCGGATAACATTGCCTGCTTGCTTCAGATCGAGCGTAATAATAAATTATGGGCTTTGTTCTTATGCGTTTTGTTAACGCCCGAGGGGACGGGAGGATCAGATTGGCTGTGTAAACACGTCTGATCAGACCGGCGCTGGCTATTAACCTAAAATGTTAGTCTACCTGTCCGTAGGCGATATTGTTACAATAGTCCTATCAGAATAATTAATACGGCTTACAGGGCATAAATCAACTGGGAGGGGGATTGTCTTGTCCGATCTGGGCCAAGTTTATATCAAGTTGAGCATCACTGGAAGCATAACAAAATTATCATTGGAAACATTGCTAACATCAGTTTGTGTTGCCCACCCAGTTATCAATTAGAAAAATTAAAAAATAATTTAACTAGGCAGTATTGGTTTCTGTCGGACTATTGAGTTTCGGGATCAGTGGGTATTCACGACCTCAAATTCAGATGTAATCAAATTACACCAAATTAGTAACAAGCCTACGCCAACAAACACAGCCTCTCCATTCCAACTTTAGAGAATTCTACAGGCTTGCAATAGTCTTCCTGCCTTGCTGAAATACGTTTGACAAGTAGCGTTTGATGTTCAGTTTATTAAGGCACATACGTAAGTATTTTAACATAAACGAAAGTAAATTTTGTATATGAAACCATTACTGATTGCCTATTATAATCTATTTGTATTTTATAAATTAATGAATTTGTCCATAACATAATTTCAAGATATAACGTGCACGTGTTCGATTCTCTGTTTTTAAAATAATAATTAATTATTTAAATAATAATCAGAAGTTGTTTCTCCCAAAGCGTGAGAAAAAATGAATGTAAAAATAGAATTAAAGAGAGAAAATGCACGAAAGGAGAAAGAGCGTGAGAGATAAGGATAGAGAGAGAGAGAAAAAAATTAAGAAAATAATTTTAATAGAAATGCAAAGAAAAGTGAAGTGAGTAAACTAAGTGAAAAAATTAAGAATTACTGTTATATCATGTAAGTAGAAGTAGATAAAGTAAAAGGTTGTGCGAGGGAAAAAAGAAAGAGAGCAAAGAGAACAAATAGAGAGGGACCAATAGCGAAAAGAAAGAGATCAGAGCGCAAAGAGAAAGAGAGCGAGGAAGGGCAGAATGAGAGAGAGAGGGGGGGAGAGACAGACAGACATTCAAACATCAAGACCCACTCGTTTTTTTACTTACAACATCTATTGTTGTTGGCCTATCACTCAATTTGAAAAGGTGCCTTTTGCTGATGCTAACTTGACACTTGACAATAACCACGATGTCCCTCGGAAGAACCCGACCCCAGTTGAATCTGTAGTGGCCAACGAATACACGATTCTAAGAATACAGACCGCATGGCGGCCTTCATTGCAATAAGAAATCCGAAGAACCGTGGCTAGTTATGAAAATATATCAGGGTTCAGACAAGCAAGGAAGGTGACAGACAATTGGATTTGCTTTGAGTGAAAGGAGATGTCGGAATCTAAGGCATTGAAGTAGCGGACCGACTAGTCAAACCAGTTGCTGCTGACATTCGACTACTGTAGAATATGATAAACACCCGTCATCTCTATTTAAAAAAACACCTTTTCGAAAATACCCTTACAAAATCGGATCTTGCAGGTGAAATTCAACCAAAGGGATGAGGGAAAATATTTTCAAAGTATAGAAGACAGGATTGGATTGACTCTCAAAATAACGGCAAAGCTGACGGAGACTATCGCTAGACATAAGCGAAACATAAAATATCTACAAGGAACTGGAGTAAAGGATGAGGATCAGTTGTTCCACTGACCTGTTCTGGATATAAAGTGGGCAAATCTGTTACGAAACCTGCTGAATGGATCGGAGTGGCCGTGCACTCGATTAAACCTCCAAAGTGAAAATAAAAGTTTGAACAATATATAATACAATTAATTTTAAATTTAATTTTATTAATAAGTTTGATGAAGCCGAGAGTAGCGGTCAAGAATGAGGTAGTTTAGAAATGATTGTTCAGATATCATAAGATGTGGTCTGGTGTGATGTAGATTTCAGTAAAACATTTTCTTTATCGTGGCACGTTTCGATCTTTATTGAGATCATCTTCAGGGCACAAAGTGTTTGTTTTCTGCGTGTGCCATTCTTGCGTGCCGTGTTGAGAGTGCCAGTGGGATATTGCTGTTTTATCACGTAGTTTAGAAAACACATTTTTTCTGCCCACGTTTCGACCTTTATTCGGGTCATCTTCAGAGTATAAAGTATGGTGATATTCTTGTGGTGTCATAATGGTGATACGTGAATTTATATTCTGCTGTTTTTTTATGATTTTGACAGGATGGGGATAAATTTGGCAATAAACAATATAAACGATTTCTGCCTTAGATACGTAATGTGATATAAATGGATCTATATTACATGTTAAACAATTGTGGCTTATGTCGAAAATAAATGAACAAATAAATTTTTAAAAAGACCATCATTAGTTCATATTTTATCGCTGACATTGCTTTTTTTTACTAACATATATTTTGAAGTCAATCAGGTTATAAAACTATTAAATGAAAATACATTATATTTGTGATTACATAATTAATTAGTATCATTTCAGGGCAAAATAAAAAGATTGACAGGAATTTCAGACTTTTTGTGGGAAAAAGGAGACGTTTGCGGTGTGCGTTTGGTTTTCGATCGCTTCTCCAATCACGTTATTAAAGGATAATCTATTTTAATTTCGAATTTTGCCGGCTCAAAGTTTCCTCGTACATCATGCGGCTATGTATTAAGTCCAGGTCGGCCAAACTCCCACTTCAGACTTGCGCAATTACAACTTCATTAAGAATAATGCTCTAAAGGGTTCTCTGCAAGTTCTTCACCAGTTTGCCAGAAGCGTTGCTCAAATCGTAAACAAGCACCATTTTCTTTGACGGGGAGTACTAGCCGCGATTTATTGCATATTCATTTCAGTTTGAAATGATCAACTTGAAATTTTCTCATATATATTTTAACAAAAAAATTAAACGGTAATGTGATATGACAAGTAAAAATATAGTAATCCATGTGTTTTTTAGTTTGGCCTATTTAAACAAACTAATGATTTAAATAGATTTAAAAAATTTATGTACAGTATAAGACGAAAACTTCGAATGACTCGTACTAACTAAGTAGAGGGATGAACCCTCCAATGACAATAATACTTCATCTCAAAATCAATTTAAAAACATAGAATTTGAATAAATGTCTTTCATCTCATCAGATTAAAAGCAAAGATTAAACTGGTGGTAGAGATGGGAAGTTAGTGTCCGAGTGCATCGAAGTCGCGGTATGGAAGAGTAGGGGCGTGCCGAAGGTCGTGGGTTCGAATACCCCACGTGACGCTGACTTTTTTATCTGAACTACAAACCTTAATTAATGGAAAGATATTAATTGATCAAGAGGACTACGAAAACTAGTGAAATATTATACTGTTCAAATATCATCGAATATGAATCTCGACGATGAACAAATTTTATGAATTCAACCCTTCTGACTGGCGATATTTAATCAATAGTTTCTCTCTCAGGCCAGTCGAAAGGGGTGTGCTGATCCATTAAAAAAATGACGTCATCCTCAGACGGACGAGTCATGTTAGGGCAGTTGAACCGAAAGAGTTGATATGACAATGGCAGGCCGACTAAATGTATAGACTTTTTTGTTATTGTTGATCTAGATCGACGAATAGTGAAACCCACTGATTCTATTAATTTTATGAACGTTTCCTATGATATTTTTGACCTAATTTACATTTTAGTAGGTTTCGTGGTCCGCTGGACCAAATAAATTCTTTTTCAATTAATTAAGGTTTTGGATGAGATAAAAATTCAAATCCCGCTTGTGACACTGATTTTTCTATCTCAACCAAATCTTTAATTAATTGAAAAACAAATTTTAATTACGTATAATTTTAAATTCGTGTTTGTTTAAGCAATTACTTTATCATTTCTATACGCTTCCAGTTACGCAAATTTTACTCTGCGTTTTTTCCCGCCATTTTCCTGTCATCTCTCCTAACTTTTATATTTCTAACCTATATCACAGTTTATTATTTATCACGTTGTCTATTCAATCTCAGCTATGCTTTTATGTTAATGTTTAATGTTGGTTTTTTTTTTTAAAGCTTCGTCCGATTTCCTTTATCACACACTACTCAGTTCTCTCGATCTCCATGTCTATCTCACCCTCCATAAATCACCCTTATACACGTCTTTACCTTAATAGCTATAAGGCTAATCTACACATCACTCTACACTGTTATCACTTGCTCTATTTCACAACTTTTGCTGTTCCATTACTCCCTCTTTTTTTATCACAATTTGTTATCTGATATCTAGGTTTTTAAGAATTTTTTCAATTTTTTAAATATATTTCATTGCCGGACAAAACTTATCATAAGTTTTGTTTGTTGTCTATCTATCTATCTATCTATCTATCTATCTACCTACCTACCTATCTATCTCCCTCACTCTCCCACTCATTCTCTTTCTCTCCCTCTATTTTTAGGTCAACTTTTTCTACTTGGTCTTGTCGAACCGTCATTAATTCGAATATGAGTTTTGTAAAAATATTTGGTAACATTTTTGTTATTCTTCGTATGCTCTAGTTCTAAAATTACGTGCTTTCTCTCCCCCCCTCTCTCTCTCTTTCCTCCTTACTTGCCTGAATATCTTTATAAGAAAAAGTACGAAAACCAAAATTAAATGTTACGAGAATATCCGACAGTTTGCAATTGTTGCACCAATGAATCCATCGACAGGTAAGAAATGATGATAACTAGTGACGTGCGTTCCAAGAAAATATTTGATACCAGTACTCGATACTGAAAGAAATATTCGATACTACACAAGTATCGACAGAAAATATTCGACACTAACGAGTTCTTCTTCATATGAGTAGTTTTTAAAATTATCAACTTACTAATGAGGACTTCGGTTAAAATAAGCTCATGCGTTGAAATAATCAAGAGATTGCAGTACTTTTTTTCATTTTTAAGTATTCACTTTTCAAAATAATTAATATTTCAATTTTATCGTTATCGAGTTTTGAGAAATTTGATCAACGGGTGTTTGGTTTTCAAATGTTTGAATAGATAAGACGTATTCCCACTGTATTGTTTACAAGATGGCGACGATTCAGTTTTCTTAGTAAAATAACCTTACTTTTGGGAGGAGACATTAGGTATCTATGGAGAAGGAAGGCGAACAGTTTTTAGGGACTTGAAGACAAAAACATTTTATGAGAAATTACTGAAATTGAAAGTGCAAGGTGCGATACATTATGAGTTACCAGAACCAGCAGAGTTGCCAACCACCAATTCAAAATCCCCGATTAACTTTGTTGACACATGCCGCTAGTAAGCGCTCTTAACAGTAGTTAGTCAAGTCCCAGTTTGATGCAAGGTAAGTTTCAAACGGTAAATAACAATTCAATATTGCTTGAACCCTCGACGAAAATTCTAATGTACATGTTCCGATACTACAAAACGTATTCGATACAGTGCTCGAAAGAAAATACTCGATACTGTAATCCTATCGATTATTATTGCTCGTCACTAATGATAACATTTATACATCAGCTATCAGGGGGTTTCTCGTTTGTCATTGTCATTGTAAAGCTTTGTCCCAACCTTTCGGGCAGGTATTAGGAGCTTTATTTGACAAATTGCTCCCTTCGTTGTTCTCATCGGTGCAAAGTGAATAAGTAGATTTGAACGTCCTTTTAATTTACCAATGTGAAGACAATAGGCGAAACCTTTTCGGTTCTCTTTCAGTAAAAGGTTTCCCCAATGTTAAATACAGGAGAGGATGTTCGAAATTAGATTTGCCTCATTGTGTCAGTGCCGCTCGAGCGGAATCCTTTTTATGACGTAGCTCTAAAAAAGCCGACCTTTCCACAAGTATTTTATTATTTTCCCACTCAGTTCCTCAAGTGGTTGACAGAACTGAAGGCCACTCTTGTAAATAAGAAGGAAAAAGAATCTTTGGAATTATGTAAAAAGGCCCTTGAAAGGGAATAAAGTTAATTCGGGATCAGAGTTTATAAAGTGGTGCTGGGATTGTTGGTTTATTTCGAGAAATTTCACCACTCTTGTTTCAACAACTTCATTTGGTCCCATCCCACCCTTAGATTCTCGTTTCATTGAAAACATCCCTCTCTAATCTTAAGAAAAAAAAGGAACAGTAATACGAAAACAAACGCCTGCAATACGCTTTTGATTCTTATTTAAATTTCTTAAACGTAAATATAAGTTCAGTCTTTCATCGGACGAAATATGGGCTCGAATGACGCCCTGCAAAAAGGCATTCTCTTTGACTAACTCTATAATTTCAGAATGTATTGTAATTCTGGCTTGTCAGGTCTTCCAATAAATAAACTATAAAATTTCAGCGTTTGAGAATCACTAAATTCTGCTTAGTAACATATCTACAAGGTAGCACATTAGGTCCACTGCTTTGCTTGTTGAACACCAGTGATTTTCCGAAAATAGATGGAGTTAAAATTGCTACGTGTGCAGATGACACAGCGGTGATATCACTATGACCGACTATCACCCATTCGACCAAAATCTTCCAAAACGCATGTAAAATATAAACGAATGGAAAAACAAGCCAAATCAGTAAAAATCAGTTCATGTGATCTTTACAAACAAAAAGGTTGACCATTTTCCGTCGTTCACCACTGTACCATGCAGCAATACAGCTAAATATCAGGGAATGTCAGATGTCAAACTGAGATGGAAAGAATACGCGAAGAAAAAAAAGGACAGAAATAGATTTAAGGTACATAAACAATTCATAAAGCCTATGTGGACAAATGGTATTCAACTGTGGTACACAGCAATAATAAAAATTATACAAACACTTCAAAATAAAATCTTACGTAACATGGTGAATGCCCTTTGGCACACAACTTTGACTTACAACAACAAGGTACAAGGAATTTTGGGATCCCTGAAGTCACGGCGGAAATACAAACATTTCAACCTAGATAAGGGATACAAAAACAAGAATATAGCTATCATGTCAGATAGCCAAGCAGCCATCAAAGCACTAAGTTCAAATATCATTAGCTCAAGAATGGTGCTGAACTGCAAAACCAAATTAAACTCATTAGTCACCTCTGCTGGGTCCCAGGACACATGGAAGTAGACGGCAATGAGAAGGCGGACACCCTTGCGAGGAAAGGGGCAGCTACACCGCTGACAGGACCCGAACCCTTCTGTGGCATAGGAGCCCACACTATCAATGAATATCTCAGACAGGAGAACAAAAAGAAAATAAAGGAACATTGGAATTCGCTTATTGGACACAGACAATCCAAGAATCTTCTTACCAATTTCGGAAAGAAAGAAATTACAGAATGTGTCAAAGGAGGCAGGAATAGACTGCGAATCCTAACAGGACACTGTAGATTAAATGGACGTCTAAAGAAAATTGGAACAATCCAAGATGACACATGCAGATTCTGCAAAGAAACAGAAGAGACACCAACACATCTACTAACAAACTGCGGCGCAACATTAGCTCGCAGGAGGAGGTGTTTTGGGATGTACAATGTGACACATAGAAGAGCTCCAACCAATAAAACCGGGCCTACTAATCAAGTTTCTTGATGAAATAGGACTCATCGATGTGCTTTAGGCAGAGAACGAGGGTATACAATAGCTCCCAAAGGGCGCAGTATACAAAACCCCGAAATATCATCATCATCATCATCATCATCAACACTTCAAAATAAAATCTTACGTAACATGGTGAATGCCCTTTGGCACATAAGGAACAAGGACTTACAAATACAAGGAACGAGGAATTTTGAGATCCCTGAAGTCACGGCGGAAATACAATGATTTCCCGCCAAACACCAGGCTCGCCTCGGCCAGCACGAGAATGTGGATACGACAAAACTCTTACATACCCGAAACATGGTCAGAAGATTAAAAATAAACAAGGCCATATGGACCTGTGTAATTAAAATTGAATAATGAATAGTGAAATGTAAATCTTATTGTACCAAGGGGTTTATAAGAATGTAAACAATTATTTATTCTACAATATTATTATAAAATTAATCGTTGGTCCAATAAGACCACTTTTAATAAATAAAATCAATTAATTTAAAAAAAACAATATACCTAATAGTGTGACTGCAGGCTGAAAGCATTGTAAAATATTAATCATTTTTTCCCTATAAACATTGAAATTAAATGTTCAACAACCCAAACTCCTTCGGGGTCTTTTTGGGAATAGGGACCCCCCTCATTATCTGTTGTAGAAGAAAAACAAACTGATATATATTTTTGTCTCGAAACTTTTGGTAATAGTTTTATCTTTGTTTATGTCTACTTTCACCCCGATAAGACGTAAATACGGTTTAGTTTTACAATATTTCCGTTTTATTTTCTATTCTTAAAGATAAAACCAATGAATTAATGAATGAACACTTATTAAAAAAATACTTGTACAGTTGAACGAATTGAGTCGTTATGGGCACAAGCAAAACCTACGGGCACAAAAAAGAACATGGTACAATAATTTGATATAATTTTCGTGAATTTCTGTGGCGTCACAGAAATAGCGGTAATGATTTGTTCAATCAACTAATGAATGATATACATTTTTGGCTACCACCATAAATATGTAAAAAGTTTCCTTCAACAGATAATGAGGGTTACCTATTCTAAGCTCCCCCCCCTCCTCGCACTGTTTTTGTTTAAAATTTACTTTATAATTTTGATTAATTATCGATTCCCCGAAGTTTGTAATACATGGGAAAAATATGACTGATTGAAGTGACTGGAGGTCAACGGAAAGTTTGTTTCAATCAAACCTCGCTTTGCGCTTTTGCGTTGGTTTCGCCGTCCAATTTTATCGAATGGGCAAAAGTATTGGAATAGTAATAAACTTCAGAGGAGGTTGCAATCATCGTTTACGTTCTCCAGGGCTGCAAAAAATTTACATATGAGCTTAAAAAAGCCAACAGACATTTTTACATATTATAGGAAACATAATTAATTAAATAAGTTATATAAAAAGATACATATACTCCATTAATATTTTTATTATAGTATTTCATCTTTTATTTTGGTTTATTTGAAAAACGTATACTATTCTTCAGTTTGATTTTTAACAAATAAATACGTAGTTGTTTGTGCGCATGTGGGTATTGTAATTAACAAAGCCGAATTTAAATATTGAAAATTTGTACATTTAGCAAAATAGTGAGCACTAGAGGGTCAAGGGCGTGGCCCGCAATGCATTAGCAATTAAAATATATGGCATAAAAATGGTGTGCTTAGTTAAAAGAATAGCCACCTTTCTACATTTAAAATAATTTTACGACCAAATTAAATTAAAATTAATTTTAAAAAACACCATCACTATCACAAAAGTGGGCTTTTGCGTGGTATATGAAAAGAAGGAGCGGCAAACACTATATCCTGCATGGGAAAAGGAAGAGTTCCAGTTCATCAATTTTTGAGTTGGTCCGTCGTGGAATAACCTCGCGTCGTCATTCTGCAGGTATACATGTTGACGTTTAACAAATGTATTTTTGTTTGTACAATTCCTAATTTTTACGTCATGATCATCAATAGCCATATCAAATTAATTTCACGTGTACAACCAACAAGGCTAGTCATTCCTTACTTTTCTAATATTTGAGGATATTAAAATAGGTCATTTTAAAACAATATGAGTTATTCGGGTTTATAAATAGACAAGTAGAATCATCAAAACGCAATTTTCCAGATATTTATAAAAGCAAGTAAACTATTACGGACGTTTATTTCAAAGCTTCCTGAAAAAAATTACTTATTTTATTTTGTCAAACTTTAACTTATCTAGTTTTTTGGACCGATTTTTTAAGTTTTATCTGAATATTTTGGTGGTTTTCTATCTTTATTCTCTGCTGGTTATGTGTACCGTTTATCGCTGGATTTGGCCGGACATTCCTGCTGGTTTGGTTGACGATTTTTCCTGGTATTTACTGTATATTTTTCTTGGTTTTTCTGTTAATTTTTCTAGTCTTTCCTATGCCACCCCTGTTGATTTTATATTCCTATTCTTCCTGAGTTTGTTGACAATTATTGCTTGATGTTTCCTGTGTTCTGTTTTTTGTGCATATTCTCGTAAATTTTGCCCATCCTCTTCTTTCAAATTTTGTTGGCGATTATTGCTTCAATTCTACAAATTTGTTTGCCAAGAGGCTTCCAGAGTGGGCCATTATCAGCGGTCATCTGAACACTCGCAATTACCACATATCCGATTTGATCAAAAATGTTAACCGGCAAATCTTTGTCCGTCTTATATTATTAATTTCGCAAACTGATTGAAGTTTCATTAAAAAATCATTCAATAATATTCTTTTAAAAAGCGGTTAAAGTAACATTGTTAACCATATTGAAAAATGGCAAAAAGGAGGGAAAATTCAAAAGGTGGGGTTGAGATGGGAGTAGATCGAAGTCGCTATACCTCATTGGCAGAGCAGCATCCGAAGGTCGTGGGTTCGAATCTCGCTCGTGTCATTGACTTTTTTTCATCTCAACTCTTTTATCTCAACGAATGCCTTATATAAAGATTAATTAACTGAAAAACGTTTTTCGGTCAATCGGACCATGAACCTTTATGAATTAGCCATATGGTATTAACCATTTTTTAAATAAAAATATATGTTTATACATTCCCTCTTTGTCAAATGGCCATTTAAACATACAGAGAGGAAACCTGTTAGAATAGGCAGAAGGTGTGAAAAAAGGAGATATCAACCCTTGTTTCTTCTTTATTTTTGAAACTTTTGAAATAATAAAAGTTTTTTAATAAATTTTTTGGGGGTAATTTAAAAAGAATGTAATCACTTCTGTACGTTCCTAATATATTTTTTCTTCCTGAACAAACAGTTTCCAAGTTTTCTTTTTCTTCCAGCACATGAACCTTTCCAACTCATAGTAATTGTTGTTGGGCTAAATGAAAAACTTATTACTTTACGAATTTAGTGTCTTCTCTTTGAATTACATATACTATGATCAATGCGTTTATAGTCGAAAGTTCTTGGAGTAAGACATGTACTACTATTTGTTTTTACAATTGCAAATATACGGATATCATCAGTTCGATCATATTCATGACATTTTTCTATAACCTAAGAATATTGTTAAAACAGATACCTTATTAACTGGATAATCAAATTATTTTTATTACGATGTCACACACATAATTCCCAAGCACACACTCAGTTATTATCATTGTTAATGTTCATATAAAGATTTGTTTTGATTTCATCATCGGAAAATGTAATTATCTATAATGCATGTAATGAACGAACGAGTTTTTTATTATAAAAGTTTTTAATCACCATAATTTGTTAATTATGTACAATCAGTGTTCAGTTTACAACTCATCATTGTATTGTGTATCCAGTAAATTATAACGTGAGATGAAATTTAATAACGTTCTAACCCAACATAGTTGTACTGCGTAACATTGCCAGGTTAGCATAACCACATTTACGCTTCATTGGTCTGCTTGTTTAATTGAATTATCTAAGCCTCTGTGCATTTACAATAACGCAAAAATCATGAATAGTAAATCTTATGTCAAATTTGTCGAAATCTCGATCCCAATTTTGCCTGTAATTGAATGCCAAGTGTAAACAGATTTAACCAAAGCAAATGTTAAAGAAACTTGTCTCGGCTTAATTTCAAACTTTTTGGCCACTATTAGTACAAAGCTTGTCCCTTTCGAACATTTACTTAAGGTTTTGTAAGCCCTATGTTTTTATTGTTTTCCAAAACAGGATTCGGTTTTTCAGGATGTTTCCCTGCCGTTTAATCCTCATTGTGTGAAAGGTTTTCAGCATTTCACTCCATTTTTGCCATTTATTTCACCAACGCGAGTAGAGAATATAAAAAGGTAAGGCAATAATGAGGAAATATTTTTCTAAGAAAGATACTAGAAAACAAACACCGCATTTATCAACTGGTGGGTCAGTGTTGATTAAAATGTTTTCGTGGTCCGCTTCGGCAATTAATATATTTCAATTAATTAAGGTTTTTAGTTGAGATGAAAAAGTTAGTGTCATGAACGGGTTTCGAACCCACGACCTTCGACTAGATAGGCCGCTGCTCTACCACTTGAGATGTCGTGACTTCGGACACTAACTTCCCATCTCAATCCCACCTTTTGAATTTTCCCTCCTTTTTTTTTTGCCGTTTTTCAAATGTCGTCTCATCAGATTGAATTCTCGGCGACAAAATAAATGGCCACGGAAAGCTTTAGTGAAGTATACTTCATTTCAATTAATTAAATCCATCAGATTTCGTGGTCCGATTGATCAAATAACATCTTTCAGTTAATTAATCTTTTTGTAAGGTATTGGTTGAGATAAAAAAAGTCACGAGAAAATGTTAGGGCGTGAAAATGACCTTAGCCGTTAAAACGCCCCTAAATATTAATAATAATTACAACCAAATTCACTGTTTTTTGTTGACCGCTTGTACAAATAATATAATTCAATAAATTGAGGTTTTAATTTGCGATAAAAAAAGTCAGTGTCAAGAGCGGGATTCGAACCCACGACCATCGGCTAGATACGGCACTCCTCTACTACTTGAGCTATGGACGACCTTTGGCTCGGTTCGAATCCCGCACGTGGCACTGACTTTTTTATTAATATTATAAAATTGATTACTTGAAATTAATTAATTTTATATATTTTCGCGATAGGTAAATCACACTGAAACGAATATAATAAATTGCGATATGCTTTATTATTTCCAGGACAATAAATCAACTTTTTTATACATCTCATAAAGATCTTAATCCAAAGAAACTATTTTAATGCCAAAAGACTATTTTTACATTGGGCGCCGTACCTTCTCGCTCCCTGTTAAGAGCCAAGGCTTGAAATTGAAGCAACTCAATTGAATGAGACCTTCATTGTGCGGAACACCTACGCGGGATTTGCCGGAAAAGCAGCAGGTGTAGTGGCTTAAACCTCTCAGACTATCGGCCAATGGACCGAAGTTGCCAGTGAATCCATTTACGATTATTGCTAGGTTTTTTGTATTACTTTCATAATAATTAATTTGCTTTCAAGCCTTGGCAAGATAAGTTATCGGTTGATTCAACCTAACTAAAAACACTCAGTACAAGCCTACGCCATCATTTGGATGAATTTAGCTTACTACTGATGAAAAAAATTATACAAATGTCGAGAAATATAATTTTTTTCTTTTTTAAATATCGTGTTAATAATGTTTGCAAATTGTCTGAACCTTCTCAATTTTCGAAAGGAAAATAGGTGGTAGGATTCAGGTCGAGCCCGATAGTGCTGCAGCAGCCAACGAGGTTGCTCGGCAAAAACGTGTTACTCATACAGTCGCCGTAGCCCAGGGATAAATTCTGCCGGGAAACAAGGAGAATTCTTTTCCCCCCAAGAGTGCCCTCGTTTTCCCTCGAAACGTGCTTAAAAGACTCTTAACCTTTGGGATTAGGATTCAAACTGTATTCCTGAGAGTAATTACAAAAAGGAAACACTCTTCGAGTTTGTCGGTTATATATAAATAAATGTCGGCGTTTCCATGCCAAAATTATTTTACTTCTCATTAGTGAAACTTGCAGAAAACCTTTTATTCCAGTCCCATTGTTATTTTCATAATTTATGCATATTACTGTCTTTAATTAACGCGACCTACTCAGAGGTTAGGTTGAATTCTTCATATTGATGTCCCTCACCGACTATAAATTCTCCCAAATAGAATATATATTGCATATTACGGGAATGACAGAGTCGGGCGATATGTGGGCGAAAATCCGCGTGAAACCGTATAAAGCTATGAAGTCGGTGAGCCAGGGAAACTTGGAAATACTTTCCAAAAGAAAAATACGCATGGTGATCAAATGACAGCCCGGCTTACTGAATTTAACCCTTTTTAACGTAAGTTTTTTTTTTCATATAGTATGACAACATACAAAAATATTAAATGTTCAGAATTATAAGATTTTTTTACGCCATATGTTATCAGGTTTTCGATTAATTAAACACAAACAGTAGTAGCATAACATTCACGTAATAATTGTATGATCAATATGATGCCACAAAAAACAAACTCGACCGGAAGCTAATATTCAGAAGGCAAATCTTATCATTTGGTTGAACAACAAAGTTGCAATTACTACTCTGATGACCAACCTGTAATTTTACGTAAAACGATCTCTCCACACACTGAAAACATTTTTTTCATTTCCCGAATCAATGAAGTTTACAAGTTGATTTTGATTGGCGACATGATGTTTCTCAAGTTTACACATGGAGATCACGTGTATTTGGATTTCAACGGATCCCTTGTTAATCTCGCACTTTGGCAACTGGCCGTGTAATTGGAGGTGTTTGCTTCTGTGGCGCGGATTCGCTTGTGTGATCATCAGTGATCAGTTCACGAAACTGTATCGTCGGTGTGTATTAATTCATTAACGATCTGGATAAACACACGAATATTTACTCATAACTGTTATGTTTCTAGATCGCAGAAAACGTAATTCTCAGAGTAAAAACATAAACAAAACCAATATGTACATACCAATTGACTATAAACCTAGATAAATATAAAGGTGCGCATTCGTATAGATAAAATTTGCGAATTAATATTCACAACTTTAATTAATTTAATTAATAATTCATATAGCTAAAGTCCAAATTTTGCATTTGAATTATATCAAAAAATTGTTTTATTTTTGCCGACAAACAGCTGAGGTTATGCTCGTGTGCGTTTTCCCCCTTTATCTGGTTTTAAGGCATATTTTATTTAGACTATTGCCGCGTGAGTGTTTCGATCTGGTGACTGAATCTCTGCTTCTATTTATTTTATTGTTTGTATTTATCTTTATTGTACATTACATCGTGTCTCATTTGTACCTCAGTGATCAGTTCACGAAACGTTGGTGTGTATTTATTCATTAACGGTCGAAATAAATACATGAATATTTACTCATAACCGTTATATTTCTAGATCCAAAAAAATTTAGTTCTCAGAGGAAAAACTAAATATATATACTAATTATCTAATTAACAAATAGTTGCACATTCGCAAGAGAAAAAATGTACGAATTCATAGTTAATGTTCAAAGTTTGCATTCGAATTATACAAAAAAAAACAAATTCTTTCATTTTTGTATGTACATTTGGTTTACTTTTTATGGGCCGACAAATAGCTGAGATTATTTCCTGCCCTCTGTGCGTTTTTCTTCTTTATCTGGTTTTAACGCATATTTAAACTACAGCCATGTGAGCGTTTCGATCTCGTGACTGATTACATTTTTTAAAAATATTTTTTTATTGTACACTAGGTCGCCTATATAATATATATATATATATATATATATATATATAGTGAGAAGCTGTCTCTTAT
>CM077099.1:12323423-12336089 GCA_039619505.1 Cimex hemipterus | reverse complement strand
ATATATATATATATATATATTCAGATATAGTGAGAAGAGGTCTGGTGGGATGTAGATTTCAGCAAAACATTTTCTTTGTCGTGCCAACGTTTCGATCTTTATTGAGATCATCTTCAGGGTCTGGGATTTACAAACATTGTTTAAATTTAACAAATATATGTAGGATGTGGAAAAAGTGAATTCAACCCCCAAAAAATATTTTTTATATTCAAGCAAAGTAGTTCTAAATGTTTTTCTGAAACGTACATCACACCAGATCTCACGATTTCAGAACAATCATCGACTAGCGGTCACTAATCACCACACATCGAATAGTAGAATGCATTAAAAACAAAATTTACCATTGCCCAGAAATTCTAATATCGAATCAACAAAATCATTGAAAAAACGAAATCGTCCTACGAGGATACACATTGTGCCTACACCGAGCTTCAGATAAGCATCAATCGCGCGGTAATCTTCCGGAAATGAACCTATTTTTATACATCTTCATGAATCCAGGAAAAACCAAGAACACACAAGACGATACAATCGAAACAAATTCCTAGAAATTAAACGTCTGCTCTATCCAGGCAATAGCGAAATAATGTACAAAGGACACCCACTAATCCATCAGACAACGAGCCATGGGAAGCCGATTTATTTTCAATTTCACATTTGTACCGAAACAAATCTCCATCTTCACCAAGCTTCGCCATTTTACTCTTCACGCTATTTCTCCAAACTTCGTGACAAAAAATAACTTCACACTATATGTACATGTTAATCTAAGCCTACGGACATTGTTTCTTTATATTTTAAACATTATTATAATAATAACATTTATATGTAATTAAATGCATGAAAACTACAGTTATGCAAAAAATAAAAAAACAATAAAGGTAGTAAAAGATAACCCCCAAGGGAAGCATTATTCTAAGGGTCGAGGAATTATCTATATTATAAACAATATAATAACGTAAACAATAATTTTATTTGTACAGAAAAATTCACTCGGCTGATTAAACACAATTGTATTTTTCTCCCCCAGAATACTCGATATAACTCGGGACGGAGTTGAACCCACTCCATTCTCGCTAGTAAATTACTTTTACACTCCTGACGGTACCCCCCCCCCCAATATTACTCGATATTCATCGAAGCGCTCAGCACTTACAGAATTTTAATAAATACATATTTCTTAGATGAATATAAATAAATACATATCTAGTACTGCAATCTTGTACTGAAACATACTACATAGATTGGACGTCTTATCTGTTCCATTAAGTTTAACTACAGGAACTATCAACTACAAGGTCGTCGTTTCAGCCCCAAACAGAGTACGATTCAAAGCTATCTACAAACATTAAAAATCGGAACACAGGACCCGCATACTCGCTGAAGTATTTAAGCACAATTCTCATATCAGGTTGATCTTCTTACACGCTCTCTACCTAGGACCAACGATACCCTTCAATAACGAATGCTCATCGGCCTTTCTCCTTTTATTGAAAAAAACAAACAAAAAAGCGCGAGTTTCGGCCCCCTTGCTTTGCATGACCTATTTTTAATCATTACAGGACGATCCCTTTTCTAAGTTCTACATCCTCCGACGGTCACCCAATCTTTTTCAACCGATCCGATCCGATGACGTTGCCGTTTCCTTTTGATCAATTTTTTGCAATTTGCGTCTGAGGGCCGGATCCCGGTGGTCGAAAAGGTTGTTTATTTTATCTTGTGTACGTTGTATTTTATAATGGATGAAAAACGGCTTAAATCGCCGCGCATACATTACGGAAAAAGTCCGATATTGGTAAAACGTTAATATATGAAAGGCCATTTCTACATCTCTCGATACTTTCCCAATAAACATATGTCCCCCTTTTAATATCTGGCGGGCGGTTTCTTTGTTCGATTTGGCCGGTTTTTCTTTGTCTCGTCATTGTTTTATGAGATTATGATTTCATGACCTAGTGAATTCCTTTTTCTATCTAATCACAACAAGAAAGCCATCTCTTATTCCCATCTTGATGTTTCTCCTCCTATTGTTTTCATCTAATGCATTTCCCTTTTTCAAAGTACGAAATCGTGTTCGCAATTTTTCCAAGCGTCAATTTTTGCACACCATAAATTTTTAAGTTAAAAACAATTACCATTCAATCTGTTATAGTTACAAAATTAAAATATGCACTTAATGAATTGCTATTGACATTTTTACTACTTTTTTTAAATATGTCAACCTTGATTTGAATTAATTAAGGTTTTTAGTCGAGATAAAAAAGTCAGTGTCACGAGCGGGATTCGAACCCACGACCTTCGCCGCCGCTTCCACTTGAGTCCTTGTTACTTCGATCCACTCTGACGCTAAATTCCCAACTCAACCCAACCTTTGGAATCTATTTCATTTTCGGGGACAAATGATTGAAGAACAGGATAGCTGAAGGGGTAGAGTAGCGGCGTATCTAGCCGAAGGTCGCGGGTTCGAATCCCGTTCGTGACTCTCAACTAAAAACCTTAATTAATTGAAAGATATTGATTGGTCAAGCGGACCACGAAAACTAGTGAATTTGATTTTAAGTTTATGATTGCAATATTTTCTGTAGGAACGTGAAAAATATGTTCACCCGTTACAAATTGATATCACCTTAAGTTTAGCATATTGCCTTACATAATTTTCTTAAGCCTTTGGGCAACTTAGTACTGATATTTAGAAACATAGAGTGAATGTTTTCCAGTAATTTCTAATCTAATTCGCATTTTTTTCTCAGTAGAATGTGTATGAATATATATCTTTCCCGGCTGATTACCGACTCTTTCAATAAATTACAAAATGCTTGGGTTGATGTTGTTATCGTAAGATACCAGAATCATATAAACATACATATGAAATGTGGCATAATCGCTTCAATTGTTCGCTATGTTGTAGTATTTATTGACGTAAATTGGTGTATACCAAAGACCAACCACGGGCACCAATACATCGGTGATCAGTAGCAAGGTGGTAATGTTGTAACATAAAATATTAGAAACAAAGCAAACAAAAAAATAAACAAACTTTGTTTCTTCTTATATAAGAATAATAATATTATAATAAGAATTCATCTTTCTTTCTGAAATTATTGTAATAACCGGACTCTTTAAAGACTAAATTGTACCACTTTTATACTAAATTGTAGCGATTTTTGGGGCAAATATCTTATGTTTTCAGTTGATCGTTATATTTGCAAGTCTGTTTCACTTTTTTAGTTCAACTTGCTCACATGCTTTTATAAGAATATGGCACAGTAACATTTTAGTGATATGTGTTGAGTGTTTATAACAACTTTGTTATCTATTTCATATCTTATCCTTTCCATTCTGTTGTTCCTTTCTGACTTTTTTAAGACAATTTTTTACTACCCTTATTGCCGTATTATATATATATTTTTTAGTGAATGTTCAGAGGATAGTAGTTATCGCATGTTTTACCGCCTCGAATGTGTGGAGGTTGCTTTGAATATGGACAGTAATTTATAACTACTACATTTGCCTTTCCCATCCCTTTAAAAGCACTATACTACTATTTTTTCTCCAGTTTTACAGCCGAAAAAGGAAAATAGCGGCCACTAAAAACAACTTGTTATTTGGCGGGAGCTTAGAATTGATTACGTTCAAATATTAAGTTGACACTAAAACTTCCTAAAAGGAAGGTACCGCCGGGAGGGGAAAGGGTTTTTATTTACTTTCTTCCCAGGCCGAGATTCTCGAATATGGCGAAAACAACCCGGATCCAAAGGGGGTGGGTTGGAAGCAAGGTTATTTGTGGTCCTAGGTCGGGGAGCAGATGTTCCTCTGACGCCCCGCTCGTTAATGCCAAGATAACCGGATGCATAGGAAGAAACGTGGGACACATCGTCATGAGAATCGTTCCTCGTAATCCATCAACATACGCGTACTAGTTCTAACAAAAAAATGTAAATAAACATAACGATGGTTATACGTTTCTTTTAACTGATTTTCAGTGTAGCTATAGCTATTGAAATTGTGAGAAGGTCTAACGAGGAAAACTACAGAATGGTATCACCGATTTTAATGTAACTTGCTTTGGTAATACTACTTAATATCTTACACTCAAGTTCTTGTCAATGAGTTTTTGGAGCTGATAAGAACGATTTTTAAATAGTCTAAATATATTTTTTTGTAATATGGGTTTTTGTATTTGTAGTGCAATAGTGAAACGGATGATTATGTGTGACGTAGGTTTCGGAAAAACATTTTCTTTATAGTGTCAACGTTTCGATCTTTATTGAGATCATTTTCACAGCCTGGGATTTACAAACATTGTTTAAGAATAATATATAATACAATTAATTTTAAATTTAATTTTAATAATAAGTTTGTTGAAGTCGTGAGTAGCGGTCAAGAATGAGGTAGTTTAGAAATGACTATTCAGAAATCGTAAGATGCGGTCTGGCAAAACATTTTCTTTATCGTGGCACGTATCGAGCTTTATTGAGATCATCTTCAGGGCTCAAAGTGTTTGTCTTCTGTGTACTTGTGCCATTTTTGTATCTCGTGTTGAGAGTGCTCAGTGAGTTGCTGATTTACCATAAACGAACAAAACCGGACTACCAGGAAACTTTTAGTTATCATTTTCCTTTTCAATTTTTTTCATTTAGAAACGTTACGTTTAACGCATTCACAAAAAAACTGGAAGGTTGCCGAAAGTACAATGTCATTAGATCAGTGTGGCTATTTCCAGTGACTCCAAAACCTTTGAAGAAACTATTATTCCAAACAGTAATGACTCTCATAGAAATAAAATAACATCCCATCAAGGTGTAACTGGCTGGTCATCAGCGTGAGTCAAATCATTTTAAAGCAATGTGAATGGCTCCTTCAGAAGACATATCTGTTCCGCTGTTCTTCTCTTGATGCTGATAAAGGCTGGCTTCAAGTCCGAACAGGTAAACTAACCCCCATCCCAACAAAATACTTACTAGAAATAGCGAAGCGGGTACTTATTCAAACGATGGCTCTTACGAGTTTTTTGTAGTTTTTCCACCTGTAAGAGCCGTATTTTGTATATAAGTGGACAGTAAAGGTGACAAATTCTTCAAACGCTTAGTAATAAATTGTGCTTTCTTCCAAGGAAACCTCCTAGGACAAATCTTGTTTAACGAGTAATATTGACCCACAGAAAACACAGAATGGATGGCACTGTATCTCTGTCAGATGGAAATAGTATTTTAGCATCGACAAGAAAACAGCAAAATAGTTGTACCCGAATTGACATATAGACAAAAGATTAGTAAATTAACATAAAGTAGTAAAAACTGTAGTAAACTTTCATTTTTAAAATAGAAAAATCGCAGAGAGTTCAATTAATAGCATACAACAACAATAGTATGGACAGAGAACACAATAAAGTATCTAGGCATGATGCTACTTTCTAATTTCAAATGGAGAACGAAAATTAACAAAAGGAGTCTTAAATAGGAACAAAAAACAACAATTAAAAAATATTGGTGTTTGGAAAAAAAAACGATTTCACAGTCTAGAACAGAATACTCATTTAATATCAGATGCTAAAACCCATTGAGAGCCCAAGACCTCACGTGTGAAAATATTGTGTGAATGTTTCCAAAAATTAACATAGCTACGTTATTAAAATTTCAGAAAACAACTATTGGTTGCTGCCCCTTGGTATATACGGAATACAAATATCCATCGGGACCTGAGGAAATCAAACATCGTCACTGTGGATTAAAAAAAATGCTCCAGAGCAAAACACTTGTCTCCAATTCAAATATCGAAGCGAGCTATCTGCAAGAACGACAGCACTCTTTGAAATCACGAAAGAGGACGAACTTACGCCCTACACTCCATAAACTAATAAGAACGCAAATGTGTAAAATATAAATTTAGCTGAATTGATATCCCAACAGTCATGCACACGAATCTTTACCATTATACAATTTAAATAGAAAAAATTAGCAATACTTACTTGAACACTTTATTCGTCGTTGTCGTTAAAACCTAAACAAAAACGTACAATATATTATTGAAAAAGTCACAAATCAATTTTCATAAAAGTTATGGTGGATGGATGGATGGTAGATGGATGGAACCAGGGACTGGAGGAGTTCCCTTCTGAGCACTGCAGCTGTACAGATTTATTGTACTATATACCCATAAAAGTTATAATACATTATGTAAATTTTATTAAAAGATGTTAAAAAATTAATATATAAAAATTTTTGTTACTTTACTTAAACCGTATAGCAATTTGAACTACTCTGCGCCTAGTTAAAAAAAGGAAAATTGTAAACACAAAACGAGCCTATGATTTCAATTTGGCTGCGGTATAAAAGTCTCATAAAAACGCGGATTATGAAAAAAAGGTTTACTCCTACCTTTCCATTCGGTTGCAATTGTTTGTTTGGATCGTTCCCAGCGGAGGGAAGGATACATATAAAGTAGCTCCTATTTCTGGATCTCCGGCAACTTAGCGAACTCTCGCTATGGCCGACATTCACTTTTTTTAACATCTGTATGGACCCTCCAATAAATGGCTGTATTATTATTCAGAAGTCGTTCATGAGGCTACGCGTCATGAAAGTAAATCGGCCGTTCCCGTTTTCCTATATTACGTATTTTCATTCGTTACCATTACATTAATACGCTGATTCACTGAACGGCGCTATTAAATTATTAAATTAATAACACAGTGTAGTCGGGTCAGCGTACAATTGAAATCATGTTTAAACTGATGTACGAGTGGAATCGTATCCCATATTGACAAAAGTGTTCAGGTAAACAAATAATTATTTACGCTTCCATTTAATTAATTGAACATATTACCAACAATTGTTCAGAAATTGTGAGATGCTGTCTGGTGTGATGGAGGTTACAGAAAACCATTTTCTTTATCGTGTCACCGTTTCGATTTTCATGCAGATCATCTTCAGGCCCTGGGTTTTACAAACATTGTTTACTTTTGGCAATACATGTAGGGTGTGGAAAAACGTCAATTTATGCAATGAAAATATATTTTTTATATTCAGTCAAAGTATCTTTACTCCCTCAACGTGTTTGTCTTCTGTGTAATAAGGTAATATAAATTATAATATGAATATAAACAATATATTTTGCATTGTCCAAATTTCCTATTTTCCATATCCTATATGTATTTGTTAAATGTAAACAATGTTTCTAAACCCAAGGGCCTCAAGATGATCTCAATAAAGGTCGAAACGTTAGCACGATAAAGAAAATGTTTTGCTGAAATCTACATCACACCAGACGCATCTCACGGTTTCTAAATAAATATAATGATATGAGCAGTAAATTAAAGAAATGTTTAAACACAATTACTGGAAAAATGAATCTATTTGTGCGAAATAATAAACCAATGATATTTTTGTAATTTTAAGCTGTAGGTAAACTATTAATTAATTATTGTTTCTAAGGTGTGTTACTAGCGAGATTCGAACCTCGCCGCGAGGTTTCGTCTTTGACACGGCGCACATCATTGTAGAGTAAAGGTCCCGGGTTCGAATGCAGGGCCGCTGGACATACTTACAAATGGGCTTTTTTTCAAAAACACCGGCACCCTGAGGGTTTATATGACCTTTGCTGTTGCGAACCCTCGTAAAAAAAAGGCCTTCAGCTAGATAGGAAATCATCGAAACCTACAACCGGTATACTTTGCCCTCTTTTTGCCATTTTAAATTTTCTCTTTTTTAACTCAACCAAGACCTTAGAAAGAATAATTAATTGTCGAAAGAAGTTGATTGATTGATTGAAAGTTTCCAGGGTGTGTATACTGCGCCCTTTAAGAGCTATTGTATCCCCGTTCTCTACCTAAAGAACAAAAGTGAGTCCTAATTCATCAAGAAACTTGGTAAGTAGGTCCGGTTTTATTGGTTAGAGCTATTCTATGGTCACATTGTACATCCCAAAACACTTCCTCCTGCGGGCTAATGTTGCTCCACAGTTTGTTAGTAGATGTGTTGGTGTCTCTTCTGCTTCTTTGTACAATCTGCATGTGCCATCATGGATTGTTCCAATTTTCTTTAGACGTCCATTTAATCTACAGTGTCCTGTTAGGAATCCTGTTAGGATTCGCAGTCTATTCCTGCCTCCTTTGACACATTCTGTAATTTCTTTCTTTCCGAAATTGGTAAGAAGATTCTTGGATTGTCTGTGTCCAATAAGCGAATTCCAATGTTCCCTTATTTTCTTTTTGTCCTTCTGTCTGAGGTAATCGTTAATGGTATGGATTCCTATTTCACAGAAGGGTTCGGGTCCTGTCAGCGGTGTAGCTGCCCCTTCTCTTCTAACGGTGTCCACTTTCTCAATGCCTTCTATCCCCATGTGTCCTGGAACCCAGCAGAGGCTTACTTTGTTCTGCGTACATAATATGTTTAGTTTTGTTTTGCAGATTAGCACCATTCTTGACCTAATGATGTTTGAGCTTAGTGCTTTGATGGCTGCTTGGCTATCTGACACGATAGCTTCATTCTTGTTTTTGTATCCTTTATTTAGATTAAATTGGACACATCTTTCTATTGCGTGAATCTCAGCTTGGAAGATACTGGTGTGTTTTCCCATGGGTTCCGAGTATTTGGCGCCTGGTCCAAATACTCCTGCTCCTGTACCTTATTGTGTTCTGGACTTGGAAGAAGTTACTTGGTCAATTGAATACGAAAACGTAAATGGATTAATATTTAAAAAGTGAAAGAAGTATCAATTCACGAAACAGCACCCCGTGCCTACTTCATCAGTCACTGAAAATCCAACCCGATTCCACAACATTTGAACATGGCAAAAAGAGGGAAAATTCGAACGGTTGTTGGTTGGGGAGGAGAGTTGGTGTCTGAGAGGATCGAAGTCACGATAACAGAATTGGTAGAGTAGCGGCGTATCTAGCCAAAGATCGTGGGTTCGGATCTCGCTCGTGACACTAGCGTTTTCATTTCGACCAAGACCTTAGAAAGAATAATTAATTCATTGATAGAAGTAACTTGGTAACAATTGACTACAAAAACATAAATCGATTAATAATTAATACTACAGACTCATATGCAATGTTTAATTTTAGACGTACTATAGCATAATGTTATTTATCTGCTAAAGTTTTATAGATCGAATTTATTTCAGGAACATGTTGTAAAGGGAAAAATAATCCACAATTGGCGAGAAAGCATTTATGGAAATTCGTGCGAGGAATATTTCCTTTGAAATTATGGTTGTCTTGCCAATACCTGGCTGGCCACTTCTTTATTTATCCATTACATGTAAGGCAATGGAAATATAAACTACCTAAGGGAGCATCCCATTATGCCTCATCTAGAATTTTGCTGTCCTGATTTATGAACCATTTTTATATTTTATAGCTCGGTCGGCACCATTCCAAACGAGTTATGGCCTCGCGAGAGATTATTTTCTGCATAGGAATTTTCACGAACAAATTTGCGGCGCAAACCTTGTTTCCACTTAATACAATTTCGGTTTAGGACGCGATTTTTAGGCGGATTAAAACGTTGCTTTCACACGTGGACTCGATAAATTTTTTGAAAATTGTCTAAACTACAAATATTCCTGAGGTTGGGCAATTCTAATTCAAATAGCAAAATAGTGGAAAGATATATAATAATATATCATATTCTGACGATTAATCTGTTAACTTAAATTAATTAAAACGATTAATTTAAAAAAAATTTAACAAAATCATATTTTCAATGGTATTTAAAATTAAACAAACTAAATAAATTCAATATTCATTTCTGCAATAATATTTTCTCTTATGTGTACACTAATTAATTAATTATGTGTTTTTTGCATTGCGATGTTATTTTCAGAAAAAAAATATTTTGTAAATATATTGAAAGACGTATCCAACGTTTTGAGGAAACACCTAAACTAGTAGATTGTACAAAAGGAAAGTTTATAATGCAAACTATTATCAGTTATTATAATTAACTTTTTTCTGTTATAAAGGTATATTTTCTTTTTACGTTCATATCAGTTGTGGAGGAGGGCAATGGATCGGTACACAACCCTTATATTTGTTCAGTTAGTGTGGCGCCAGATCTGTATTTTTATTGGTGCAGCCCCACCAATTTCTCTTGCGAGCTAGCGGCAGCAATAACTTGGGTTGGTTGCCACGAAACCATATGACTGATGCACGAACAGGAAATATTTTCCTTTAGAAGAGTTATCTTTACGTTCTTAGAGCAGCCGGTTTATCATCCGCGTATGCGATCATGTTCGGGAGGCAGTGGCTTATGCGCCTCCATCTTGTTGTTGCCTCAATGTGACTAGTTCTTTAAGGCTTTCCACACAGTATAAAGCTAATTCTTTCTAAGTATACGGTTAGATGCTATTCAGTACTACCTTCTACATGTCAGCCTCTGAGAGAAGACGATGAACATAATTGTGTATCATGATGATGCAACTGCCCATTGTCTGAGTCGATCCTTAAATCCTAGCTCTGATTTCGTTCCACAACCTATCCATATAATCAAGGGGAGAAATTCCACTGGCAGCTCATTCAGCAACTTTCCTTAGGTACAAAACCTCTCTTCTACTGCCCCGACACCAGATCAACCCCCTTGCCTCGGAAGAACAGCTGTTCATCACTTATCACATACACCGCACATTCATGTTTTTCCCTTCGTCAGAAAAGGAGATGCCCCAATCAGCAACTGACCCCTTTCTGGAAGCACCTGCTTATGAGCTCCCAGCTTCAGTGCAGTTCTTCCTGGCCACCGAAGGTTTTACAGCACTCTCTCCCATGTGGTTAGCAGTTGTCGATAATGTCAACCTTTCGGTAATGGCACCCACATCTTTAATCCCCTCTTCGTTAACTATGGAGTCAGTCCTTGCCAATCCTTTTGACCGAGAGTCGTGTCGTTTTACCCCCTCGACATCATCGGCAAGTAACAAGACAACCGACAGCCAAAAAGAAGGCCTTGTTCGGGCGCCGATTTGTCACGTGGTGTCGAGGCCATTACTGCTTAAAGGAATGAACTTTCATGTTCCATCTTATCGGTTCAGAAGACAAATAACATTTTTCATTTATTGCCAGAGTACTAATGTTGCCAAATTTAGTTTTACATTAAAAAAACCTGTCAAACTCTTTCGAAAATGTAGATATATTTAATGTCATTTTAAGTAAAGTTTAGCAAATGTGATCATTGAAAAATTAAATAGTCTATAATTTATTTCATAGTTTTAATACATATTTCAAATTGTTTTAATTCACTTTAAACTGTTGGCTTTGTATTATAAATATTTTTTAAATAAAAATTAAAATGCTAGGGAAAGTAAATACTACAAAATTGGCAGTGTCCCTATTCATTTTTGAGCAGTTTATTTTAAAAACGGATGTGAACAAACATAATGGAGTTAGAACGACAGCGATTCAATCGCCGTTCCAGTCAAATATAATTCTGTTATCCTAACAGCTCAAAAGAAGCAAAGGAAGTAAAGTATTGACTTATTGACGTTTCTCTATCATTTGCTCTACGGCCGCCACAAAATATAAATTGAATTCGTAAACAAACGGGACACTCCAACCCTGAGATCTCGGCCATTTGGAAGTTGGCAAAGTCACCCAATTAAGGAACGGGGCCGGTTCAAAGTGGACCTGCCCAGTTTCCTCGCTCTTGACTTTTAATAAGGCTTATTAATTGGCCTAGTGGGGTTCAGCCGCAAGCCCTTGTTTCTCATATGAATGGCCAAACCTTTGAAGCTCAACGGCTTTTATATCCGAACGTCGGCTTTTAATCGGATTATCCGGAAATGACTGCAGGAAAAGCCGTGGGGATTTTTTTCCCGAAATTGATTTCTTTGATGGCTTGTTTTACACCGTTGTCCACCATTGCCGTACATTTTCTTAATTAATCCAGGCGAACCTCAATTTCTAAATGTCAAAATGCTCTTTTACAAATGAATCCTCCGGCGCAAAACACTGAAACACCAACCGTGTTAACAACAAAAATAGTTACAAGTAATGCAGATTGATCGTAAAATCATTATTGATTATAATATATAACCATTGATATTTTTTATATTGTTGCTGAAATGTCATCATCAATAGTACGCATGATTTGATTCCTGATTTTATGATTCATTACTTTTATTTTTAAGAGAGGTAGAGTGAACCTTATTTGTGATGTCTAAAATAATAACTTGGTATTTCGTACTACTTTTATTTATTTTTTAATTATTTCAGTATTTAAAAATCCTACGCTGACTGCACCAAAATTAAGACTGACGTACTTTCTACAGATTACTAGATTAAACTTTATTCTGTTTTTTTTAAATTTTAAAATCTCTTTTTTATCCTGGACAAAAGGATTTTCATTGAGGGCACAACAGAAACGATAAACTCTAAGTTTTTGCCGGGCTTTCTATGATTATATCGTCATCATCAGTCATATGTCTCTCCATCGTGTTGGAAGTAAGCACCTGTAATTCTGAGTTAATTATATATAGTAGAATTTAAACAAAATTTAATCTAATCTGTGATATTTCAATGTGCCTGAGGAAACCCATAGGACCACGTTTGTGGTTTTAAATAATTTTTAAATTTTGTTTGTTGTTTTATTGTTTTTAATTAACTCTACACTGTTCATTGTTTTATTGGGTTGTCCGGAAAATAATGCAGGATTTTAAGTTTTCATTAAAAAAAAT
>CM077099.1:12293490-12307615 GCA_039619505.1 Cimex hemipterus | reverse complement strand
ATATAGAATTGATATTCTTTTTAACTAGATTGGTTTTGGTGAACATCTGAACACGTGCTGTAAAACCTTTTTCAACCTTGAATAAATTTGTTTTGAGAAGAACTTGTAAGTAGTTTCCGCTAAATTTTTTAATAATCTCAATTTTGCCAAAATGTTCGTAAGGAAAGCTTTCGTAAATGTTATGAAAGAAAACTTCCTTATTTTCAAAGATTAAAAATAATAGTATTTCAATTGATATTCTTTTTATCCAAGGCCTTCTAGCCAGCCGGTAGTCGTGGGTTCGAATCCCACTCATAAAATTAACTTTATCATCTCAACCAATACTTTAGATAGAAAGAATAATCATACGGTCAATTGAGACGGCAAAATCAAAATATATGAAATTATAGTGCTTGTTCCTTATCTTCTCCATTTGAATAGTAAACTTGGTATTAATTTTGACTAGTTATTTTTTGATTAACATTTCGACACGGTGGCTACCTGAAAAGAAACTCTAAATGGTCATTAAACAATGATAAACTGAATAAATTGCAATTTGACTGAGACAAATAAGATCAGAAAGATTGTTAGTTCACAACAAACGTGTGCAAAATTCTTTGGTAATTTTATCACTGGTGGAGTAGATTAGGAAAAAAAAGCATTTCACCTGTATTTGACATTTGACTTTATTTTAATTTTAAAAGGTGGACAATTATCTGTCTGGAAATGGCAGAAATACTTTGTGAAGGTCGTAAATCGGATGGGTCGGGGGGGGGAGTGAAAGTAAGTTATGCGGAAAGAATTTCATCTAAGGCAAAGGCGGTGACGAAGAGGAGGATTGCGGTCATTTTTGCCAGCCCCCTTTTTTTTTTTTCACTTTCCCACAAACGTATCTCGACAGTTTCTTTCTCATATATTTATAATTACATCCTTTACATGTCTCTGTATTAATGGTTGCATATCAAAACGGCGTACGCGTACTCGAATTGTCCTATTTTTCCCTTTCAGACACTCAAAAGGGTAATCCCGTATTTCTATTTATTCCTGTATGACCGTTTACTTGTTTCTATTATTAGAAAGTATTAAATCTGCTAATAAACGAGTTTAGATGAAACTGTTGATGACAGTTTTTCGATTAGTACAGTTTCAGCCTTTGAAATTCTTCAATGTCTACATTGTTTTCAAACAATGTAACAAGTACGGCAGAAGTTAAACGAATTCTAATGCTAATTTAACTTTCGTTATTTGACTCATTTACTCCGTTTTGAAGAGATATTAATCTCCATTAAATCATCATTACAGTATGAATCTTACAATATTATAATTTACAAGAGCCTGCTACTATTCACATTTACTACTAACTTTTTATTTTATTAAGAGATTTGGTGAGGAAAAAAAATTCCAAATGTTAGGCAGAATATATTTCTTTCTTTTGTTTATTGTAAAAAGCCTATTAAGTATTCATTTAATCATTAAATACGCTAAATAATACAGTTTATTAATATGTGGTGTTTAGTGACCGTTAGTTAACGATTATTTTTAAATCCTGAAGTACGGTCTGTTTTGACGTTGTTTTGGAAAAACGTTTTTTTACCATGCCAACGTTTTGATCTTCATTGAGATCATCTTCAGGTCCTGGGACATGTAGCAGTGGAAAATAAAATTATGAATTTATACTACGCTAGAAAATTTTAGATTGAATATATAAAAAAATATATTTTGCACTGTATAAATTCACTTTTCCACGTCCAAAATGTAATTGTTATATGTAAACAATGTTTGTAAATCCCAGGCCCTGAAGATGATCTCAATAAAGATCGAAACGTCGGCACGATAAACAAAATGTTTTTCTGAAACCTACATTACACCAGACCGCATTTCACGAATTCTATCTAAATAAATATCTCTTAACGGTCACTAATTACCAAACACTTTTTTTAAACCTTACATTTTCTAACACTATATAAATTTATTTTTTTGTTAAATCTAAAATTTTTAGCATTGGATAAATGCATTTTTAAATCTAAAAGTTTCTAGTATTGTATAAATTCGTTCATTTAAGTAAACCTAAAATTTAAAAGTAATGTGTACATTCGTTCTTTTTTAAACCTAACATTTTCTAACACTATATAAATTTATTTATTTGTTTAATTAAAAATTTTTAGTATGGGATAAATGCATTTTAAAATCTAAAATTTTCTAGTATTGTATAAATTCGTTCATTTAAGTAAACCTAAAATTTTAAAGAAATGTATACATTCGGTCTTTTTTTAAACCTAACATTTTCTAACACTATATAAATTTATTTATTTGTATAATTAAACATTTTTATTATGGGATAAATGCATTTTAAAATCTAAAATTTTCTAGTATTGTATAAATTCGTTCATTTTGTAAACCTAAAATTTTAAAGTAATGGATACATTCGTTCTTTTTAAACCTAAAATTTTCTAGCACTTTATAAATTTATTTATTTGTCATATCTAACATTTTTAGCATTGTATAAATACATATTTAATCTAAACTTTTCAAGTATTGTTTAAATTCGTTCATTGTGTAAACCTAAAATTTTTTAGTATTGTATAAATTTATTTATCTGTTAAATCTAAAATTTTCTAGTGTTTTGTAAATTCATTCTATTTCGAAAACCTAAAATTTTCCTGTACTGTATAAATTTGTTGATCTTTTAAATCTAAAATTTTCTAGCGTTGTAAAAATTGATGTTTTGTAATCTAAAATTTGCTAGTATTTGATAAATTCATTCTATTTTGTAAACCCCAAATTTTCTAGTACTGTATAAATTTATTTATTTGCTGAATCTAAAATTGTCTAGCAATGTATAAATTCATTTTTTAAAGTAATTTTAAAGTAATGTATACATTCGTTCTTTTTCAAACCTAAAATTTTCTAGCACTTTATAAATTTATTTATCTTTTATATCCAAAATTTTCTACCATTGTATAAATTCATAATTTTATTTTCCACATCCTACAATTTTTCTAAAATTCAAACAATGTTTATAATCCCCAGGCCGTGAAGACGAGCTCAATAAAGATCGAAACGTTGGAACGATAAAGAAAATGTTTTTCAAAAGCCTCCGTCACACCACACCGAATCTCACAATCTCCAAATAATTACAATATATTAATTTATTTTATATAATTGGCTTCAAATTCATTAAAACAAATTACTATTTTTAAGAAGTCTCACTAAATCACCAATCTTTAACTCTTACTCATTAAACAAATATTTAAAAATGTGTATGTCTTTATTAAGCAAAAATATAATCTCGTATACAAACTTTGTACGTCGCAAATACTGAACCGCTCGATTATTCTCAGCTAAGTCATGGGAAATGTGTACTAAGTCCACAAGGGGATGAGCTTGTGACGTTTTCACTAGAAATTCCGTTTACAGCTATTCAGATCTTATTCATTTATTCCCCCTCTTGACATTCATTATAGCGCTGAATATCTGAATTGCAGTGGGATTATGCTATCGAGACGGGGATAGGGCACACTCCTGTGACAAACTGGCTTTACCGACGCAGCCGGCTTAGACAAACCCCTTGTCGCAGCCGTTTGCCGCATCCTGGATGAATTTGAATTTCTGACGCCTTGAGTGCAAAATCCCCGAGGGAATTAACCAGGCGGGATTGTTAAAAGCAAAAGAATGCTTTTGACACGCGTTTATCACAAGAAAATATTTTTTAAAATATCTACTTTTTAACAATTTGTTTAAAATATTTCATGTAACTTGTTACAAAACAATTTTTTTTAAAGTTACAATAAATATTATGTACATTAAATTATTTTAATTGTATGGAATTAACAAATCAATTTTTACTTCTTATCTAAACATTGCAAGAGTGTAGACAATTTGGAAAACAATAAATGATGATTTTCCAGACAATAAAATCTGGCAAAGGAATATTTCTAGTTAATACAATGTAGGCACAACCACACTAATTTAGTCAAGATAGTAAACATGACATAACAATTGTATAACAAGTAAGAAGCGTACTGATATCTTTATAGCTTATGATTATAAATTTTACACACAGATACGAGACATTTAGATTTCTCTGATGGCAGGGAGGAGATGATTCAATCAAAGTTATGTTACTTAAGATATTTTTTGCCCGCGGTTGTAGAGCATGATGAATTGGTCGAATTGGACGAAAGGTTTTTGATGAATGAAGAAAACCGGGCTTTACTTTTTATTATTATTGTTCTTAATGAAAAACAAATATATAATTCGACGACAAAAAGATTAATTGACCAAGGGTAGGAAAAAAAGGGAGAGAGAGAGAGAGAGAGAGAGAGAGAGAGAGAGAGAGAGAGAGAGAGAGAGAGAGAAATAAAGAGAGTGAGGGGGGAGAGATAAAGAAAGAAAGATAAATAGAAAAGGATTCCTATTATGTGATAAAGAAAGAATATAATAAAATGCATAGATAGTACATATATTAATTTATAGATAGATAGATAGTAGTTAAATGAACATAAATGATAAATTCACTAATTTCGTGGTCCGCTTGACCAATTAATTGTAATACATTAACTGGTCAAGCAGATCACGAAATTAGTGAATTTAATTAAATAAAATTAAGTATACTTCACTAAAGCTCTCCATGGCCATTTCATTTGTCGCTGAGAATCCAATCCGATTACACCACATTTGAAATACGGCAAAAAGGAGGGAAAATTCAAAAGTTGGGGAGTTGGTGACCGAGTGAATAGAGGCCATGATAGCTCAGGTGGTACAGTAGCGGCCCATCTAGACGAAATTCGTGGGTTCGAATCCCGCTCGTTGCATTGACTTTTATTTTAGCTCAACTGAAAACATTAATTGCTTGTAATAAATACATGATAAAGATAGGTAGATAGAGGGGGAAAAAGAAGAAAGAAAGTAGATATGGGTGTTGTTAATGAATTTTAAGTTTGCACGATGATATTGTGCATACAAACACGAATTAAAAAAAAAAAAAAAAGTGATTGCTTGTCAAACATGAATTCCATATCTAATTATCACTATTTGTAGAAAATTGGATAATTATGCAAGAACATGATAACGTAACTTTACTAGGAAAACAGGGTTTGAAACAGTGAGAGATTTATTAGTTCTACATAGTTGTTTGAACTAACTTACAACTTTTAATAGACATTGTAGTATGTTTACTCTTTAGATAATTAATTAATTTAGGCAAAAACAATTTATCTGCTAGTAGCGTTATCAAATCGACAATATTATGTGTCTAAGCCAAATTTTTTATTTGAAGATATAAATTATGTACATACGTTCTTAAAACAAATCGGATAATATTGTTGAGCTTTCTTGCTTTAGGATTTACGACTTCACTTACGAGACTTTCGTCAACACGTCAATAAAATGTCTGCTGCATGCAGGAAAAGCGTGAGAAAGAGGCACGATTACAACTGAAAAATACACAACAAATCTAGCGTTGCAAAAATAAAACTGCTATCTGTCCTAGTAGTCCTAGGGTTATTTATGATGTTATCCTGTTCAACTGACTAACCGTCCGGCATTCTGCCGGTTGAATACACCGCCAAATTTTAACAACCGAAGGGGAAAAAATAAATAAGACGAACTCCCAATAGGGCAAATTGTGCAAACTCAGTGGCCGGTGAAAGTTGTCAACGGGTGAGAAAATCTCTTCCGCCGGCTATGTCACAATCGTCCACCCCCAACTTCTTCCCTATCTGTCTATAGAATCGAAAAATCTCGGACAAGAGCGAAGAAAGATTTGTGATCGTAGGTTGTTAAAAAAAAAAAAGGGCGGATGGATAAAGGGCAAGGAGGAGAATAAGCTTTATGAAAAATAAAACCACCAAATATAACTATACTTTACAATTTACACGTTTCGCTTTCCTTGCGTTAATTAGCAGGGTAGTTATGCACATATATTAATATATATATTCATAATTCCGGTATCTCCGATATAATTAATACAACCCTTAGATATTATAATTTTCATTAAAATCAAAGTCAAAATCACTTTGAAAGAAAATACTCATTTCTTTTGTCATGCTTCCGACGAAGATCTCCTTTACATCAGGCTTTAATATTATTATTGATTATTACATAGAACTTATGCTTTTAACCATAATGAAATTTAGAATTAATTTTTCAGAGAACAAGATCCAAGGATAGCTAATTTCACCAGGAATACAACCTATACATAATGAAGAAAGCTTCTCTCGCTTTTTTTCTTTCTTTCTCTCCTCTCGCTTTTTCCATTTCTCTCTCACACGTTCTGTCTGTCTGTCTGTCTGTCTGTCTGTCTGTCTCTATCTCTCTCTCTCTCTCTCTCTCTCTCTCTCTCTCTCTCTCTCTCTCTTATTTTTATTTTTGAAATAAAACGCTATTCGTTCACACATTCATTCTCTTCCTTTGCCTCCTATCTCTCCTTCTCTGGTGCTCTTTCTTTCACATTGCTGTCTTTAATTTATTTATTTAAAATACATTTAGTCCTCCGTTTACCATGACCATCAAGTAAATTTGATCCATATTTATTACCATGACGGCTTATATTTCTGGTAGAATTAACTATTGTGGGATCTTGTCCACTGCAAATTTAATTCTAAATTTCACTATGCTCAAAAACATATGTTGTAATGTTTTAAGCAGATTCTCGAATTGGACGACTATTGCAAATCAATAATAACATTAAAGCCTGATGAAGGAGATATTCATCGTAAGATTGGGAAAAAGGAAGGAGATAATATTTTAACCACTTTTCTATCTTTATTTTTATTTTCTTCTCCCTCTTTCTTTCTCTTTCTCTTTCAATTTTTCCTCTCCTCTCACTTCCCCTTCTTTCACCCTTGCACTCATTTTATTTTTATTTTTTTTTTAACACGATTTATTCTTCAATCATATTTGTGTATGTGCATACTTCAGAGAAATAGCCATCATGCCATGAACTCTATGATTAATTCTCCTGCTTCAGAGGCTGGAACAGGGTTTGGACGTCCCTGGATGATCTATCGTCATCCCCCCTTTTGCAACGCGTAGTTTTTGCGCGTCTCTCTCGGGAAGCAAAGCCCAAAACATTTTTTTCCTCTAAAAAGCCGCGCGACAGCGTTCGTATAACAACATTTATTTTCAAAAATGTTATGATAAACTGTTTAATTATTTATAACTGTACAACAAATACGAAAAGCCGGTAACGCTAAGATTTTTCATTTTGGCTTGAAATTGTTGGCCTTCGTTCGAGATTTAAAACTGTTTTATGACGAAATCGAACTAATGCACTTGCAATCTAGAATTGAAAAGGCTAATTGCGATTTTCACCGCCGTACATCCAACAACATTACTACCTGGCGGAATTACTGATGTATTAACCCGGATGCTGATCTCCTGTTAGCGCATTTATGATTTCATCTGTATGCATGGCAACACGGTCGACTGTACAGTTGATCCTTGACATACTAAGGATTACCACTCTGTGACATTTGATCATCGTCACCAGTTTTCCTCGGCTAGATTAAATTCACAATAGAATACGCTCCAGGCCAACAGCACAAAGTATCTATTTAAATTAAATATGTATTTTGTATGAAAAATGTGTATTTTAGTTTTGTTTCAAATTCGACGGATTTATTATGTTGATTGGTAATTGTGATGGTTTATGTATATGTAATATGTAATATTGTTTGAAGGTAGTGGAGGCGTAATTGATTATATTCCGAACATAATCCTTATTTCAAAAGGAAGAGCAATCTGAGCCTTGGTGGGCACGACCTTTTTTGCGAACTAGCAACTGGTAAGTTGAAATTTATTGTTATTAGAAGAAGCAACGTGAATAGTATCTACACTGTTCCTAAAAAAAGAGTAACCTTCCCTATGGGCCTAGGCAAGTCCTACCATTAACTCCGGTGCCTAGTGGTAACCAATGATGGAGGTAAAATCCCCTTACCTTCCCTGTCCTTCGTTATCCTCCCTTTTTCCTTTCCTTCCTACCTCTGCTTTGGCACGGGGTTCCTGGGCTATTGAATCTGCACCCGTCTGGCACGGGTGCATCAGTAGGGAGTTCGCGAGATCTCCTGGGTGGGCCATCAGTCCCACCTTAAAAATAAAGCTGAACCACGGGAGTAGAGTGGCTCTGCTAAATGACGTTAGATTCGTGGTAGTCATGGATTGCAAACAGCTTGTACCTTAGCTGGAGGGTACCGGCCAACCGGAGCCTGAGATAGAGTGCTTTTTCTATCTCTTCGGGGGTGGCGAAAGGCGTAGTCGAGAGGATATGCTGGAAACTACAAAATTTCCTTTTGTAAGGCACGCGTGAACTTTTCAGGGCACTTCTGAACTTGGCTAGTATTGCACTACCTCGCTAGCCAAGGGGTTTGACAAGGCCATGCATGTAAAATCTTCCTGGTGTTCCTTCGGGGCACCAGGCGTCTGAGAAGTCCCCTTGGGTATATATCCGGACCTAAAAGATCCTCACAGGTCTGAACGCTCATGAGAAATTATGGGAACATTTGTCCATCAAAAAATCGGACTACCTGGTTTTTGAACAAAAATGGCCAATTCTGAAAATGCACATTTCTTCCTTGGAAGACGTAGAACTGAGCTAGACCTCATTTGTTAGAAATATTTACTATTGACAAGATCACTTTTTAAATATTTTCCAGGCTTCAGTCATTCACCTATAAATTCAAAATTATCGAAACATGTCAATGTTTGCAGTTTTTACGAAAATTTCAAATTGAGCTAAGGAGCTAGGAAATCGTCCTGGAATGACCCCTTGTAGAAATCGATGACAAATATTAATAAGGGGGCAATTTGGCACCTTCCGTTTTGCGCGATTTCTCAATCGTATTCGAGTTATTCAAAATTTTTTAGAGAATAAAACATGGTTTTTACGTGCTCGTGGAAAAAACCCCACGTTGTATGCACGAACAACTTTCACTCTCTCTCCCGATTTTACACATGCGTACACTTGAAATTTTCAACATATATAGCCAGCCACCTTGTATTTGACTCTTCTGATAGGGAAATAGAAATCAAAATTAAAATCTATAGAGTAGAAGTGTGAATTTTGTGTGATGGTTAGTGACCGTTAGTTAATTATTATTCGGAGATCGTGAGATCCAATCTGATGTGACGTGGGTTTTAGAAAAACACCTTATTTGTCGCACCAATGACATTGAGATCATCTTCACGGCCTAGGATTTACAAACATTGCTTAAATTTAAGAAATACAAGGAGGATGTAGAAACAAAAAAATATTCAAATAATGCAGAAAAAAATTTTGTTATATTTAATCAAAGTATCTGTACTCACTCAAAGTATTTGAACACTGTTGTGTCGGTGTCGTCTTTCCACATCCCACATGTAAATCCCAGGTCCTGATGGTGACCTTATTAAAAATCGAAACGTTGGCACGATAAAGAAAATGTTTTTCAAAAATCTATTTCAACCAGACCACATCTCACGGTCTCTGAAAAATTAATTATTTTCAATCAGACATTAATCTATTCGGTAAAAGTTATTTTTATATTTATGAAATTTATATTGTATTTTATATTTCAGCTGCATGTTGTATCCAAAATTTCTTTTAAGCTGATTATTAACCGAGAAGAATTATTCAAAATAATTAGGATTTGAAATAAATCTTGTTATTTTATGATCCGTGCATTTTATTTTTTCGTCCAAAAATGTCCTATGTGAAAATATTTTTAATATGATTTGATACCTCTTATAAAATAGAAATTTTATCTTGGAGGAAATTAATTACTTTGTGCTTAGCTCACGTATCTTCGTTAGTGGTGAAGGATTGTCGGGGTTTGTAATGAGTGCCAACGGTCAGTTTCTTTCCCGCGGATTATTATGCGAATGCAACATTTTCATTGTTCTAGCACGTTCACTAATTATGACCTAGTATTTTAGTATCTTTGCTTTTAGACAATTTTTAAGCAAGAAGATAAACAAATAAATCAAAAATTGAAAAAAAAAAAACGTATGTATCTTTCCGCAGTTTAATCTGGATTCGTAATAAACAATTGAAAAACCTAAGTTTGGTTAAATACTTTTCTTTTTCGGCTTCTATTATGTAAGCTATTACGAAGTTTTTGTCTACGTGCGATATGTTTCAAAATAGTTCAACTTCCGACTTTTTAAAGGTTAAAAGTGAACAGTGGTCGCTATTTCGCTGCTTGTTTTCAAGTGCAGAGTTATAAAACATAGTAGATCATAAAAATGCTCTGATGGTAGTGAAACGTAACAAAAAATGTGTACACTGAAAGCAGAAGTGATAGTAAAAAAAAGGAGAAGTATCAAAGAGATTTTTACACACTTTGATCCCACAATATGAGAGAACTATCTATCTTTCAGAGCTGCAATAAATGTGAGTATACATGATTGATTTGAAATAAAGGTCTTTCGCCTAATTCCATTTTTATTTAATACAAAAACTTTTTTTTTTCTTATCTGATACATTGTCTTTTTCACATTACACCATCTTATTCCTCAATTTCACAAGTCTTGGATAAGATTCCGCCTATCGTTTTTCCATTTTCGGGTCTTTTCACCGAAAAAGGTTTATGCGTGGTTATGACCTCTATCAATTTACAGGGAAAGGGCTGGTCTCGGACCGTCAAGGTTCCAATTCCGTTTCGGATCCTAGGTCTTTTCAATTATTAAATAAGGTTCCAGGAATCGAATCCACGGGGTGACCAACAAGCCTCATAAAATATTCCGCGGATCATTTCTCCTACCTGAGCTGAAAAGTGATATTCACTGGCAAAATCTGATATAAACAATGATAATGACACTATTCAAAAAAGCATATACTGCATAGACATTTACGCATAAATTGATAGAAATATAGTTTAATGATGAACTATAAAAATGATCAATAATGGAGAACTACAGCAACTGGTGAAAATAACGACTAGTGGTCAGAAATTATCCCAACTATTTGTTCTGGCGAGTATTAAATCTAGCGGAATTATGCAACTAGCATAAGGTGAATAACGATATACGTCAGGTAGTGTAGATATTAGGTAGGGCTATTCATGAAACACCTCTTGATATGCTAATGGACTAAGGAAGTGTCCAATGAATTGAGATGAACCGTCCTCCGGTGTATACACCCTCTCGAGCCTCAACATTCTAAAATGAACACCTGATGTGGTTTGACCCTTAAAGAGACTGCATAAATCCCAGACCTATACCTAAATTGAAATTTCAACCTGACAGGTTTAAGCTGTTTTATGAAAATCACCCTTTTACCGACTGACACTTATTAATTAAGATGTATTATGTCATTTAAAAATATGGGGTATTTTTAGGAGTTTTTTTTTTCGATAAATAAAGGAAACTACTTCATCGTTAGTAATATCCGAGACGTTGTTTTGTAGACGCATCAAAACATTGACACGGAAGAAACGACAAATCGGCCATGTTGGGGTAGCACGAGGGGCATCGATAATGCTGATAAAATGGCCAAAGTGAGGACGATGAACTGTTTTTTTGTCGGATCAAATTTCCATAAACATTAGATCCATCAGACAACAGACCGTTCAGACTATCTCAATCCCGCCGTTAATGTTGATGCTAAGCTAGCAATAGAAAATATGATAAGGGAAAAGTGGCATCGGCATTAAACAAGGTCGTCTGAGAGGCTCGCGTGCGTCAAGAGGATTTACACGGATTTTGGCCAAAGCACGATATGCCCTGCATGCAGATAAAAGTTGCTAAATATGTCCCACATAGTTGACTCGAGTGATTCCTTGGCTCCATATATGGAGCGAATAGGAATGCAGCCCAATGTCAGAATTGTGATCTAGGTCAGCGAAGCTTTCGCCGTCTATTACGATTTAATGGAGAACTATGTTTGCAAACTTATTATTGTTTTTTTCTAAATTAGGTGACCCTATATTTTAATTGCTTCATGAGAAAGTATTTATTTTGAATGCGTGTATAGTAAAAGAGTAATGATACCACGTACCCCACTGACTCTTGGTTTAACTAGGTGTTGTAAACATAGTTGTTTATGTCCATGATATAGGGTGATGGAGGATTACCTAGTTCTCTACTTAAGTTACAGATATAAATAAAGGGGGACCTTTCAAAATTTCATTCGCTTTCATTTCAAAAAGTTGGAGAATGAGCTAGTTTAAGTTAAAACTGCATGCGTTGGGGCTGAAATTACGTTGTCGTTGATCTAACTTGGACGGTGGTATGGACAAGACCAAGGTGACCCCGGGCCATCAAAACACGGAAGTGGCCATGAGAAGTCCTTTGCTCGGTTCTACGTACGAACTCAAATACATATATATGTATAAATTTAAACAAAATAAAATCGATTGTCCGTTCTTTTATCTGTGACTTTATTGAGGTGGAAAAGCCTAAATGTATCACAGTGACAAATAAATGCACAAATAAAAATAAAATCACTTAAAAACCAGTACACATTTAATATTCAAGTGGCATTGAACGTTACAAGGATAAATGTCATATTCAAGCCGCAGCCGATGCCCTACGCCTTTTCAATTTATTAAGTGCCCTAAATCCAGCTTTCCCCACTCCAACCCTTTATAATACAGCTTTTCCCAGGATGCACTCACCACGTCAACATTTGCATAAGCTTCGTGGCTGGGAATAAATAAAGGGTTTTAACCGGGGAATGGTGATTATGAGTAAGTTGTTACTCGTCCCCATCGTTCAATGTACACGTTTTATCAAAAGTCCACCAAAAGGTGGACTAAGCAACGAGTTTGTTAAAATAATCCCAAAGGACCTAAAGTCGCCTACCTAAAAATTACAAATAAATATTAAATAATAATTATGAAACTACAATAATTTTGAAATTATGCTGAACTAAATAATTGAAAGATGACGTAAAATAATAAGAAATTATTACAATAATAATTCATTTATGTTTAGTGCTGAAATTGACCATATTAATTATTTTAATTAATTATTCTTTTTATGTAAGGTCTTGGTTAAGATGAAAAAATTAGTGTCCTCTCGTAGCATATATATCATATATAAAAAGAATAATTAATTGTAGGGGGGCGTCGGTGGCCGCGAGGTTTCGTCTTTGACACGGCGCTCATCACTGTAAGGTCAAGGTCCCGGGTTCGAATCCAGCAGCACTGCATTCGAACCCGACATACTTACAAACGGGCTTTTTTTTTCAAAAACACCGGCACCCTGAGGATTTTATGACCTCTGCTGTTGCGAACCCTCGTAAAAAAAAATGTATTGTAGTAAAAATAACAACATTTTAAGTCAAGTTTCAGTTGTACAAGTGTAAAAATATTGTAAATAGGAGGGGGGGAGGTGGCCGCTAGGTTTAGTCTTTGACACGGCGCTCTCTGTAAGCTAAAAATTTCTCAGGTTCGAATCCAGCGGCCCTGCATTGGAACCCGACGTACTTACATTTGGCTTCTTTTTTTCAAAAACACAAACGCCCTGAGGTTTTTATGACCTCTGCTGTTGCGTACTATCGTAAAAAAATAATATTAATAATTAAAATTCGTAGAATACTTAAAATTATGTACAAATTGCGTTTAAAAAATAAAAATGGAGAGGCACAATTTCTTCAGAATAACTTTTTTTGTGTTAAATATATTCAAATTGAAACTTCAAGCTTAGCCTTTCATCATTTCAGTAATCGGGTAATGATGAATTATTAACAGTAATCGAATCTTGGATGGTGTCTAGATTCGAGAATATTATTATGTATTTTTTACAGGGTTCAGGAAATATATTGTGCTCTTATATTCTTAAATATACTCCAAGCTCACAACATTAACGGAATTCGGTGATAGTTATAAGCTTAATGAATGAATGAATAAATGAAAAAGTACTTTATTAGATAAACAAAAGAGAGTTAAAAAATTGTACATATTGTACATAACCAAAAAGTACAAGATGGCGATGGTTATCAACCGTCTGCCGAAGTCGGCCTATAAATTTTGAATAAACAAGGCACATGTCTCTTCTTAAGAAATATACAGAGAGAGAGAGAGAGAGAGAGAGAGAGAGAGAGAGAGAGAGAGAGAACTTTGTAAGTGAACTAAATTAACAACCTATCGATTTCATATACATTGGGTTGTCCGGAAAACAATGCAGGATTTTGGTATTAAACAAAAAAAAAGAAACTAGTTACTTT
>CM077099.1:12253032-12287657 GCA_039619505.1 Cimex hemipterus | reverse complement strand
CTCTCTCTCTCTCTCTCTCTCTCTCTCTCTCTCTCTCTCTCTCTCTCCCCTTCTCTTTCTCTCTCACTCTTTTTCACTCTCTCTCTCTCCTTCTCTTTCTCTCTCTCTCACTCTCTCTCTCTCTCTTCTTCTTCTTCTTCTCTTTCACTCTCTATCGATATATCTATCTCTAACTCTATCTATGTGATTTTGGAAAAGAGAGATTGAATAATGTGATATTTCTGTATATTTCTCATGCCTTTCTTTTTGTATCTGTTTGTATAACTTTTATTTACACGTACTTTCCGTCATATAAAAAAATATATGCCGATATTCTTTGATGATAGAAAGTTAAAATTAAGGAAATGGGAATTACAAAGTAAAAAAGGCTTTCTTCATGATTGGAAACCACATTATAATCTATCTCTATCTAATCTATTTACCGTATACAATTTTTTTTTAAATTTAGTTGTAGCCAATACATATTTATTAACATCATATACGTGATCACCGTATTTTTGTCCCGTGGCGGGTTCTCGGGATGGGGATGTGTAAACAGGGCTTGAGCAATAGAGTCAGGATGAAAGAGATAGGTGAAACTTTTGGGACCGGGAACGGTTTAGTTCATGTTCAATAAAGAAAGTTGAGGTTTATGATGTTAATGACTCAGTAAGGAGTTTTGATGAGTTGTCTGAGCACCTTTGATTAGAAGGATTGGATGCACTGGATGTTGGATGTCTTGGACGAACCCCACAGTTTCATATCGTATGTCCCAGAGTGGCAGTAAAGTCTTGTGGTTCACGGTCAACACGGATTTCGGTCCGAAAAATATTCGTAGCTGTTCAAGTCTTCTGATAAGGTATTTTCTCTTAAGTCATCTGTGAAGGTTACATCTCAGTCTGTCTAGGTATTTGACATAAGTGGAGTCTCTTCGTGTTTAATGCACAGTGGAAGGCAAAGGGCAAGACTGTTTTTTTTATATATCCAAACGTTCGCATTTCAGTCTTGGACTCCACTTTTTCCACCAGCCAAACGCTCAAGGTGTTCTTGTATATTGGAAGCAGCATGGATAGGATTCGAGTTAGAAATCAAAATTGTGGTATCGTCTGCGCAAGTAGCGATTATGATATTGGGGTGTGCCGGTAGGTCATTGCGTTTTCTTATAGGACGCCGGCTTGTATCAGTCTGATTTCCAAGAACCCGTTAGGATTGAAGCAGGACCTGTTAGGTAGTAATAAATTACTAAGGGCTTAAGGCAATAAAGAGAGGGCAGGAAGTTATAAGCTTATAAAACCTGTTCGGGTGCCATACCATATCAAAAGACTGTGCTACATCTAGGAATGCAATAAAGTAATACTCTTCGTCCTCACGAGCAGAGGACATCGTGTCGGAAGCCGAATTGTCGAGAGAACATTTTTTCATGAGTATCTAGGATAGAGGTTAAAATGAGACTTTCGAGGATGTTGGAAATGGCTGGAGAAAGGCGTTGGATCAGTAGGAGGCTGGGAGGTTTGTGCGCCTTAGGAATGAGGATAACACTGGAATAATTTCCCTTAGAGAGTATCGTATAGGATGGCTAGGAAACTGGCTTTTGTGGTAGGTTTGGAATTTTTAGTGGAAGTAATTAGATCATTCCCAGGGATCTTCTTCTTTACTTCAGAAGGATGAAGAGAAAGTGGTATGTTAAGATTATGCATTACCTCTTGTGCGTGAGGGGCATCGTTTATGTACTACACTCTTAAGCAAATGAATTTAGATTAATGGATGGAACAAATTAGCAGATTAATTTCTCTTTTCCCCCCTCGCGTTATCCCATTTTCCCCCTCTCTCTCTATCTATCTAACTATCGTTCACTAGATACATCTCATTTCTTTCTATATATAAGGAGAGAGAGAGTGAGATAGAAAGCGAGAGAACAGTACGGTAACTGACTGAAAAAGAAAAAATTAAATTTACAGTGACATAAAAAGTAGAGTACTTCCAATAATACTTTCTGCTTAAGTCGTAACGATGAACTTTAGTGTCCATTGTTCAATCGATAAATTTTAAAAAAATATATCTTTTTCCTTTTTGAAATTTAATTTTTGTCTATTGCGTTGAATGGAAATTTCGGTGATACTCGTCCTGAGTGGAAAATACTGAGCTCATAATATAAACTTTAGAATCATATTTTACCGGTGTTTCATCTTGTAGTAATTGAACGATATCCGTCTAAGAAGGGGAATAATTATTGTGAATTACCCACGGATATACAATTCGAGTAGCGTACGGAACCGCTTTAGAATCGTAACAGTTTACTGCCATTATTTATAACCAGTCCCTCCAAAGAAGAATATTGATTAATCCTTCTTATAACCCTTCTCACACACATGCGGACCCTCGTACGTACTAAAAGCTCATCCTATTCATCCCCACTCTTCACTGGCCATATGGGAGATGCGTAATCTCGATCTGCATATCCACCAACAACATCTGAGAAATCCTTGATCAGTCCTGACACGGCAGAGGAATTCAATTCGACGGCAAGCTGCACATTGCACAAAGAAACATTTTTTTTTCGTAATGCGCCGTGTTTCGCGTGTTCGTAAACATTTGCGTGTAATGCTCAACGCCTACAATTACGGTAACGAGTTACCGAGGGAAATCGCATTGTTCATAGATAGCAAGTTTTTTATTTTTATAGGCCGTATTATTTTTAATGTCCCCCCGCACGAGGGTGTTATTTTTCAAATTATAATTTGGTGAAAACTGCATTCTCGTGCTGGCAGCACTTAAGGTTGGCCTGTATTATATTTCATGATAAGTTTATTATCACGATAATTAATGGACTTTTATATAATTTTAGTATATACTTATAAAATAAACTCGAAAAAGAAAACAAAATTACTTAACTTATTTGAGGTTTTAAATATAGGTGAAAGTAAATATGGCAGATATTACAGAACAATGCTGAAATAACACAAATAATGAACTATTATTTCAAATTGAGCGAAATTATTATTTTCATATATAGGCCCTAATAAAACATTTTCAATTGACTTTTTCATTTGATCTGAAATTTTAAGAAGGAGCGTTAAATTTTATGCAATAGAATTTATCATTCTTCTTAATCAATTTAATCGTTATTTATTTTACAGTTATACAACAATATTCGATATGAATCCAGTCATATTCAAAGGTTCAATGGAACATTTTCAAATTGATACTTGAAACAGTTATGAATGCATAACAGCGCTCAACTCTATTAAATTTCCGCCTAAATCTGCCTGGAAGACGACACGTACGATTAAATTGTGTCTTTAAGATGGAATTTAATCCCTTTATTAGACAATTAACGTTACGGTAGATTTACTCTAATAATTAAGCTTTAATACCATCCGGAAGGCTTAAATTACTGTTTCGTATTTCTATACAACTCTCGCGTTACACGGCGTCTCAGGTAGATCATTAAATTGCATGGTACGGATTGTTTTCTTATCCAGTGTTCATTGTAAGACATTAAAATTTGAATAAAAAATTTTTACCATTCCTTAATAACGAAATGCTACTGAGGTAAGGAAACATTTTGCTTGGAAGAGAGTCGAAAAATGTTGGCATTGGTACAAAAGAATAATCCAACAACGTAAACAGTTTACTATATAGATGGGTAATTGAAAGAAAACACGAAAACCTGCATAGTTCTCCGGACAGCGCAATATTGTTATTATCATTATTAAGGCTTTAATTGTTTATCAAATTCATCAATTTATGCACACATAAAAGAATTTCTTAAAACAATCTTCTAATGAAATGATTGTTTTTTTCATTCTATTCTTTCATATTATATCCTTCAGTGATAAAATTTTACCCGCCAATGCGGCAATAGATCCGTGGCCGGACGAGAGGAACTCAACGACACTACGAAATTATTTCAGACGTCAATGTGGCAATCCTTTATAAATCGATAGAACAGATCGACAATGTCACGGCTACTTGTCCAAATCAGGGATTCCAAACTGAAACGAACTTCCTACACCCTCCCAAAAATTAAATTTCGTCAAAAATTATTTTCCTTCATATTTCCGACACACCAATATGTGTAAATACTCTGGGCAATAGCAGGACGCGCAATTTGGAGTTCCTCTTAAATCTATTTTATATTTACGTGCAATTATAAAATACAACGACAGGAAGCCCTGTAACCTTTAAACCAAGACGTTTTGTAGTAAGGTAGACTTAAAGTAAATTGAAACCATCTATTAAAAACGTAATTATGTCACATCAAATACATTCAAGTTATTTGTACTGATAACGACCTTAAAGTAGGTCGACAGTTTTTTCATCAATCTCGTACCGAGATCTAGGATAACCGTGAATAGTGAGCAAGAGAATTTTCCCTGTTACTCGTCATTTCATCCCCGTTCGAATTCAAACCATTTTAATTTCATTCTGACTCTTGAGCAAATCAGATAGAACTGGTACGTGCTTTCCATTAATTCCTGACCACATAATTGACATTCTGTATAATCTTTCGGGGAAAAGGCTTTTTTAAGATTTATAACACCTGCACGGGCTTTTATTATCCACATTTGTTGTAACTTTTGATATTGCTCCTGATTATTGATTCTCACGAAGATCAAACATCAACCATGTCAATACGGTTTCATATCCTTCAATACCGCTTCGCTATTTTTCTCAAACGCTCTTTTCGAGTTGAACAAGTATCAAGCCCCATTCACTTAAATTGTCTAAATTAATCCCTACCTTCATTCCAAAATCATGTAGGAACTTGTTAATATGGTAGAAGCGCGATAGCCGAGTGGTTAAGGCGTCAGACTCTCGGCTAGTAGACCCCGCGGTCGTAGGTTCAATCCCCACCGTCGCCTCTGGAATTTTTCTGACGCCTAAGGGGACCGGCGGCCGCAATTAAAAGAAATTGACGCGGCACTCATCAATGGGACGGGGCGGGACCGGATATCTCAGCGACCCTGAACCTGGTCCCAACCTCCTTCAAAAATGAGTTTCTTCGATGGAAGAACACTGGTACAACGGGGCTCAAGTTCACTGTGTGTTGTGAGCGCTCCCCCAAAAATGGAGAGCCAGGGTATAGTTCAATAAGCTGTACAGCTGCAGTGCTCAGGAGGGAACTCCTCCGGTCCCTGGTATCCATCCATCCACCATCCACCACCACCAACGTTTTAAACTGTTCTTTCTTTTTCTATTGTTAATATTTAGTCGTTTCCACAAAGTATTGAGTCAAAATTTAGCTATGTCGTTTTCTCATAGTCACGGAAGAACAGTTCTAAAGGGAGAATATCACATCCATCATTTATAACTTCAATCGGTTAGTTTTGAAAATACTATTACCAACTTTTCGTCATTCTACCTCCCTTTATGAATACCACAATATTTAGCTTAACAGCATTATAGGAATTCCTATCCTTAGAATAGGAAGACTGACAAATTCTCCTAATGAACGAATATATAATGCAATACATATAAAAATACTATTCATTTAGGTATGGGTTGAGATAAAAATGTCCGTGTCACAAGCGGGATTCGAACCCATGACCTTCGGCTAAATACGCAGCTGCTCTATCAGTTGAGCTATCGACATCGATCGAATCCCTCTTTTGGCACTGACTTTTTATCTCAACCAAGACCTTAAACTAACCTTCCATCTCGGCCACACCTTTTGAATTTTCCCTTCCTACTAGGCTACTTCTCAATTTCCGTGGCAATTTCTTTCGAAAAATGGCAAAAAAGTGGTCAAATTTAAATGGTAGGATGTTAGTGTCCGAGAGGATTGAAGTCACTAGTCATCAGCAAGCTCAAGAGGTAAAGCAGCGGCGTATTTAGCCGAAGGTCGTGTGTTCGAATCCCGCATGTGGCAATGACTTTTTTTTTATCTAAACCAAAATCTTAATTAATTGAAAAGAATCTATTTACACAAGCGGACCACGAAACCTAATAAAATGTAATAAGCAAAATGAAGTGTATTTCATTAAGCTCTCCGTGGCCATTTCATTTGTTGCCGAGAATCAAATAGATTATACGACATTTTAAAAATGGCACAAAAGAGGTAAAATTCAAATGGTAGGGTCGAGGTAGGGTGTTAGTGTCTTAGTGGATCGGAGTCACGATAGCTCAAGAGGTACAGAAGCGGCGCATTTAGCCAAAGGTCGTGGGTTCGAATCTCGCTTGTGACACTTACTTTTTATCTCAACCAAAACCTTAACTAATTGAAAAAATCTATTTGGTCATGTGGATCACGAAGCCTAATAAAATATTAACTAATATAGAAATGTCTTTGTTCTGAAAATTTCCTTTTTAAAAGGAAGTGAAAAAGCAAAATTTTCATAATATATAACGTATTTTCTGTCCGACAAACTTTTTTCTTTTCAGTAATAAATATATTTGTCAATATTTTAAAATTTGTTGCACTAACTTATTTTTATGTTAATATAATTTTTTTTTTTTTAAATTAGACTTGCATTAAAATAGAGAGCGAGTAAATAAAGAAATCTGTGACCTCTTTGAGCAATAATCAAGAGAAACTGAGAATAAAATTACATTAAAAACTAGGTAATTACAACGGTGCAATATGTACTGGTGAATCTATTGCATTTTTATAGTTTATGTTTACTATTATACCAGTGTATCTCCATTCTTAGAAAAAATTATGAATGGAAGAATTACAATAGAAAATGAACAATAATATTGCTTCGAGGTACATTCAAATATCACCGACTTTGAAAGAAAAATAATTATTATTGTTACAAAAAGGTATGTTTACAATTAATTTAAAAAAAAAGGTAAATACAAAATAAGCAACTATATATTTCCTAACAAACTTTGCATTAGGATATAAATTATAATGATAATATGCCCCCCCAAAAGAAATTAGTATTATGTTGTAATTTTGACGAGTTATTGTTGATAATGTATCAATACACTTTCATTTAATTTATATTTGATTGTAAAGTGATTGCAAAAACCAAAACTCGTCTGAAAGGAGCGGAAACTTTCTCAATGTCCTTTTTCTAAACTCTGATATTGCATGTTTTAACGACGAGACTCCTTGTTTAATTTGCCTTAATTTAGACCGTCTATAATGACCTGACCCTGGGAGCAAGGATGTGGGACTATTTGCCCAGAGGTAAATTTCCCATGAGTGCAATCCAGAGTTTGCCTATCTGGGTGAAACGGATTTCTAATACAGACCCTATGCCCATTCTAGCATACAAATTGGGCTTGAAAATATTTCAATAAACACATTATATTCAATTTCAATATCGATTTCTAATTTTGGTATAAAGAGTGGTTGAGGGGAAATCAATATAACGAGATGTTGGATCATCACAGTATTGAGCATCATCTTTACGCTTTACGTAAAAATTATAAATCAATTTCAATCGTTACTTTGGTTAAATAGATCCACCTAAAAATTATTTCGACTAATACAATTCCAAAATTGATCAATAAGTTTGAGAAAAAAGCAATTTTTTTTAAGGGTTAGTAAAACAAAAAATGTCTCAAACTATTTTTTATAACATGATATACGAAATGTTTGTGATTTCTGATAAGGGTAATTTTCCCAGTTTAAAACGGACATCATATCCACATTTTATTTTACAGCATCATATTGCATAAAATGTTATGAATGGAATTGAAAAAGTTAATCAAGAAAGGGGAGCACACACGTGTTGAAACTCTTAATTTAGAGTTGAAAATAACATTGTTATTATTAATGTGTCGCTTTGATAAAATGATGAGTCCAAAGCCCGTTGACGCTGATATGCAATTAAAGGTAGATGTATTGATAACAAACGAGTTATGATGTTATACTGTAGAACGGTAACCGATTCGCTATTTTGTTTATCCTACGGTTAGCATCTCTGTACTTCAGGTCCTTGACAATTGTGCGTAACGCAACACTAATAATAAACAAGTGTACAAAAGCATAATACTGAGGATAGCAACTCATGTTATTTAGCGACCGCCGTTTATTAAATTGTTAAAGTAGAGAGGAACGATCAGGAATGACGTATTTTAGAAAACACCTTTGCTTTTTTTGCCGCGTTCCTGCCTTTATTCCGGTCATCTTCGGGGCCTGGGTAAATAAAAAATATACGTTGATTGTAAAAAAATAATTTAAACAGTTTATAAAAATATAAATTTTGAACCTAGTATTTCATACTCACATAAACTGTGTTCCTACACTTGTGTCATTTTTTGGTTCGTGTAAAATAGTTTAGAAATGTGAAATTGTTCACAAATACACGTTGCATAACAATTCTACACGAAGGAAACATGATACCCTAAGAATTACACCGTACTTTATGTTAGTACAAAATACTTGGTTCATAATTTACATTATTTGTGTCGTTACTGTATAATTATTTTGCCAAAGTCAGGCCCTGAAGATGACTCGAATGAAAGTCGAAATGGCGGCAAAAAATGAAAAAGGTGTTTTTCTAAAATACTTCATTTTGTCCGCTCCTCACCAAATGATAAAATACTTCAACAAATGTTAAATATGATTAGCATTAACTGTACCCATCAGGAGTAAGTATCCAAAGATTAACCACTTTTTTCCGAGGGTTTGCAACAGCGGAGGTCATATAAACCGTCAGGGTGCTGGTGATTTTGAAATAAAGCCCATCTGCAAGTACCTCGGGTGCGAATGCACGGACGCTGATATGAACTCGGGACCTTTACCTTACAGTGATGAGCGCCGTGTCAACGCCTAAAACAGCTGCGACTACCGACGAACCCCTGCAATACTGGTTATCACGTGGGAAGTTCTTTGACTGTCTGACAACTAACATTTTTACAACGATTCTTATAAACTATTATCACAGCCTGTTTACCTAAAACTTGTGGATAATAAATAATTACATAAATAACGCTTTTATAAATAACTGGAAAAAGCTAGTAAAAAATCCCTTTCCTGTTCTAAAATCCCATTGTATATCATAATCAAACCATTAATATCAGTCTTTAAATTACGCGGATTCTCGTGAATGTACATCATTGCTTTCACAAGGCGGCGACCTACATTTTTTCTGCGGTCATGATTTTGACATTATCGCAGTCAAAACATGACTTTTAGCATGTTTATGTTTCGATAACGCAGTTCCAGGTCTTCCTTCACCATCGCAATCATATTTATGTTGACGCACTCGTTCACACATATATTGTTCGATACTACAGGACAATTTTTACATTTAATGCAATACTCAATACTTGATTTTGTGAAGGTGGTTCTGTACATTTCAGTTTGATATAGAAGTTTTTTCTTACCTTATTAACGTAGCTATAAAAACTTTCACACTTCTATTTTTTCTTCTAATAACTTTTTTAATTCGTTCGAAGTTTCCCTAAGTTGAGGTTGATTGTCTCTCAACTAGTGGTTTTTTTGTGTGTCAGTTTACTATTTTACATAACCTATTAATCAGGGATTACGGGTAACCATTGGCCTGGGAGAAGTTTTTGCTTATTTAAATTTGGGATGCACTCACTGCTGAGCATCAGGGCCCTGCGTTGTATGATGTCGGTTTCAGAAAACATTTTCTTTATCGTGCCCACGTTTCGAACTTCAATGAGATCATCTTCAGGACTCAAAGTGTAGATTTGTCATTCTCGTCTGTTATATATTTATATGAGAATTTTTAGTTTACCGAGATTCACTTTTACTTTTATCATGATCATCTTTGTTCATTGTTTGGGTATAATAGTTGCCTTAACGTTAGTTTTAGCAAATAACAAATTAACTTGACCATTGCTAGTTGAATTACCTCACCGCTGCAACTGGAGCTCACTATAATCGCAGGGGCAACTGCAATACAATACACAATTCGTTATTATTATTGATACAAAAAAAAAAAGAAAAAAAAAAAAATAGAAACACTGAAACAAAGTGTAATAAGCACGGCGTCTCCTGAGTTTACTGCAGAGTAAAGCTTAAGTTTTTCAGAGGCTGTCGGTTCCCCCCATTGCGGAAGATCATAATTTTTAACTTTTTTTAATTTTACAGATAAGTTCCAAAGATCACAAAAGGATTCAAAAATTCGATATTATTTTGCAAACTAGCGGGAATCTCAACAATTACGACTATATCAATAATATTTTTATTTTGATATTACCAACAAGAATTCCTCCTTCTAGTAGATTAACAATATCATCCACATAAAAGGGAAAATAACGTGGCGCTAAGCACACAACCTAGTCTTACTCCAGGCCCTATTCTGAGATCCTAAATTTTTTTTTTTTTTTCCCCGGGGCTTTCAACAATGGAGTCATTTCAGCCCCCTCTTACTGTACTGTTGTGGCCAATGGGGTACTCAATATTCCGCCATCGGCCACTTACAACTGACTAATACGAATAAATAATTTACTATGTACAAATAAATACACAACACAATAACACACAACACAGATATACTTATTTACAAAACTACTTCACACATACGCCATTTACAGGTGTGGAAATACCCCCGTCTCTCTCAAAAACCGGAACAGGGGGTCTAACATCTGACCTGCTCGCCCGAGTACTGTTTTTATGTCAGAGTCCATGCCTACTCGCTCCCTGTAGGGGCCCAAGGCACGACACTCCTCGATGAGATGGGACACACTGAGCAACCTTTCTCTACAAGCGGGACATCTGCGCGGGTTTTGACCCAGAATCAGATGTCCGTGTGTCAAACGGGTATGACCAATCCTCAACCGAGTCAACACGATCCTTTCATTACGTTTCAGATTCTCATGGGGCCATCGTTCAGTCGTGCCCTTAACTCGCAGGAGCTTCTCAGACGACCCGGCCCACTGGCGCTGCCAACGCTTATCCACAGCACTCTTTACCGCTCGAACAGCGTCACTAGGCCGGATCGCGGTAGCTTGGTCCGGAGAGCGCGACGTCCCAGCTTTTGCTGCCTCGTCTGCACGTTCGTTGCCCTCCAGCCCAACGTGTCCGGGTACCCAGACAACTACCACCGTTTTTCCAAGGCGCTCCAGCTCAGCATATCTTTCTAGAAGGAGCACGACAAGAGGGTCCGTAGAAAATCTGTCCTGGATAGCCGATACTGCACTCAGAGAGTCCGTACAGACAAGGAAGGCCGGACCCTCATCGTCCCGGATCACCCCGAGTGCGTGCCAGATCGCATACAGTTCCGCCGTGTACACGGTGCAGTGCCGCGGGAGTGCCCATGAAGTGGACGAACCCCCGTTATACACGGCGCACGCCACACCCTCGCCGGTCTTGGACCCGTCCGTGAAGACAAGGCGAAAACCAGCAAATTCCGATCTGAGTTCTAAGAACCCAGCCCGGTAGAGGTGCGGGGGGGTACACGACCTGGCTAATACCGCGAGATCGTCTCGAACGAGTACGGCAGGGAGGACCCAGGGCGGTGTCGGTCTGTTACCCAGCCCGAGTACCGTCCCCAGTGTCAGACCCGCCCTCCCAAGGGCTTCGCTAAAGCGAATTCCTAGGGGTCGCGTCCGAGTACGGAGTCGCTCGTATATTTGGCTATTATAATCATTCTGTAGGATCGTGTCTGCCAAGGGGTTGCCCTGTTTGGCCAAGAAACTAGCCGCCTAACCGAGGGTAAGCCGCTCTCTCCGGAAGTCGGGCGGCAGCACTCCGAGCTCGCAGCAGAGGCTGGCCAAGGGGCTGGTTCTAAACGCACCAGACACAGCACGAAGGCCCTGATAGTAGAGCCTGTCGAGCCGTAAAAGGCGCGTCTTTCGAGCCGAGGAATAGGCCATACACCCGTAGAACAATCTCGAGCAAAGCAACGTTTCAAACACCTTCAGCAAGGTCTCCCTGTCCGCTCCCCACCTAAAGAGATCCTAATTAAAAATTCCTTCTGAGATCCGAACAGCTGAAGCTCCCGAGAAAGATTTTAAATATATAATTCTGAATTTTCAATTGTTGTGCAATGTCTGCAATATCTTACTGACTACTGTGACAATTTGCAACACATCAATAGCACCATTAAAACTCTTGTACTTTTTATTATTTAAACTTCTATGCTCACTATACATTTATTTGAATGTTATTTGGAGTAAGGCATTGGATAATAACAATTTCTGGATCAATTCTAGGTTTTTGTGAGGATTATTGGATTATTGAATTTTATGTTATTTAGTCAAAACCATACCATAAAATGTGATGATTATTAGTTTACACTATTTTATTACTCTAAGCCATAATACGGTATATTAGACTCATTTGCGCAAAGAGCCCATTATGTAAATCTGTGGCCGCATTAATACGTCCTCTACGTTATTATTGCAATAATTCCAAGCGTGACTTGTAAACTAACAATTAGGATTTTATCAAAATTTATATTTTCATCTAAGTCAAAAACAATTCGTGAAAAAGAAGGAGAAAGTTATTCCTCTGTGTTTATCTGTTTGAAGACGGGAGGGATCTGCGAATTGTACAAAAGTCTTTCCACCTAAGCGATATCCGTGGGACACGATTATAGAGAACTTACTGTCTCCCAAGTTTTTCATTGTATCCTCACCCCATTTGTTCCTGGTAAATGGAGCGTATCACTGGTTAAATGCCTGCGGCCAATTCTTCCTTAAGCGTGCCAGAATAAAATGTACACAGGGGATACACGCTTCCCCTTTTTGTATTTTTACGGTCCCTTCTTTTTGTATTATCCCCCGACTGAACATTGTTTAAGTTAAAACTGAACGTGCTTTGAAAGCGTAACATCGACAACGCTTAAATAAAGATCTTTGGAAAATATGAACTAAAACTGAAGCTTTTCTAGTCGTAAATATTTTTCCGAAACTTCTTGCGAATAGACAAAATTGATCGAAACGTCTGGTCCGTTCTTGTTTGTTCTGTATTTCCCCGGTTTTGTGTCACCATAATAACCGTATTCAACTTTGCCTTTTATTTATTTGACGAGCTTGAAATTTAATACGGTGCATGCTTTTTCGTTTATCATTCCCCTTCAATGTATTTACGACCTAATTAGCGGAGGCATATTTATTAGGTTTGTGTGGCATATTCGCCGTCAATTGACTCCAATTAAGAAATAAGTAAGCATTTTATAAACCATATCTTTCTTTTAAGCAATTGTCATGTTCCTGGTCAAAAAATATAGTGGAGTTGATCTTGAACATTTGATTAAAAGTACGTATCTTGAAGGATAGAAATCGTCCTTTTTCAGATTGGAGTGATCACAGATAAAATTTCACACAAGTTGGAGATTTTATCTGAGCTTTATTTACCTATAATAATTTAAAATGGACAAAATTTTGCTATCAAATAATTAATGGAGGATTGCCTGACAGATAATTATAAATAGTGTGTACAGATTAGTGATCGTTAATCGATAATTATTCAAATATCGTGAGATGCGGTCTGGTGTAATGTAGGTTTCACAAAAACATCTCTCTATAGTGCCAACGTTCCCATCTTTTACTGAGTCAGCCAGTCAGAATAATGACACATCTACACGGAAAACAAACACTTTGAGTGAGTATAAATACTTTTGTTGAATCTAAAAATTCTAGCATTGTATAAATTCATTTTTTCACATCCTACATGTTTTTGTAAAATGGAAACAATGTTTATAAATCCCAGGTCCTGAAGATGATCCCAGTAAAGATCGAAACGTTGGCACGATAAAGAAAATGCTTTTCTAAAACCATGATCTCCAAATAATCATTAACTAACGATCACTAAATCCCACACACAAATAGCAAATGTTTGCCTCTCAGTGTATAGATCGTTAGAGAGAGGGATAACGAGAGGAAGATAGAGAGAGAAAAATAGTTACGTTGGTGTAGTGGGTAACATTACAAACTTGCCTAATATTGGAAATTTCTGTCCATCGAATCAAACCTACCAATTATACTTGTATTATAATCATGTTTATAACGTGTTTCTGTAATTTACTAACACATCGCCTTACTATCTCAACTCGTAATTTACGTGCCCACGTTAGAAATTAGAAACATTGACGTATTAGTGATGGTAGTATGAATGAGAGCACGCATCAAGGATGGTTTAAAAATTTCGACAAGGAAACTTTAACTTGAAGGCAAAGAAGGTCGTGGAAGGATTTCTTCTCTGGATGATGATGTTCTGCAAAATTTGGTCCGAAGAAAATCCCAGAAATTGCAGTGAATCTTTCTGTTAGCCAATCCACCGTCGTTGACTAACTTAAGGCAATTGAAAAGGTTAAAAAGTTCGCAAGTTGGGGGGGGCCCTCCTGCATTTAATGAACGCAAAAAAAATTACGAAAGTTACGAAGTTTGCGCAACGCTTCTTTGCCGAAAACAGAAACGAACTTTTCCCGGATAGAATTGTTACATATGATGAAAAGTGGATTCTGTACGATAACGACAGACGTTCGGACAGTGGCTCGACAAAGATGAAGCAGCATCACATTTTCCCAAGCCCCCAACTCATCAAAAAAGATGGTGACTCTTTGGTGTTCTTAACATTTGGGCTTCTTAAATCCTGGTGGGGAATAATCAATGCCCAAAAGTATTGCTCGAATTGAAGCACCGCGCCAAAAATTGGTATTGTTGAAGAATTTCTTCAAGCGGGAAAAGCCGATTCTGTTGTCCGGCAACATTCAGCCCCATATCTCAAACTGTTGGATCTTGGTTATGTGGCTCTGCCTCACCTTCCCTACTACTCTCCATACCTCTCCCCTACTACCTTTTTTTCAGCCTCATGGACAACATTTTACAAAAATAAAAATTAGCTGATCAAAAGTCGTTGAAAAATGCGTTTATAGAATTTGTAAATAATAAAGACTCAATATTCGATTCAGAGGGTATAAAGAAGTTGCCATCATGTGAGAGAATTGTATTCAGAGCAGTGAATGCTTTTTTTATGGCTTTATTTTGTAGCATATTAGTCAATTGCAATTTTATTATGCGTATGCATTGGGGGGGGAAGGGTAACATAAAAAAAGGTCAGTTTCGACGGCGGGAATTGAACCCACGACCGCGGGGTCTACGAGCCAAGAGTCTCTCACGCTAACCACTCGGCTTTTATTTCATAATAATAAACTGCATTATTTTCTGAGCAACTCAATAATTTCAAACAACTAAGACTACAAATCTTGTAAACAAATTATAAATGAGGCCATATTCAACTCGTTAATTTTAATTTAGAACATATTACCTATAAATTACGTTTCTCCTTATACTAATGAATGAAACTTAGTGATTCTTCTCAATGATCAAATCTTGGAATATAATGTTAGTTATTTTATATGTTTTGTTTGAATGCGTGTATTTATTAGTGTGAGTGTGGAGAGACGATTGTAAAATATAGCGCCAACATGAGAGAATGCTTAGAGGCGATAGCGGATTATTTATTGAAGTACCTCATATGCCCTAATTAGAGTTAGATTGCTGACACATTGTACAGGTCAATGTAGGAATATCCAATATTCCAGCGACTAACCAGAATGAGTGCACACATCATTGTATTTATTCGTAAGATTGATTTATCCAATGTAAATAGTATTGGACTCGATTATAGTTTGCATTCGTTTGGGGCTGACCTAGTTGCCGATGGCTCCCATCGGAGCCTAACCCCGCTGGTATGGGAAGCTACGATCTCCTGGGCATTTGGCTTAAAGGGGAGAGCTACATGATATATAGACACTAAGATCAGTGTCGGGGAGTGACGACCTTACGAGGCGTAAGTCCGATATAATTCTCGCAGATTAAATTGAACTGTCATAGACGGTAATTGCGAGAATCAAGGAGGCTTCTTTTTTACCTTTAAATCTATTTGTCTGTACGAGAGGTGGTGATGGGTCAAAAAGGGTCATTAAATATTTTTTCTTCGCGGTCAATGGGCACTCAGACCGTAGTACGACCGGATTTGCCAAGATTGTAATTAAAATCTAGAGTAAACGATTCTGTAACAAGCAGTCGGCTTTATTAAAGCCCTTTAGTAATTACCGCCGGCGATATTCCCGGTCTGCGATATCTACGTTTTTATGATCTATTAGACCTAGAAGTAATTAAATAACGTTTTATCCCATTAGGACTCGGATAGCATTGTTAAATTTCGGAAAAATATAAAGAACTCGTTAAGTAAAAAAAAACCTACATTACTCATAAGGCAATTTAAAAGACTGAATTTCAACTAACCTCAAAAACTTATTTGCAGGTCGGTAATCAATGGATCATATAAGAAAAAACATTCATTGTTTTGAATTTCACAGAGATTCGAATTGCCGAAATAGCATTGAGGGCGATGTACTTTTATAACATCAATTTATCAAAAAAACATGTTGTATTGCCATCTTCACTTTCTTTGGAAACATCACCCCAATGATTCTGAATCAAATCCAATATGTCGACATCCGGTTTATATCTCCGAGATAACCGCCGGTAAGTTTACACCTTCAATCTAACAAAAGACATACACATGAATTTTGTTGAACGACTGGAGTGGTGTGTGTTGTACACATACTATGTTCTCGGTAGATTCTTCGGCGCCTGCTACTAGTACAGAGTCAGAAACGAGGCCCATCAGTGAACATAACAGGATTCCAATTGGTGATCTCTCCCAGGCGCTCACTGCACCAGATTCTCATGAACTACTGGGGTGGGCTGTTGCTGCGGGTCGTCTCAAAGGGACACCCGATTTCAGACCAACTTCTCACAAACGATTAGGAAAGGTATTGCCAAAACATCTTGTACTTTAAGATCTGGGGGCACTATAGGAAGGGTTCCTCCGTGTATAATGGCAATATTTCTCTCCACCCTCAGCGTCGAAATGCCCTGAGATCTACAACTATGCCTCCTATTGGCACTTCCAGTATCTCGGAATCGGGTTAAAGGACGAGAGACCACGATCTGAGAAACGCCACCTGCTTCTGCGATGGCCATTTGACGCATTCTCACAACAATATTGCAAACTTCTGTTTCAAGATGATGTCTTTCCTTGGCTAGATAGAATACAAGTAGCTTAAAATGGGAAAAATGAGGAGACAAGGTGTTTGTTTTCAAAATGAGCCATCTTCACTTTTTTCTAGAGTTTTTTCTACTCTTCAGAAAATTCGTTATTATAAATCAGGATCAACATTTGTTTGTGTTTGGTTTGTATTTCCTATATTGTTTTTGCAACGAAAAAGAATATATCGGTTCTTTAATTAACATTAAATCGAGTACGAGTCTACCCAGACATTTAACCCCTCGGGTCTTGGTCGCCCACTCTGAGTAATTAAAAGATTAATTGAAGTAATGTTTTAATCTAGTATTTTTCTGTAACACTAAATTTGTATAATCATCATCATTAAATTACTTCTTTTAGTCAACACTTTTATTTATTCATTCTACGGTTTCCCAATTACAAATGTAGTAAAGTACGAAGGCTATAACTGTATAGCCTGGTTGGTATATAAATGTAATATTTAATTTAACATTTATAATAATAAACACCAACAATTTAAATTGTTATTAAACAAAAAACAAAGTAAATTGAAATAATTTGAAATATGTATTAAAACAATCTAATTACCATACTAACAATCTAACTTATTTAAACTGACATTTTTTATATATATATATATACAACATATATATAAATACATATATATAAACATACACACATATATATATAAACAAACAAACTGAAAGGAACGAGAAGGAGGCGATGGAGTTTGGAACCTGTCGGACGCAAAAGTGCAGGAAGGCAAAAAGGCGGTGGACAGAGGACATTCCATTGGGAGACAGCGAACAATCCACACCATGTATAGCTGCTTCAACTGGGCTTGTAAAAAAACATCTGATTAGAAGATTTCAAGAAAACGGCATTCATCCTGTGAGTTCTTTCCTATTCCGTATTTCCTTCATTTTATTTCCTTGAGGATTGCGCATACAGTAATATGAATTCATTTATTTTAGTTGAAATACGTCTCAATTATATTTTAAGTTTTTTTATATTATTTCAAGGTGAATTGATTTTATTTTTTTGTATTAATTTAAGTTTAAAAGATTTTCAAAAAAGTATGAATTTAATTTGAAAAATAGGAAACAATTAAGTTGAATTAAATTGGTTTTCCCTTACAGTGCCTTTTATTTTTAAATTCTTACCATTATTGAAATAATTGTATTAATAAAAAAATTGCAATTATTTTTGATTAATTGAAATTGTATATTAATCTCTATATAAAAAATACCCTTAAAGTCTAACAAAATCGCCTCCTTCCCGTTCCTTTCAATTTGTTTGTTACATATATATATAGTTTAACATATTTGTTGTTTTCGGTATAAAACTGAATTTGACAAAATAAATTTTACAGCAATGAATGAAGATTGTTATTTGATTTCTGAATTGATCAGATGGAATCTTTTTTTTAGGTCATACAAACCCTCAGGGAGCCGGTGTTTAAGAAAAAGTCCATTTGTAAGTACGTCGGGTTCGAATGGAGAGCCGCTGGATTCGAACCCGGGACCTTTACCTTACGGTGATAAGCGCCATATCAAGCGGCCTCCTCCCAATATAAATTTTAATTCGCTTAAGCACTAATGGCCTCTGAACCAGACAAGTTGGCGCCCGAACATGTACATTCTTTTGGATGGGGAATGTCGTATTACTTGCTATCAAAAATAATAATATTTCAATTCATAAATATGGATTAACATTTTTTGTTTTTGGTTTGCATTTTCTATTTTGGTTTATCCAAGTAACAAGAATGCATTAAAATTAATAGAATGAGAAAAATTAAAATGTTAGTATTAATTTTTGAGCGAGTTTAAATAGTGATGGAAAATATTTCGAATAAATTTTCTTTATTTCATAAAAATTAAAAATAGTTTTGACCGCCTTTCAAAACCTACATTTATTTTTTTTTTTATTTTATTTTATTTTATTTTTTTTTTTTTGCACCAGCCCAATACTACACAATAAACATATATATGATTTCTTTCTTAAATTTAACGTTTAGAATCATAGGAATTGATGTAGGCAATATACATATTTCTATGAACTAGGTTCATAAATGGGTTTTACAAAATAAGATTTAAAAAACGCTGTCTGTGTTCCTTGTCCCAGTCTGACGTTAGATATATAAAACCAAATTTTCCGTTCGTCGTTCACAAACCCTTCAAGTGTCAGGGTTAACTCACTCTATTTTCTTCCCTTCATTTTCTTACCAATGTCCTTTTCTTTATGGATTCTCAATTTAACTATTTCAATTTTATATTTTAAACAAAAACAAAAACGGAAAGACAAAGTTTCAAAAAGATTCCTCAAGTTGTGGTAAAGAGTTTGCCCACTTTCAACGTTGATCTGATCTTCGTTGGAGGGAATGGCTAAGTTGTGGAGGCTTCCTATGTTGGATGTGGAACTCGTCTAAAGAACAACATCGAAGCATGTGTCGGGAATCACAAATATTTGCCGCTAACTTCATCATCAATTTACGGATTCTCCCCGGGTCGACTTTGAAAATCTTAAGAGCTCCTCCAACCCCGGCCGCCATGTTCTTCCCTTATTGCTAATATAAACAAAGCCTATTCCCAACTTGTGATAAGTTGGCTGAATTTATTGGCACTGGGTGCGGCCAAGTTTCCAGAGTGCTGTCAAACACACTTGCATTTCATAAACTGATCGATACATTCTCCGTAATGCTCACAATTTGCCAGTTTCCTATTAAATCTGGTAATAATGAACATTCTTCAATTCCAAAATTTTTATAAAAACTTCCTCAAGTAAAAATGATAAATCATATAAATGATAAAACAAAATGATAAAGTAAAAACATATAATCCTTTTTTTTTTTTTTTTTTTCAAATTTGTTGTACATTACAACTACCTTAAAGTAGGTAATAAGTAACAGTGAGAACGGTAATTAAAACAAAACAACATTAAAACCACTTCTCTACCACTTGAGCTATCGTGACTTCGATCCTCTCAGAAGCCAACTCTCCCTCTCAAACTTCAATTTCAATTTATCTTAAACTTTATGGTCACTTCACTTGACCCTCACGTCAACAATATTTTAGTATCGCACAAGCCTTAGCACCCTCCATTCGCGCTGATAAATTACATTCACACAAACATAGAGAACTCGACAGTCTTTGCGGTAATTGGGGATAAGCCCTCCTTTCACGGTAATGCGTTCCAATAAATAATTCAAAAATATTTCTAGCCCTGGAAAAATACTGGATAAACGAACTGTGGCTACTGATGTGCCTTCTTGATATAACCTGACTCAACCAATATTTGCTTATTACCTCCTTTACTCCCTTTCCAGGCCCAATCTCCTAAACAAAAAGCCAATGTCTTCTTTTATTTGAACCATGTAGATCTATTTGTTTGCTGCTGTTAAATAGGATAAAACCCAAGAGATACCAGTCATTGCTTGTGAGAAACCACCCTCACATCACAGGTACAATCGACTATTACCGATTGCATTGGTACAATAAAAAGAAATATTCTGCTACCCATATGCAAAGCTACCACTCCATGTAGGCGTAAATCTGGGGTGCACTAACAACAAATGACCTTCTTAAGTTGAAAGCAGAACCAAATCAATTGAACTGATCTGAAGAACTAGAAAAACAATAATAATCTTCAGTGCTTAGGAAATATCAAATCCCAGTTTCTAATATGTTCATCGTCATCAAATATTTCTTAAATTCGGGGAGGGGGATTTCTAAAGCAATATATGTTAATGCGCCTTATAAAGGAGTTCTTGGTTAGTTTTTCAAGCACAATAGATCTTAGGCTTCTTGTTTCAAAAAAGGGATGGACACCTCATGAATATTTATTATCATTCCAATTAACCCAGGCTTTCATGGTGGCAAATAAAATTAAATGATTAAGGCGTGCAATTAATTCTTTACCTTGTTTAAATATGCAGGAGGATAATGTTCCTCAAGGCTTCAAAAAAGAAGCAAAATTACTATCATATGATTAATGAATATTTTATGAGTTTAAAAAAAATGTTTTGCGCCTCTAGAGTAAAAAAAACAATAAATATTTCTGCTACTAAATATTTCGAGTAAATGGAGCATTGAAATCCGTTGAAACTTGGTAAGACCGTAGAAGACCGAAACCGCGGGCCATTCGAGGCAAACTTCTCCACATTACTGGATATCAAGTTTGAATGCGACAATGCCAAATTATTAATTAAACAACCGTTTTCCAGCCTATGAAAGTGACTAATCGTCATTGAATAGAAAACACACCACAAAAATTAATTTTGTTTCAAAACAAATTTTATAGGAAAGTAAGCAGTACATGACCTTTGTGGGGCGGCGTAAAAAACTGCGGTCATTAATAGCACGAATTCTGAGAGTACAGTGATGACGATTTTTATAGCGGTATTCATCTCCCTTGACATTCGGATCGCCATTTCTAGAGATTAAGTTTTTAAAAAAATTGAAATGTCCTGTATTTTACATGCTATATTCTGTCTTTGCAATATCATCTACTCATTCGAAAAACACTCAAAGCTTTGCTCAAACTAATATATGGAAATTTTCTTTTATTACATTTAATTTTCTAAAAAAATGCATTACTGCGAAGTAAAATCTGACTTGAGACTAGGCTGAGATTAGGGCTTAAATATCATCTACTCTTTCGAAAAAAACTTACGAAGGTCCTTCCAAACTACTGTACGGGATTTTATTTTATTACATTTAATTTGCTAAAAAATGCATTATTTTGAAGTAAAATCTGACATGAGACTAGGCTGAGATTAGGGCTTAAATATCATCTACTCTTTCGAAAAAACACACGGAGGTCAATGTAATAAATTCGCTATAATAATAATATAATAATTCGAAGGTCGCTGAAAAATGCCTTATTTTGAAGTGTGTAGTGATTAGCGACCGTTAACTGATAATTATTCAGATATCTTGAGATGCGGCCCGGTGTGATGTAGGTTTCAGAAAAAACGTCTTTTTTTTATCGTGCCAACGTTTCGATCTTTATTGAGATCATCTTCAGGGCTCGAACTGTTTATCTTCTACGTCATTGTGCCATTCTTGCGTATCGTGTAGATCACTCACAACACGGAACGCAAGAATGGCACAATTACATAGAAGCACTATCTGAAGAGGAACTCGATAGAGATCGAAACGTTGGCACGATAAAGAAAATGATTTCTGAAACCTACATCACTCCAAACCGCATCTCTCGATTTCTGAATAACTATTTTCAAGTAAAATCTGACCTGAGACTAGGCTGAGATTAGGGCTTACATAACCATTAGGATTGATAGTCGTTAAAAATTGTCTTAAAAATCAAAACATAACATTAAACTTCTCGGGAAATAATGTACAGAAATGCGAATAGTTTAAACAAGAATGGCAAAAATGTTCAAATCAAATGTTTTACTTTAAAAAATACATAACAATCCAAAATCTCTGCTTACATAGCACACAATCGTGTTAATTGTTTTGTAAACGGTTTATAAATTTTATGACAAATATTCTTTGTTTTGATAATTATTAACTGAACTCTTCAAGGTACTCTATGCTGATGACATGGCTATCTTAGCAGACAGGTGGTCTAAGCAACAATACAAACTTAATATACGACATAAATATATTAGTTGGAACGGTCTCAAGGTTAACGGTTGCAAAACAGTCTTAGTTCCGTTTCACAAATCAGGTCGTTTAAGAAAACTAAACCTTTTAAAACTCGGGAGAATCTCCATCTTTCATTCACTCATTCTCAATCTCAGTCATCTATCCGGGTGACACAATTTCGTCCTTTGGTAGATTTTACAAAAAGCACAGAGTATTTTAAAACCGAAATCTATACTGTCGCCTTTGGCCATCCTCCGCCAAGTCGGACCTAGGGGATTCAAAATTGTATTTATACAACTCTTTGATAAACTCAATTTCACCATAACTCGTTGAAGCTTGCGGTATCCTGTAACCTCTTACTAAGGGACGGGCAAGGTCCCTATTTTGTTTTGTTTTGGAAAGTCTTTTCAAAAGAGAGATTTCTGTTTTTCCTCGTAAAGATTGCTTTGATTTAATTTATTAGCTGTTCTTAAATTAAACTTTTCGATTTTTTCGTAAGAATCAATGCACTTCTTTTTCGGTTAGGGTCAACCTTTTGGCCTGTAGGAACGATATTAACGCAAAAATTAAAATTATAATTAAACCGTGGAAAAACAATATACGAATAAAAATATGGTTGTTCATACAGAGGGGAGAGGTTAAAAACTTCTAGGAAGCACCACAAATCAATGAACCAATCATTTTAATGATAATTAGAGAATTTGTAAACACATAGAGATAGATTTTCTTTACTGTTAATGACAATAGGATGTTTTGGGGGCGTCGGTAGCCGCAACAGATTAGACGTTGTTACTGTATGGTAAGGTCCTGGGTTCGAATCCAGCAGCCCTCCATTAGAACCCGACATACTTTCAAATAGGATTTTTTTTTTCAAAAACAACAGAATCCCGAGGGTTGATATATAACTCTGCATAACCTTAACCTTGGCCTATATTAATAGTACCCCCCCCCTAGTAGAAGTGTTAATTACATAAAAAGTGACACTTCCATGCGATGCATCTGTACAAGGAGGTGTCCGTTCACTTCCTTTCCTTGTGTTTATTTATTGAGTACGTTTTTCCATTCTGCAAAATTGTGGAAGTAATTTAAATATATCCGCTAGCTGTAAATAGATTTAACAAACAATAACATAATACTGACTGCTTCGAAATATTATGAAGTTATTACGTTTTTTAATTCAAAATTTTCAAATGTGCATTAAAAGGCCATACAAAATTTTCTAAATTTCCACAATATTACACGAGATGGTTTTTTATTCGATAAATAAAAATGTATTTTCTTAAAATTTGATTTATTTTTTAATGTATTAACTGTATCTTTTTAGTGAGTGTTTTTTTAAAAACTCTAATAGAATTAAACCTGTTTCAAAAGACATTCATTATTAAAAACATTTTTTGATATTCAGTGTCAATTTTTTTCTCTCAGATTTATTTCTCCATTATGCGTAACGTTGTTGCATAAAGCCAAAATTGTTAGACAAAAAATTAACTCCTTGTAAATGATCAGAGCAAATTAGAGGTAAATGGCTGTGCCATTAATTAAGAATCTTACCCTCCTCAACTTAAAAAGATTCAGTTTCCCCATTATGTCCCTGGAAACGACCAGCCTTAAAGAAAGCATCCTGTAGGAGCAAGGAGGAAAAAATAAACCTTTTCATCAACAACAATTAACCGGCTCCCCCAAATTAGCCGCAAACGACCTGTTAGAACTAAGCCCTTCTGTATTTAAAATGCAAACTCAGGTAGGGTTAAAGTTGCTGCTTAGGTATTAAAATGCGTCCTTTAATTAAGCGTTTAAGTTTATTTGTGTTTGTCAAATTTATAATACGAAGATTAAGCCATAAAAAATGTGTCATTATCATGTGAAATATCGCAAATTATAAGTAAAACAAGAACAATGATCCGTAATAATAAAGCTGTCACTACATAAATTCAAATGATATTGGTTTTTAAGTATAATTATTATAATTACCGGGTCAGGTAGTCAATTTTATATTGATATTAAATGTTTTCCTGGTTTTTTAGGAGAGAGAGAGAGAGAGAGAGAGAGAGAGAGAAAGTGTGATTTTTCATTACTATTTTAAAAGCCTATGTTTAAAACTATGAGCATGGTTATACATTATTTTCGTTTAATGAGGTATATCTTCACTAAAGCTCCCCGTGGCCATTTCATTTGTCGCCGAGAATCGAATAGATTACACGACATTTGAAAAATGGCAAAAAGGAAGGAAAATTCGAAAGGTGAGTTGAGATTGGAGTTGGTGACCCAGTGGATCGAGGTCACGAAAGCTCAAGTGGTAGAGTAGCGGCGTATCTAGCCGAGGGTCGTGGGTTCGAATCCCGCTCGTGACAGTGACTTATTTATTTCAAACAACACCTTACGCGAAGATTAATTAATCGAAAGAAGTTATTTGGTCAATCGGACCACGAAATCTAATAGGGTTAGATATTATGTTCTTATGGCATTAGCATTGCACCAAGATGAAACGTCAAAACATTGTAAAATCGTCCGAAAAGAATTGAACCTGGGGCATAAGCCGGTGTCGCTTTGGGGGGACGTGCCAAAACACGTTTCCATTAATTATTTAATCGATCGACAAAGTTTCGTGAAACTGGAATATTGTTGAATAATTGAATCTTAATCAACGCTCGACATTCAGTCAAAATTGGTTGTGAGTAATCCACCCACCATGCTTGTATTTTGCTTTCTGACTCTTCCTTTAAAAAAAAATAATAACACAAAAAAAAATAGTCGTTAATATCTTCAGATCAATTAAACAACGAAGAATCTCTAACACCTTTGTAGCTGAAGTGATGTCCAATAACCGATAAATTGTAGGAATAAGGACAGAAAGGGCTCGACAAAAACGTGAAGCGCTTTGGCGAAATTAGATATAATTAATGATTAACCAATAATCAGGTTTCTTAAAAAAAATATCGGTAGCTCAATAAACTCTTATATGGTGAAAATTTTATACTTAATATTGGGATTGTATATAATTGAATATTACTTTGAAACAGCCTTGTACCTTTGCAAAAATGTAATTTTCTGTTTTTTTTTCCAGGGAATAAATACTTTATCAGTGTTAATATTGGTACTATTATTTATCCATATATCACTAACCATATAGAAATTATTATTGTGGGATCAAATAATAGGCAGCAATACGGTTCCATTAATCTCGTTGATAAATTGTCAAGTTGCTTCCTGACCTGAGGTAATGTTGTCATAAGCACTGCTAAAATGGATCCCCCTAGGTTTTAATATTCGTTGAATTTGATAGCATAATAGCAGTAGAATAAATACAATCTGGGATCTGGAATCTGAGAGAACAATAGCAGACGGACCAGATGATGGAGATGGGAATCACGCCGATCAAATCAACAGCTTATCAGTATGTGCACAATGCAGCGTCGCAATTTATCCAGAATATCGATTTGTCATGATAATTTGACCACAAACAAAAACATCTGTTTGATCAGACTAGCAGATCAACCAATCAAAAATAGTCTAAACAAACAGGTCACGATTAATTTATTTCAATTCAAATATTTTTTCTATTTTTTTAATCAATCTGATGAATTGTACTTCGCACTTAAACGGTACGAAATAGACAATTAGGTTTTATTTCATTGTAATTTTAGGATCAAAATATGAAAGAACACAGGCAAACCTTATTTTATACTAGCAAGTGTCAAAATACACTGACCTCTGAAGAAAAGCCCGACTTTCATCCCTTTGGTAAACATATGAAAATATTCTGAAAAATGTTGTCGCCCGAATTCCGAGGGGCTTACTTTCCCCAGTAGGTCAGGGGGAAATATACTGGGGGGGAGGGGGTGATATACTGTTCGAGATAGATGGGGTGGCTTGCATCTGCCCCGTCAAGTACCTTGACCAATTTCCAAGTTCATTGGGCCGTATGACTCAGAAGTCACCGCTCACCCCATTGGGAACGATTTGCACAATATAAACGCAGTTCTTTATCAAAAATATAAAAATCAACCAGTATTCACACTGAGCGGAATTTTATAATATTCTATTTCAATATGAAAATTATTGTTTGAAAATTTTTAATTTCTACTTTTAGTCATGTTTAGATTAAAATCATTTTAAGAACATTTCCAAAACAGTTTCAATCTTGTGCGGAACAGCATGGATTATTTTTTTGAGACTAATTATATAAAATTACAATATCTACTTTACTGATAGAATTTATTTACTTTTTTATTCAAGAAACCACATTTTGTTTTAAAAAAACTTTATTTTTTTTGTTGACTCCCAAGGAACTTTTATTTTTGTTGTTTTCGGCCGACCAAGGTTCGCCTCGGGAGGCCCTGTTTGACTCGTCGGGGCCCCATTGTTTTTATTTCGCAAGCGATAACGCCGGTGTCATCGGCCTTTGCCCAGGAATAAGTCAGTCTCTCGCTTGCCTGGGTCTGCACAAGACGCACCTCCTACCAAACCGATAATCGATCGTGATATCGATTTTCTATTGACACTCGACATCGACTTCTTCGATTCGCCACCGTGTCGTCACATCACCGACCTCACGGACGTCAACTGTACCGTCATCCGGCTCTACAGGCACCTTCTTCGAAGTGAAACCCAGCAGCAACCTTCAGGTCAACACCGCCTGCTTCGTTTGTTTGGAGAAGCGAGTCTTCAACCCACCAAGTAGCTTTTAATTTCGTCTTTTGTTTTATTATTTTTTTTCGTAAAACCCTGGCCAGTAGATTTGAATATCAATTATTTTGTTTATTTGGATTAATAAGAAAATTTATTTTTTTTACCTTTTTTTTGTATAAATAAATTGTAAATATTCAGTTCTTTAATTCAAAGTATTATCAATCACCCTATCTTTTCCCCCAAATCCCTCTTAAATATAACAAATACTTGCCACCTATTTAAAATGCAAAAAAACACAGACAAATTTAGTTGTATCCCTTGAAACTGGTACGGAAGTTTGTGGGTCAATTAAGATCTGCCCTTCCCCCCAACATTTTTCTCTGAATTTAGAACAAAATAAGATTGATAAAACAGATAAAATCATGCACACGAAAGATGGATTTTAGATATCAGTTCATAATAGTATACCTACAGGTGGAACTAACCACAAAGGGAGGGTACAAATGTGACATCACCGGTTTAATAAAATCTATTGTGGTAAAACTATGACAAAAAATGTTTGATTATTCTTGCCAGTGTAAAGTAAAAAACGTAAAGCATTTCCTACACTAGGGCTTAACGTTTGGGGTCGCTGGAGAAAGGTGAAACAACTTTAACTCCACACTTCTGATAATTAAAAGTTTATGGGCTATGAGGGGATTCGAACCAAAAACCGCAAAATCCGGCTACAAGATCGAAAAACGAACTGTTTTTGCTGGCTAGAATCCAAGAACATTGTTTTTGATTCTTAATCAATTCAATTTTTTTTCTCACAGTTACGCATATGCTAGCCTATCGTTTTGTTACGTACAATAAGAAAATAATCTGAAAATTATATTAAATGCCGCTAGGAAATATTCGCCCGAGAAAATTCCAGCTCTGGAAGTTATGTATGGAATTTCAGTACATAATTTTTTCGTCACGAAGCGACGATGTACCAATGTCGGTTAGCATATTTTTTCGTTCTTACACCCAAAAACCTTGGAATATAAATGTATTTAGGAAAATAATTCAAACTTTGGTATTATAAATCCCATCCATTTTTTATTTTACAACATCATAAATAAAAACTGTGATAACGTTGAAACAAATACACTGATGACGTTTTAGACTTTTAAAACAATATAAACAACGTGTGGTGATTAGTGAACGTTAGGCGTTAATTATCGGAAATCGTCAGATGCAAGTTTCAGAAAAAACATTTTCGTTACCGTGCCAACGTTTCGAACTTTATTGAGATCATCTTCAGGGTTCAAATTGTTTGTCTTCTGTGTAAAGTGTCTTGGGTGTCATGTCGAGAATGGCACAGAAGACAAACACTTTGAGCCCTGAAGATGATCTCCATAAAGATCGAAACGTTGGTACAATAACGAAAATGTTTTTTCTGAAACTTACATCACACCAGACCGCATCTCATGATTTCTGAACGATTACCTATAAACTACAAAATAAAGTTGTAAATGGCCCTAGTATGTGCATAAGAACCAGAGACAAAAAATATCTATTGTGTTTTTAATGACATTATCCTTATGTTTCTCTCTTATAATATTCCTTAAATTTAAAGGTTGTTGTCTAACGCTGGATCATGAGATAAGTATCTTTAAAATTTCGTCAAAAAATAACGAAAAAAAGTGATTATGCATTTTTACATTGAACCCCAGACATTGGTGAGAAAAACACTTATCTTAGGCTGGACTAGCCGAATATTATACTTTTCGTTTTCTATAACTTAGGGCTTTACAGGGTGATTAAGACCACTCCATTTTCTTTTTCAAAAACAATTTTTTTAAACTACTTAAATGGAAAATTTTTGTTTTTATTTTAATTTATAAAATACGTAAATTTGTTTTTAACCTCGTACCATTTTACCCTCATTTTCAGTACTCTTTCAAATCATGTTAACGTCCAACATATTGAGTTAATCTATAAAACTTGCTCATCGTTGAATGTACTAATTTCCTATTTCTAAGGGACTGTGTAATCTAAAGAACTATCGGCCGAAAACGAATGCAATTGTAAAATGGAAACGATTGATTTTCACCATGGCAACGCAATGCCATTCAAATTTCGTTAGTGACGAGCCGAAAATAGTTACGGTTGTGCTGTGACCTGTTACCTCATCGACGGAAATAACCGCTTCAAAACATCTGCCCGGATCAATGAGAACAAAAAAGCAATTATCAAAAAATCTGCAGAGCTATACATATAAACAAAATTTTTGTTAAGGATAACAAGCTTGCATTTTATCATAATATTTATGAAGATGCTAGAGACAAATTGCAATAAGTTTGGGTTATTTTGTGATGAAAAGTCAATAAGACTGATTGAAAATAAAGTGTAACGCTTAGTTTTGAACTGGCAACGCCGGTTCTCAACGTAAAGGTTAATAAGTTTGATATGATGTTGAATCGCTCAAACTCGCCAGGATTCATTTGACACCAGGCGCGGATTATCGGACACATTAGAGTCTTCAGATGTCGGCTTACGTCATCTTCAAAACAGCTTAACGTCCCGCTAGTGACGGAGGCAAAGATAAACAACAATCACAAATTCGTAAAGTAGTCTTTGCAACTGATGAAGAGTGAATATCAGCAGTGTCAAATTCAAATTCTGTGTCTGAATAAGATAACAAGTGGTGGAATAAAATATGGTATGTGCATAAGAATAGTATCTATAAGGTCAAGTTTAGTTTCTTCAACAATTTTAGATTCGTAAGTATAGCATATTTTAACGTAACTTCAGGCATAACAAAAACCGTCATTACCTACACACAAAAAACATGAAATAAAACAATATATATATATATATATATATTTTTTTTTTTTATTTTTTTTTTTTTAATTCCAAAAAACGAGTTTTGTACGCAATAAGGCTTTATAGCAGAGAAAATCATCTAGGTTTTTGAACCGCTTAATAAAATTTTAACAATGCTCCGAATGATATTATAACAATGCACAATTTAATGTAGAAAACAGAATTAAACTATTATTAATTTTCCCGTGCCACTCACAAAGCAATATCCGTTTAGATTTCAGTAGCTTACTTTGACAAAATTACATTTCCTTTACATGAAGCATTATTATATTAACCTTGTGAGTTGGATATAAACCGATATTATATTAAACTCGTAAAATAGGATTTTCAACTACCAAATACATAACTAAATCAAATATAATTATAAAATTAACCAAATTTCGTTTGACCAATAAATATCTTTTAATTAATTAAGGTTTTTAGTTGAGATAAAAATGTCAATGTCACGAATGAGATTCGAACCCAACGAGTTTCGGCTTGAAAGCCTTCCTTACCTCTACAACCTGAGCTATCGACTTCAATCCACTCGGATACTAGCTTCCCATATCAAGCCTTCTTTTTGAATTCTCTCTCCTTTTTGCCATTTCTCGGATGTCCTGTTATATATCTGATTCTCGGTGACAATTGTAATGGCCACGGAGGGCTTTAGAGACGGAGGGAAAATTCAAAATGCGGGTTTGAGACGGCAAGTTAGTGTCCAAGTGAATCGAAGTCACAATAGCTCGAGTGGTAGAGCAGAGTCGTATCTATCTGAAGGTCGTGGGTTCGAATCCCGCCCGCGACGCTGACTGTTTTATCTCAACCAATACCTTCTATATATATGAATTAATTTAAAAATTAAAACTGAAAGACAATTATAAAAATTGTTCCAACGACAAAATTAAAAATTATCTAGTTGAAAAAATAGAACATTTCTTAATCTTCAAATATAATTCCCTAATTTCATGGTTCGCTTGACCAATAAATTGTCTTTAATTTTAATGATGACTGTTAACAAAATTTTTTTGAACCGTGGCAGTTTTGAAAAACGTATTTCAGTGGTATTGTTATTAATTATTTCGACTGATTTATTATTAAAGACACATCAAGGGCTAAATAGTCAACATTCCTCCTAAATTTGGTTAATTTACAATTAAACCAGTTTGTACTTTTATGGGAAAGATGTCTTTGAGATAAGTAAATAAATGATCGATTTATAAAGTTAATAAATTTTCTTTTACGATGCAAACAGTCCCAGTTGGTACCAGCATTTGGCGTTTGTCTGACAGATGTTTACAAAGTGCCATATCTTTTTGCAATTAATTTTTACCCCACGGAGAGTTTCAGATCCGCATGTGTCTCGCACAGGCAGCTCTTGTAGCTCTTGGCTTAATAGGCAAAAAACGCTCTCGAAACATTAATTTTGTATTCATAATTATAAACCAATGGTGCATTAAACCGAGGGCCGATGTCGTGAAGATTACGAGGAAAATATTGAACCCCATGGAAGTTAACCACCAAAGAATAATGAACGTAAGCAAGGAGTTGAACGTGAATAGAAGCGGACTTGCCGAATCTTTTTTCTCCTCCAACTTGTTTTTCTTCTTTATTTTCACCTCTGCTGTTCGGTGATACAGATAAAGTGCCAATTTTACATGTGTGCACGATATACATTGCTGGAAAACCGCTCGGAACTAGCAGAAATGATATAAGTCCACTATTTGTCAGCAGGAACCACTCCAATGAACCGTAGTTCGAACTTTCATTTTGTCGAGCTTTGCTTACTTCTAGGCTAAATGCCCCCGTAAATATTTAGTTTTTTCCTCTTCTCATCGACAGGACACAAAACCGCGCCTTTCTACTATCTGCCCTTTTGCCCATTTTTGAATAATCAATGGTAAGAACAGCAACTATATAATATTACTTGTAGTATTGTGAGACCTTCTCCATTTTGATATGTTGGTGTTTATACTTTTTACATTGTATACTGTATGTTTTAACTAATAATATTAGTAGAATTATAAAATAGGCCGGTTGTTCCATGTGAAGTATTCGAATAGTGACCAAAAAACATAAAAAGAAGACAGAAATTACAAAGGATTATATTTTCTTCAGCAATGCAAGTAGCCTAGGGATGGCACATAGCAGGGTGGCCGAGTTATATGCTTTGATAAATCCACATTTATGCATATCTAACCAAAATGTTCAAAATTGTTAACCAAAGTCATTCCAGTATGAATTGGCGGCCACAATGGCTTCTTAAGTGGCTCTGAAAACAACATAGCGTTAAGCCAACATGAAATACGAACCTCAGAGGTAAAGGACCAACAGCAGGTGTTAAGTTGTACTGTAAAGAGTAATTTCGCAGCGCCGTTCACAACGACAAAGAATAAGGAAAAACTCGCAAAAGTAAACAGCAAATAGTCGAAACTGATATATTTTGACAGTTCTACCCTTTTAAAAATTTTTGACCTCCTCTCAACTCTTACCCTAATAAAACGATTGAACGTTAGTTATTCTCCTTTAGAGAAATGTTCAGTATCTGGGAGCTTGTCTCCTGGTTGAAAGGGGTATTTGACAGGTTCATGCAATATTGTAAATACCGTTCTCTTGACGAGACGTCACCTTTTACCGCAGACGTGGATCTTCGACGAGGAAGGCCTGCACAACTGGAAACATGACGGACACAGCCAGACAATAAGCCGTTTTATTCTTTCTGAAAGAAATCCCCGGTTTCGAACGTTGAAAAGTGGAGATTCTTGTCTTTAGAAAAGTGAACGATTTACTAGCTGTCAAATGTAAGATGGATCAGATCTTTCCCAATCAGAAAATATAAGAATAGAGAGAATACGGTCTAAAATAAAAATCCATGAGAAGAATATTTTTAAGACGTGCGTATATATAGCGATAAAATTTCACAATTCTTCTTCACAACTTTTTACTAATAAAATACTATATATATATATATATATATATATATATACAATGATATTACAAATCCATTTATGTTTTAGTGGTCAATTGACCAAGCTACTTTTTTCAAATAATTATTATTTCTATGTAAGCTCTTGGTTAAGATAAACAAGTCAAAGTCAAGTGTCGAGAGCGAAATTCGATCGAAGTCACGATAGCGCAAGTGGTAGAGTAGGGGCGTGCAGAAGGTCGTGGGTTCGAATCCCGCTGGTGACACTGACTTCTTTATCTGAACCACGACCTTACATAGAAACAATAATGAATTGAAAGATATTAACGATTATTAAAATAGAACTAAATATCCTTCATAATAGCATATTTTCCTAATAAATCGCACATAATATCATAATTTCACATCTTTACACAGATTAACAACAACTGTTATGCAGTTTTAATGTTTTCTGTTATAAAAACGAAAAAATAAACCAAGCCATACATCCGTATGCGGGAAGAAAATAAAGCGAAAATGATAAAGTGAAAAAAGATATTCCGCGCTATGTCTCGATTCACTCGTTCACATCTAAGGCCAAACTTTCAATGATTTATGCTCAAAGGATAGCATATTATCCAAACAGCTCTAAATCTTAGTCAAAAGTTGGATCAGAACATCTCTCCGTATGCGATTTTACGGAGTACCTTTTCACTTTTGATTAAGCAATTAGGGCGGCTGGCAAACGAAAATTTTGTAAGTGCAAAACTGCAATCTTCTGAATGCTAAAATGACAAATTCCAACCTAATTCTAATTAAGTATTTAGTGAAAAGTACTTTGCATAAAATTATTATTAAAATTTATATAAACCTCGTTTAACTCTGTCAATTATACAACATATATCAATTTATTATATTTTGATTCGAATTTAGCGTTTGCTTTCTCATATATATGAAGTGTCTGCTTAAAAAATCGATTTGGAACATCTGACTTACTGAACAAAGCGCAAAATTGTAAGTGACGCAAAATGAATATGAGTGAGGCAGCATTTTGATTTCAAAACTGTGAAAACGGAGCCGATGAACCTCCTTCAAGTATTCGTCTGCATTCCTATGTTTATTTTGCGATTCCCTTCGATTATTATCAGATTTGGCTTAAAATAACATCAAATTCTTGTTATATGTAGACCGATCAAACTAACATAGCGATAGTTGCCAATTTTTCCATTAAAAAATTGTACAGTTACTAATTTTAAAAATACATAACCTGAGGCGGTGCGAATGTGTGTATGTGGTAAAAACTGCAACGATGCAACGAGAGCTAGTCCGATACAGTAAGATCTTAGCACAACAGCTGAGTAGAATATATAAAGATGTGTAAGTAAACTTCGTCCCATTTATCAAATGAAGCATAAACAAGGTTCGCGTATGATGTCCAAAACTAGTAAAAGTGGCCGAAATAGTGAGATTTTTGCTTCACCCTTCTTATATCCAGACTACTCAAAAAAGAGGTATTTTCCGGACTAAGTGTACGTCCAGTTAATTTTATCAATGAATGGAAAGTTTCGAAATAAAATTCGAACTTCATATGGACTTGGAAAGCAACACATTACAATTAGAATTGATTGTGTTTTTGATTATTTAGTAGAAGTTATGATAGAAACCCTATTCCCATACACACAAGGATTGAAATAAAAAAGTGTTAGAGAGAAAGGGAGAGAGAGAGAGAGAGAGAGAGAGAGAGAGAGAGAGAGAGAGAGAG
>CM077099.1:12226569-12252632 GCA_039619505.1 Cimex hemipterus | reverse complement strand
AAAAAATCTATATTTTCATCGAAAGATCGATAAGATATATACAAATATATACAAAGAAGGCTATATATACAAAGAATAAAAACGTATATCAATATTACAATACGAATTGGATCTTCCTAGCTCGCTTAAAAACGTAGATTTTCCCATGATACACGTTTTTCGGGTGGTTGAACCTTCCATACTCCTGGAAAGTACAACGTACAAATCCATCTACATACCAGTCGAAAACTTGTTCATTTGTGTAAAATCTGTTTCGCAGAGAGTAGTGAATTTTTGAAATGGAGTTACGCTGGCCGTGTTCAGTAGGTGACACATCCTTTAGGAAATTAAAAGAAGTTTTCAAAACTGAATTCAATTTTGGTGAAAAATGCATATGTAGCAGATTTTTTTTGTGAAAAGTACGTTGCGTTTTGTTTTGTATAATAAAAACTGTTTTGAAAATACGTACGGAGTAAATTTAAAAAAATTTCATCCCGGCATTTTTCATTTACGCTCCACTATGTACAAAATGTAAATTTCAGTTTGCTATTTTTCGGAGACAACATTCCGCTTTCCATCATTGTTGAAAAGATTGCTATGTAGGAAAATCCGTCAGTAGAATAAAATTGAAAATGCCAACTTTTTGTTTTATATTTATCTTCAGCCTATCCTAATTGATAGAAGTAAATTTTGTATTTTATAGATTATGTGATTATATGTATAATTTATTTTTGAATATATTTGTATTAATTTCTCCCTGTTCTTAACGTTTTGCTTTTTTCATTGTTGGCTTGACACATATGTTTACATTCTACTTATGTCCGTTATGTTTTTATAGCAAACATAATTATATATAAAATAATATTTAATCAATTCGGATGGCAGTCACCATAGCTCGAGTCGTAGAGTACCGGCGTATTGAGCCGAAGGTCGTGGGTTCAAATCCCGCTCGTGACTTTTTTATCTCAACCAATACTTTCTATAAATATGAATTAATTGAGAAATTTGAAATGGTCAATGGAATAACGAAACTGCAATGGATATAATATTTAATGTTTAGTGAAGCACTATTTTACTTTTTAAAAGGATAGTTCCTACTCACAGGAAGTTACTTACTGTGAGTAGGAACTATCCTTTTGGAAAGTATTGAACACCACACTCACCCCATCATTTATCATTTCTCATATTTTACTTTTTTCTTGTTTGTGTTTTTGTTGTTATTCTTAATGAAATTAAAGCTATGAACAGTTCTGTTGAGATGTTCATGTAAAGACTAGACAATGAACGAAGAAAAAACTTTTTACTTTTTTCGACAAGGGATGTAACGTAGGATTTATTCAGAGTAATAAACCATGAAATACTAATTTAATTATATTTTCACATATTTAAAATCCTTGTTGGAAAAATATTTCCAAGTAATTTACACTCTCTCAAAACAACAGTCTACTCTTCATATCAACATTGAGTTTATCAGCAATCAGATTGCATTAGAAAAGAAAAAATATACATGCTGAATTTCACGAAATAAGCGGCAACTCTTTCCCTAATAAATCGCCAGCTACTGAATACGAAATGCTGTGGAATAAAAGCTGCGGAATTTTGTTAATTAATTTCATTCAGGGACGGGAATTTAGATAATTTAATGTAGACAAAGATAAATGTTCAGTTAATTAATTACGCAAATATTAATTTTACATTAATAATTACGTTATTTAATTATTCCAATATCGTTTGTTTGGGTAAGTGGGCAACAATAATCAGATTGCTACATATTCTCCCATAGTGCAAACCGTACGTGGTAAAAATTGATTGATGAAGTTATTGATTGGAGTCGCGGTAATTATTATTACCGACCATGGTAAGGTGATGATCGTTTAACATCCAGGATAATTTACAAAGTTGCAACTCTGAAGTGGCGGCTATAATACACCGTAAGCTCTGCAGGAAGGATGTGCTTAGAAATTATATATCCTGGGGCATTATGTTTGATATATCGGTAGGGCAAAGTTTAGCCGATACTCCGTAATTTAGATTAACACTTTGTTGAGCTTTGTCTTGCTACTGAATAGCCTCCTGGTCAGCAGTTTGACTTTACGGTTTTGTCACTCTCTATTCATTAACACTTACTTAATTCTTTCATTATTCTATAATTTTCATTCAAGTTTCTATGTTCACTAATATAAATTAAAAATTAAACATGGGCGTACATATTTAATAATTAATTTTTTTTTTTAGTTTATTGAAACAACAGTTTTATTCACAGTCACAGGACATTTCGACACCAATTCTATTTCTTCTCATACTTTCTTAACTTGCTACCCTATCGTTGTTACCTCACGTTGTCAAATTACTAATAAATCGATTATTTAGAGGTCATGAACTGAGGTCTGGTATACCGTAGGTTTGCGAAAAATATTTTCTTTATCGTGCCAACGTTTCGATCTTTTTGAGATCATCTTCAAGGCTCAAAGTTCTTGTTTTGCCAGTAGATGTTTCTTTCGTGTTGAGAGTGCCCACGATAGACAAGAATGACGTATTACACAAAGAACAAACACTATGAGCCCTGAAGATGATCGCAATTAAGATCGAAACGTTGGCCAAAGAAAGAAAATGTTTTTCTAAAACCTACGCCACGACAGACCGCCTCTCACGACCTCCAAATAATCAAGTAACGGTCGTTAAACAAGAAAAACTATATCCCTACAAACACAGAACACATAAATAAATACTACATTTAACAATTATAGCGGTACGATACAAATACAATGTTATAATATGAAAAAAAATCATAAAACCAAAAACAGGGGGAAAGAAAAATAGATATAACTAAAAAAATTTCAACTTTCCGCACAAAAAATTACTAAAAAATTATTGGTTCCGTAATAATTTTAATTTTATTATAATTTCATATAACTACCATTATCTTAATGATTTCGTAAAGAGCACGATTTTGAGGAATTGAACAGATATTTCTGAAAATGTTTAAGTACATGAATTTGACTGAAGATTATGTTTCTCCCCAAAATAAATAAATTTTTAAGCATTAAATCTTTCGACTTCATAAACCAAAATAAAAATGAAAATAAGATGTATCTAGAATATGTAAATAGACAGCAATACTGCACAAAATTCAAGTACCATAAATACCAGGGGCATAATCGACGAAGTTAAATTTTTAACACGTGCGGGAGAAGGTAAAAACAGTCTATATCGCGAATTCCAAGGGGAACATCATGCATAATCGAATTCGGCAGTCAAACCCGTCCTGTACAAGGCAAGCAGGGAGTGCAAGTGACATCCAATCCATTCACCGCGACTACAAGTGTTTCTTGCCCGCAAAGTCTTTAGCTTTCCACTCAGAATACGACCGATAAACACCAAAATTTGTACTAGTTCATAGCTCTACTCTCAGCGGTATAATATTTGTGTATTTTTCAGAATACTGGTTATAGGTTCTGTAGGACAGGTTGATCACCAAAAACAAAGTAATAGATAAATTTGATTATGTAAATATGTATATTCTTATTTGTTTATTTCATATGTGCTTCGGAGCGTTGAATGTCGTGTTCTCTCGCCCACTCTCTCTATTTCACTCTTATCTTTCTCTCTCTTCTACTTCTCACTTTTTCTTTTTCTACCTTTCTCTCATTTGTTTCGCATTCTATCTCTCACTTCCTCCCTCCTTCTAACTTCCTCTTTCTCTCTCAACCACATATGCATTTCTCTATTCATCTGTCTATTTCGTTTATTCTTTATTAAGATATTTGAAACTGACTTTTTTTTGCTAAGAATGTTGTCGAACAAACAAGGAGTATTTTATGATTCCTCAAACTCCATAGGCCGTATCGCAGTGACAATATGGAGCTAAGCGTCCTATACCCATGGATCATAAAAATTTAAATTATGTATCTATCAGACCTAAAGATGTTCGAATAGAGAGGTGGTGTGGGTTTGTGACTAATTCGAGCAGAAGACATATAGGTAGTATTTAATACCCTAGCAAAAAGGAGGTAAAATTCATAAGGTGGGTTTGAGATGGGAGGTTGGTGTCCAAGTCGGTCGAAGCCTCGATAGCAGAAGAGATAGAGCAGCGGCGTATCTAGCCGAAGGTCGTGGGTTCGAATCACGCTCATGACACTGACTTTTTCATCTCAACTAAAAACCTTAATTAATTGAAATATATTAATTTGCCAAGCGAACCACGAAAACTAGGGAATGCGATTTGCTCTCTTCCATTTCCCTAGTTTGACACAAAGCCGGAATAAGATTAAAACTGCTAATGTTGATGTAAAATAAACCCTTTCTGATAAGCCACTAACGTTTTAGTTTGGTAATACTTTTTCACATTACCGCAAACGATGTGTATAAATATTACCAGCGTGCCAGAAATAGAGAATAATATATTCTTCGTCAGGCGATGTGAAATAAAAACACAAGTTTATATAAAATATGATATTCAAGTATATATGTATTTAATATGTGGTGATAAGTGACCGTTGAAGATCGTGAGATGCACTCTCAACCCGATGGACAAGAATGACTAATGTACATGGAAACCAAACACTTTGAGCCCTGAAGATGATCTCAATAAAGATCGAAACGTTGGCAAGATAAATTGGTTTTCTAAAACCAACGTCATAGCAGACCGCATCTAACGATCTCCGAATAATTATATATTCAGTACGATGAAAGCAACTGGGACTGGTTAAATTAGCTATTTCTCCGGTGCCATCGAATGAACCTCTATCGATTTTATAGGTCAAATTGGGCTTCACGTTGTTCCGGCATTATAATACACAAACAGACAACACGATTCACTGAAATATATACGGAATAAAATATGTATATGTTAAAAGAGAGGCCTGTATGTGGGAAAATAGAAAGAAAAATGCAGTTTCCTTGTCGAAGTTTCGAGAAATAAATCGTTTTCATTAAGCCTGTGAAACAATAATTATTTATTTGAAAAATTTAAAAGTTAAGAATATCTTTTAGAAATGTTGCGATGCGGTCTGGTGTGATGAAGGTTTAAGAAAAACATTTTCTTGATCGTGCCATGTCGTTTTAACACGCAAAAATGACACAATTACACACACGACAAATACTTTGAACCCTGAAGATGATCTCAATAAAGGTCGAAACATCGGCACGATAAAGAAAATGTTTTTCTGAAACCTTCATCACACCAGACCGCATCTCACGATTTCTAAATAATTATCGATTAACTGTTACTAATCAACGCACATTTCTTAAGAATATTTTAATTAGAAATCGGAATCAAGCGGTTATAATAAATAAAAATATATTAAAATTTAAAAAAATCGATAAAAACATTCTATATGCTTGCTTCCTAGTCACACTTTAAATTCTAACAAATAAAAACGTGATTGCGTGAATTAAGTTTAAGATTCCACGTTATACGAATGTTTATTGAATTGATTTTTAAAAAAAAGTAACGTAATTTATTCATGAAAGCTCTCATAATAGCAAGTTCATCCGACGAATGTGTTTGGTCGATAATACCGATTGCATTGGCTCTTTGACATCGGACATAAACAAACTGTTCTATTAAATTCAAGAAGCAGACAAAACAAAATCGAACAAACAAACGGGAAAGGCCTCAAAAGATTCGAACGAATAAATTCCAACAGCCCAAACCCGGGCTTAACACATTTAACCTCACAAAGGAGAAAATTTAGCCGCGGATTAACTTCAAAATCCACGATTATTTCTCACAAAAGACGCAATTCAGTCCTACCTGCTATGGGACTGTCACTATTATAAAATTGAAAGAAATTAAATTTTAGTGAAAGGTATAAATCGACAGCCAGTCAAACGTTTTTATAGATCCATTAATAGTTTCTAAAGTAGCTCTTAAAAAAACTAAATGTAGATATGAAAAAAATATATTCTTCAGTTTAGAACAATATATCGAAGGTCCGTAAATTCCTTCGATACCTGAAGAGCATTTTTCTCTTTTAAAAAATAAATAAATAAATAATCATCGCCCTTACAACATTTTTTTGCCGGTTTGTGTGTCTTTAGAAACTTATTACATTTAGGCTTTAATCGTTCTTATTAATCCTTGGGTAGAATAAAATATGAACCAAGGTAATTGGATAACCGGCTCGGCAATATCAGGGGGTGAGAGCGAAGTACAACTTCCAGTTCAATGATATTTGATGTGGGCTGACTTGAAATGTGAAGCCTTTTGTTTTCACGCTGGAAGAGCACTATTTGGCGGTTTCCTCGGCTCTTTTTCGGCCTGGAGAGCACGTACCTTCTTAAACTTAACTATAGGGCAGAATACTGACCGCCGGGAACGTACTTCGAGCGAATGGGTAATTTCTACGAAATTCCAACAAACGAAGCTTCCTCCCCTCGGCAGCATAATCCCTGTTTTTCTCTAAATGCTTAGTTAAACTATGACGAGACATATACACCATATAATTTTCGTAATTATGTCATTATGATCACTCATTTTAATTATTCAGATATCGTTAGATGCGATCTGGTGTGATGTAGGTTTCAGAAAATCATTTTCTTTATCGTGCCAATGTTTCTATCTTTTAAACTTACTTTACTTAACAAATTTGTTAAATGTCAACAATGTTTGTAAATCCTTAGCCCTGAAGATGATCTCAATAAAGGTCGGAACGTTGGCACGATAGAGAAAATGTTTTTCTGAAATCTACATTACACCAGAACGCATCTCACGATATCTGAATAATTATCGATTAAACGGTCATTAATCTCTACAAATCATTTTAATTTTTGTTTCATAATACAATCTTAAATTGGCCGATTTCCTTTTAGCAGTCGAAGATCTAAATAATGAATGTCTACTCGAATAACCCAGCGGTTCTCCAACTTTTTCTGTTTCCGGCGCCCTTAATATATCAGGATTTTTTGCGGCGCCCCGGGTCAAAACAATGGTCTATCTCAGCGAGAACTCTGGAAAGTAGTAACTACTAATAGTAGTAGTAATTCATTTCCTATTCAGAAAAGAAATATGATATATCTAAACCTCTAATTTGGTTGCAATTTTATTTAGTAAATAATCAAAACGCCTAACTTTTTTGTGAAATCGAAAAACTTCCTGTTTTAAAAGCCACTTAATAGCAAAATTATAAAAGAGAATTTTTCAGAAGGAAATAATAAAAAATACTTGGGATTCTTAGAGTTCATTTTTATAAAGTAAGTTTTGTTTTAAGGATTTTTATAAATATAAATATAACAAAAATTTTTATAGAACGTTTTCGCGGCGGACAGTTTGGGAATCAGTGGAATAGACTAAAAACAGAAATCTGACTAAGGATGGTATACAATTTTAAAAAATATAATTATAAAACATGCGTTGATATCTGCCGATTATCTCCTTGAAATAATAAGAATTTAGCAAAACTGAATAAAAATTTGGGTTTGGTTTAATCAGTGATAAACTGAGTTTTTTACAGATTGGCTCCAATACAAATAATTGGAACACAAAAGCTATTTTAAAAAGAGATGTCTCCAGCTTTTAAATAGCATAAATGGTGATGAAAATTTTGTTATAAAAAGTTATTAACGACTCACTTTAGACGAGATCTATAGTCCATGTATCTATAATTGTAGATCAATTACGTCGAATTTGTTCATTCAAAAATATAAGCGCTTGATGGTAGAATTATAATGTACAGGAATGACACGGTTTTATTGAATTATGTCCCAGTTGAAGGTCAACTTTTTTCTACGAGGAATGTAGGAATGAATTTGAAATCGGCTATTTCTGATGTAGCATAATACGGTCCTTTATCGATCGATTTGACGGGGTTCTGTTCCACGTGTCAACAATTTGCTTTTAACGATCTTCACGATAAAACAATGTATTTTTGTGTGTTGTGTGTTCAATTTGCCCTACAGATGCGGGCGGTTATTTTGAAAAGTAACACTTGTTCTCCAACTTATGTTTAGGTACGTTAAAGATAAACGAAACACTTTAGGTTCGTTGTTACTTCAAAGCAATCAATAGGAAACTATTTATAATTGAAACCATTTTTACTAACTATATAGATCGAATTGATCAGGATAATATGCTTTTGTGGCTTTCTAAAGTATAAATAATGTTTGAATCGAATCATGTCTTTTGTTTCTGATGAATGTTTACATATCTGAGGTTGTATTTTAATTACGCAAGAGTTTATATAGATTTATAGGTGATTAAGCAAGGGATAATAGATTTATGTTTAATTTGATACTTGAAAATTTAGATTTAATATCACAACCTAGTTTTTATTTATTTCCTTTATGATATTCCATTGCTAACTCTCTCTCAATCACAATCAGAGTCACAATCTTCCTTCGAACACGCTCACTCTCTCTCTCTCTCTCTCTCTCTCTCTCTCTCTCTCTCTCTCTCTCCCTTCTACCATCAATCTCTTTCTCTCCCTAATTTCTTTTTTTTTTATATCACTCTACGTACACTCCGTCTCTCCTTCTCTGTTTCTCTCTCTAACCGTTTGTGTGTGTCAGACTCTCTCTTTCGCTCTTTCTCTCTCTCTCGTCTCTACTTTTCACCATTTGGAATAATGCGTTCATTCAACTAAATATTTGAAATAAATTCAAATGCTATTTCCAGCATAATTATTTTTGAAAAGATTTACGTTGTAACTCCTTATCCTTTAGGGTTCGATGTTTTAAACATGTAAATAAAGGCTACGTGTTTAATATGTGAAGGCAATTTATACTCTAGTGTATAAATTCCATTCTATGTTTCTAAAAAATGTGTTTATGAGATGGATTACGAATGGCTAGGAAATGCGCCGCATTAATTTTGTTGTACGAGTTCAAACTGGGACAGAACGCTTCCGTCGCGTGCCAAAACAATAATTTAACCCCTAGGATGGTAGATTGAACAAAAGGGCGGCTTTATACGGAGTTTTAGAAATTATGATTAGGTAAATTCTACCTTACCGATTCATTGATACGACGACTGTGAAAAGAATCGGGCTGAAAACTGATATAACTATAGGCGCCAGGTGTGACTCGATATATTCGTCAAAATTGGTTTATCAGTGGTATATTATAAATTTTTACGGAGATCAACTATTCCCAGTGTTAAGTTGTATACAATTAAAAGATTTAGCCCGTTTTTGTATTTTCAAGGTAGTAAAAAATGCCCTGAGAGTTTGCAATTAAAAAAATATAAATTAAGCCTTTTAAATTTCATTTGAACTTGAACTCTGGTGATGAGTTGTCAAGGCTATGAAATAAACATATAAAACGTTTTTCACTAAACGATCAACAATGTGATACTTAAGAATGTGATGTTTATAAATCTCCCATGTGTGTTGTGTCTATCACTTCTGTCTGATGACATGAGTTCTTCCCTATTTGTTAGAATCGTTTATAAATTGTGACGTCTCTTGGGTGGTCTTGGGTTTGTTTAACAATTGTCAACAGTTGGGTTGTCCCAGAAAATGACGCCCTAATCCGTCTATTTTCGCCGTATATTTTGACCACGCGTTTCACCAATTGCCATTTGTCACTCAGAAAACTGTTGGGAAAAACGACATACAAGCATTTCACGGTTAATTTTGCGTTTTAAAGTGTATTTATTAGCAATATTGTCCAACTAAAAAAATGTACGTAATGCTTAAATGTCGTTGATTAGACTATTTAATTATCATTTTTCATTTATTGCACATCATGGATGGATGGATTAATAAATAATTAACCAGTTTTACACCACATTTGAGTACAAATAATTATTGTATTATAAACAATGGCTAAAAATTATTTGAATTCAAATGGCGATATAAGCTGAGTAGGTGATCTGAATCAAACTTCTACTGTCAACTAAGCAACCAAGCAATTGTGTGTTAAACCAATTTTGAAGCAAATAAATAAACGAAACTTTTTAATGTGATTTAACTATATTTGTTTGATTTGTTAGTAGTGAGTTTTAAAAAATTTGTTTTGTATGTTGAAATGTTGTTGTACAAAATCTTCAATCCTCCAGAGTGGTGCCATCTCACTAAGGCCTCTCGGCTCGTACTTATTCAAAGTAATAAATTTGAGACTTACGTGACTGGCGATATCACGTGCTTTGAAGGGCTGGAGAACAACGAAGGACCTCTCGACACTGTAAGGGCTCGCGTAAGCGACTGAAGCTTCGTCGAGTAGTGCGTGGAGGCAACCCGAAGGGAGTGAGTCCTATTCGGCTGGTAGGGCCGAGATCTGCCGACCAGGGCCGAACATTGGGGAGGGTTCCGTTTTATACTTGCCTATTGTTCGGACGGCTAGGGGTGGCAGTCTTTCACCCTGGACTGAAACGTAGAAATGCGTTTCAGATATGGACCATTCCGGTGGTGATTGACATGATATTTTCACATTGAGCGAAGAATACACCCAAAGCATAGCTTTCAGAACCTTTTGAATTGAAGAAATTTCTGTTAACAATAAAAAAAAGGCCTCATACAAAAATGTCGTTTCTATACCTTCATTCTTCCCCACCCCTTCAAAATTCAATGTATATAAACACAAAATCTCACTGGCACTCTCGACACGACATGCAAGAATGGCACAACTTCACAGAAGGCAAACACTTTGAGTCAGTAGAAATACTTTGATTTAATATATAAAAAATATATTTTGCGTTGTACAAATTCACTTTTTCATATCCAAAATGTAATTGTTATATGTGAACAATGTTTGTAAATCCCAGGCCCAGAAGATGATCTCAATAAAGATCGAAACGTTGGCACGATAAAGAGAATGTTTTTCGGAAACCTACATCACACCAGACCGCCTCTCACGATTTCTAAATAAATAAAAATTCTATTTTTACATCGAAGTATAAAGTTTCATTATTTTTCAAACTGGCACGGAAGATAATAACACATTTGTACTAAATAACCTTTTTTTAGTTTTAAAGTTTAAAGAAACCGCGAATAACTTTTACTATACTCTGTTCCTCATTGCAAGCATTATTTGTGTGGTTCAAACATTTTTAATGATGTACAAGTTGAAAATATTATTCATAAAAGGATAATTCGATACAATATGAAACATGGTATTGGTAGATAATTGGTCTTCGATTAATGAATATACATGTGTAATAAAAATATGCCTTTAGATAGATATATTTCCTGCATTATGGCCCATTGTACCGCTGTTTCTATGTCTCGTCTTTTGTATTTTTCTTGTGTGTAGGGGGGGGGATTGTTTAAGAACGAGATCGAGAGAAAGAGTAGTTGAGACAGCAAGTGAAAGAATGAGAAAAGAAAGAAAGAGATTTCTTTTGAATTGAACAATTTATTTATTCCAATCACTCATTTCTAGCATTGCTACCTTCTTGATTTAGACTTATATATATGTATATATATACATATATAATGTAAGCGACAAAATGTTTAATACATTATATACATATATATGACAGTTTGTAACAATGTCGTTTACACATACAAAATTAGTTATAATATTATATACAAAATATTATATAAATATTTATATTTTAAAAAAATTATATAAATAAAATAATAAGTTCTATTATCTCCATATAATACATTTATTTTTTATATATAATGTAACAACATGTTACAAACAACATAATATGTAAACGACATTTAAATATTTGTAAACATGTCGTTTGCATCACGTTGACAAACTGATTATAAAATCGTTGATAACTAGCACGTTTGTCAGATTTTCAAATTCCACCTTATTGGCTTGAAGGCAAAATGTTATGGATAGTGGATGATTTTCTTGCGCTTTGATAACGAGGAATGAGAAGAAAAGTATGACCAATACTGCTGACATTTCGCTCTTCAGATTTCACTAACCAAATGTGGGACGGATGAATGCTCGGCTTCAAATTTGCAGGTCAATAATGTTGAGTGTCCAAGTAATGAAAATCCAAATCCTGGAAGTGTTGAATTAACACAAGTATTTTTTATTGGAAAAAAATATGATTGCATTCTGAGTACCTATGCTGCGTTTTTCTCTTCATCGTAAGAGCAAAGTAGAAAATAATTTTATAATTGTCTTAGTTTTCAATGTTGGAAGTTATGAACAGTTTTTCACTCACGAAAACTCTGCATCGATTTGAAAATAAAAAAGTAAATTCAATTGTTCAGCCTTTCGACCTATTTAAAAGTCATCATCAGGGCGTATAATTTGACACTATGAAAAACAATATTTAAATTAATTATACAAATATGGAACAGATATATAAGCTTGTTTATTAGGTTTGTGGGTTTCTGTTACTATCTAAAAGAAATCAATACCTGTACTGACTACAATTAACCTTAGGGCGAACAAAATTACTTTGAGATTGAGAGCCAATACGTACAAGAAAGTTACAACTCAAAAAGACCAAGTTTTTAGTGGTAGTGTTGTGTTTTCGTTTAACGTTTAGACAGACGAAAGACAATATTGATGAGTAATAGTAGTTTTTATTGCCACAACCGTATTGGCAATAAAAACAAGTTAATACATAAATTTAAACAAATTCATCTGTCTCTCCTGTACAATTACCTCTTGTTGAGTTACGTCACTTTTCATGCAGATATGCGCTGTTTTAGAACTTACATTAAAACATATCTGATCAGATTATTTCACTCACTGTCGTAATGTCGGCATTAAAATATTATATGATCACACGTGTCGTCAAGTTAACAGGGTGATAGAGCGCTGTGGGGCTCGCTAAATTTGTAAAGATAAGCTGGTGTTTTCTATGGGCAAGCGACCATGCTTTCTACTGGCAAGTAGTTTGTTTGATCCTTGTAAATTGTGTATGGCCATTAGTCAATCATTGGTCGCAGGTGGTGAGATGCGGTCTGGTGTGACGGAGGTTTTAGAAAAGCATTTTCTTTGCCATGCCAACGTTTCGATCTTTATTGAGAACATCTTCATCGTGGCACATTCACTACCATACACAAGGATGACACATCCACACGGAAAACAAACGCTTTGATCCCTGAAGATGATCTCAGTAAAGATCGAAACGTTGGCACGACAAAGAAAATGTTTTCCTAAAACCTACCAGACCCCATCTCACGATCTCCGAATAATCTTGTAAATTATGAGGAAAATAGTCGGCCCTGGCGGTACTATTTACAGTTCATTGTTCTTCAAATTTCACTTAATTTCTTTAAAAGGAGTACAGGATCTTCAGTAGCAGAAGAGTGGTGTACTTCAACTGACTTCGCAAATCAGTCTGAAAATGCAATTCTTCATTTGGTACGACCTATTAAAAACCTTTCCTTTCGCTTGCGAATAATTTGTGTCTGTCTTTTCTAAGTCTTAAACTAACGGTTTTTTCTTACTCAATCTTTAATACTCGTAAATGCTGAAATCCATTGGGATAAACAGGTTTCTGTTCCAGTCACACCAAAGCCTACCTAATCGCCATCAGTTTAATGGTCTGAACATCAATCGGCCAGCATAAATTTTTCGTCAACTACGCTCTCTTTTAAACGACGAACGCACTTCCACTGGCACCATCAACCTGGCTGCTATTCGTGTTTGAAAGTAGTGCAAAAAATATTACAACCATATCAATCCAGGAAGTATACACCTTTGGAAACTGGAGCATCCTGCTCAATTTTTGCCAGATCTTTTAAATTGTAGCAAAAATAGCATCATTGGTAAATAACTACGATTTTGCCTTGGATAAACAGTGAACAGAAACGTAGGCTGTTTATCAAGTTTAAGAAAAAAAATCAGTTATTGAATCAAGAAACTAGATTTATTTAATACATTTACATTAGATCAAATTTATTACTATATTGTATTCACTAGTTTTCGTGGTCAGCATGACCAATTAATATCATTCAATTAATTAATTAAATTATTTAGTGGATCGAAGTGACGATAGCTCAAGTGGTAGAGTAGCCGCGTACCTATCATATATCGGAGATAGTGGGTTCGAATCCCGCTCGTGACACTGACTTTTTTACCTCAATATAAATCCTTAATTAATTAATTAATTGAAAAATATTATTTGGCCAGGCGGACTACGAAAACCAGTGAATTGGTAAGTTAAAATTACTTATATCTTCACTAATGCTCTCCATGGCCGTTTCATTTGTCACTGACAATCAAATAAATTACACGACATTTGAAATGGCAAAAAGGAATGGTAATTCAAAAGATGTGGTAGAGATGGAAAGTTAGTTTAGCTGAAGAGTGGATCGAAGTTAGGTTAGCTCAAGTGGTAGAGCAGCGGCCTCTTTAGCCGAAGGGCGTGGGTTCGAATCCCGCTCGTGACACTGACTTTTTATCTCAACTAAAAACCTTAATTAATTAATTAATTAAACTATATTGCATTTTTATTTCTCATAGGGTAGAGAAATTTAGGATAATTCATGCTGAAACATCTAAATATATTATTTCAATATTTATTAATTTTTGTAACGCCAGCCCATTTGTTAGAACGTGCTGTATGTTTGAGAATATAAGAAAATCAAAAATAATTAGATGCAAAATTTTACAGTTTCATACATTTTAAACTTTATCATTTAATTAATTCGTGATATCCATCTGTGGCCTAAGGCTGATAAACCTGTAATTTGATTGTTACGGATCATCTTCGTTTTTCTGTCCTCAATGGGTTTTTCTCAAACGCGTTTCTTCATTTCGGCATCTCCAATGTATCTGTGTGATTCTTGGTACTTTCATACACTTTATAAGATCATGCGGAATGGGGTTTCGAATTATGTCAGGGTGGTTTTGGAGAGATAAAGATGGAGATGGAGAGAGCGAGAGCGAGAGAGAGAGAGAGAGAGAGAGAGAGAGAGAGAGAGAGAAAGAGAAAGAAAGAGTGAGAGAGCTATGGAAAACCAACTAGACTACTCGCCTCATAGAGAACCATCTTTAACTTATAGACACGCGTGAAACATACATGACGAAATTAACACACTTGAAAACTAGAAAATATACAAACATTCATATTTACAACTGAAAATCTCATAAATATACAAATAAATTAACAAACCATTCTAAACAGTGTAAAGTTTACCCAAATTGGTCATTACAAATATTAATTTGTTGTTACTCCAAATAAAAATACATAGTTTCCAATAATTGGCTTTCACAAAATGAGATGTTCGTTGTTTACAACTGGAAAATTTGAAAGATCTCGTTTTTGCTTTTTTAACACTCAAATGCAGTGAGGGGATTAGTTTAAACTTCATAGGTTGAGGGATTGATTTATTAATGCATACTTTGTTAGGGATTTTACTTACATTGCTATACGATGGAAGTGTGCACAGGTGGAGGTCAGGGTACCCGGCAATATTTACTCAGGGTTTGGGGCGGGGAGGTGTTTGTAACAGACAAACCGCTCTGTTGAACACTATATAGATATGTAAATTGAACAACTGCTAAGTTGTGTGGGTTGGTGGACCTCAATTTGCAGTTGTTTCAGTTTTCTATGAGAATTGGTTCATTGTGACGATGTGATAAGACTAGAAATTGAGCAAGTAAACTTTTTTTTACGGGGTTGTTTCATCAACGAGGTTCTATTAACCTCGGGGTTCCGGTGTTTTAACAAAATTTGTCAGGACCGCTGAGATTGACACGTTAGACTGCGAAAACAAAACGGTCTGATAGTTCCAGTCGTACTTAAGTATACTGCATATTCAATATCTAATTTATATTATTTAAATTTGTTTTTTTATTATTTATGACATTTCACGAATTTCAGCTCTAACGTGTCCCCCTTTGACATATTTAAGTGCTGCCCTCACCACAATTATATAACTTTTTTTTAAAGTTCACTAGTATTCTGCCGTAATCAAAACTTAGAAATGATAATTTAGTCTTTTGGTTGACGCCCCAGGTTTTTTATTCTTAAGTAAATTCGTTATTGTATTTTTTACTTTGTTTTATCCCACTAACAATAATATATTGGCCCATTTAGTTAAAATTAATACAAGAAAAATACATTACAAATATTACTATTCATTTTTGTGCAGTTTAATTTGATGATGTTGGTATTTTGTGAATTATTGTTATTAGATTTACGTTAGTAATAAGTGAATTTAAAAATAGAAATCGTGTTTTTCTTTCGCGCTGTCTTTAAAAACTCATTTAGCACCGTAGATTCGAGACAGCGGTCAATTAATCCATCCGTGGTGATATTTTACGAGATTAAAGTGGTCGGTGGGGTCGGTTGGTGAGATGGATCTGTCGAATTGATAAACAAATGCGAACCATTTCAACTCTTCCACGGATTTATACCTGAGCTCGTATTTAACGATGCGGCCGGCTGTTGCGGACGTTCCTACCAACGTTCCAGGATTTAGTGGGCGGCGAATGGGGAGGGAAAGAGTTAATTTGTATCGCTGTCATTCAACCCCTAAAATCAATTAAACGGCTATTTACTCTTTAGGGCGGTTGATTCCAGTTCCAAATCAGAAGTGTCGAAACGCGAGAGTGATTAGATTTCGATATGTCTGAGTTGTAATTCTTTTCCTTTTCTCTGAATCACTGTTGTTTTTTTTTTTCTTGTCCGGTATTGTTTCTTCGTATAAATTTTTCTCTATTTACAATCAGATGACTGCTAACACACCTGCTGTTAAATTTTGAACAGTGAATGTACAAACAAATCAAGCCAAACCTGTTTGGTATGCTAAATTTTCCCCATAACTCAGACATTATACCAAAAATAATCAATAACGGTTGTTCGCTATTTTTATATATTATAATCTGCACAAAAATCAATATTTCTATTTTATTCTTATTCTAATAATTTTAATTAAAATTCTTATTAGTTGTAAAAAAACAAAGTAGAGAGAGAGAGAGAGATATATTTATCTCTTTGTGTGTATATCTCCCATATCATATTTTAAAAAAATCATAAGAAAACTGGCTACATTTACATAAATTTGAACGGAGAGCATTTACAGATAATTTCAATGGAAAAAATTGGTGAATATTTCTATTGGGTTGTCCGGAAAATAATGCAGGATTTTAAGTTTTCATTAAAAAAAATCTATATAAAATATTCTGTTTACGTTTACAGGATTACTCATTTGTATGAATGTCAACACTTATTAATCCTCTTCCAAATGATATTGTTTGTTTACCTCTGTAGCATTCCGCTACTTGGAAATAATTCAGTCATCCTTATAATGTCAAAGCGAGAATTTCGTACGATTTTCTTTTACGAGTTTAAACTCGGCCGAAGCGGAGCCCAAACGGCTAGAAACATTAACCAAGTCTGGGGCGAGGGTTGTGTTAATGAGTGCACTGTGCAAAGGTGGTTTAAAAAATTTCGGGAGGGAGATTTCAGCCTTGAAGATGAAGAAGGTCGTGGAAGGCCTTCCTCTCTTAATGATGATGTTCTGCGATCAGTGGTGGAAGAAAACCCCAAAACAACTGTTCGAGAACTTGCAGAGCAACTCAAAGTCGGTAAAACGACCGTCGCTGACCACCTCAAGGCGATTGGAAAAGTGAAATCGGAAAGGGCCCATTTTGTTGTATGACAACGCCCGACCACATGTGTCACGTGTAACGTCACAAAAATTATTGGAGCTTGGCTATGAAACTTTGCCTCACCCACCCTACTCTCCGGACCTCTCGCCTACTGACTACCATTTTTTTAGACACCTGGACCACTACTTACAACACATAATATTCAAAAATCAAACGGAACTGGAAAATGCATTTATTGACTTTATCAATTCTAAAAATTCTGAATTCTACTCAGACGGAATTAATAAGTTACCAACACGTTGGGAGAAATGTATTGAGAGTATGGGAAATTATTTTGATTAAAGAACATTGCTTTAAAGTAACTAGTTTCTTTTTTTTTTGTTTAATACCAAAATCCTGCATTATTTTCCGGACAACCCAATATTTATCCATCTACTGGTTGTATACCACAAGTGTTTGACCCCTTGATCATTTTGATCATGAAATACAAACTAATACTATTATTTATAATTTGATTATTCTGATTTCATAATTAAAACGTTCAAAAGTATAATCATAGAAGTGTAATGTCGAAAATAAATGGAAAAAAAATTTAAAATGCAAGGATTTCTATTTGATAAACTGCCACTTATAATACAAATATATGTCAAACATTTGTCTTTATTTGTACCATCAATATAAATTTCATGTGGAAGCTTTCAAAATTTGGTCCTGCATTTTTTTACAATTCTATAGGATGTACTGTTTAAGAATACCTTTCGAACCGGGTATGACTAGACAGGATGTTACTGGAGGTAGACAACTCTACAGGACAAGGAGCAATTTCGACTTAGTAACTCTTTGAAATAGATTCCGAATATCATTGTACAGACTCGAGTCGCTCATGAAGGAAATAGCACTACAAACCGGAAAACCTTACGAGTTGACCTGCGTTGTATAAGCAGTGGTCTATTTTTTTTGATGCCTAAAACGTCAATGAATGCAGTCAATACTCGGCCATTTCACACAATTGTTGCATGGCCAGAAAACGACACCACAATTATAATTGCGTTTGCCAATATGGCCCATTTGGAATAACAGATGGATCACCGAGTCCGATTAAGGCGCGGGTTGAGAATAAACCTGCATTTCTAGGTCGGCATGGAAACCAATCCATAAATTGTGTTTGATTGTGGCTCTTCACGTCATAGTTCACAGAAATATTTTATATTCCCCACATAAATCCCTATGATACCGTACGTTAAATTTACGAAAGAGGTCACATATGTTTACGCTGTAGTATTGGACTGGTGTAAAAATAATGTAGGTTTTGAAACCCAGTTGAAACTGTTAAAAATAAAGAAAAGTTAGTCGAAATATTTTCCATCGCAATCTAAACTGCTCAAAACTTAATATGGACATTTTAATTTGCTCTCACTTTATTAATTTTAATATATTCGTGGTACTTGGATAAAGCAAGATAGAAAATATATACCAAAAACAAACACATGTTTATCCTCATTTTTAATAATAACGGATTTAACATCAAGATTACTCATTTTGTGAACGAACATCATTTTCGGCTTTTCTCCATTTAAATCCAGTTGTATTCACCTTAACCATGGAAAGACATCTTGAACAAGAGGTTCGCAATATTATTGTGAAAATGAGTCATGGAGGTCACCGGCAAGTGGGCATCGCGGAGGCAATTGGCGAATCTCAGTGCGCGGTCTGCAGGTGGGAAGGTATGGTCATGGTACACAGCTGTAGTATATGTCAAATAGTCCGTTTTAAGGATACTGTTAGGACACTAAGGTTAAAACTGGTCCTAGACTGGTGCTAAAAGGTGCTGGGGTTGGGCCGAAGCGTACAAAATAAAGAAATATTTAGGCCTGGGAGCACTTTGGGGTTTTTTCTCTTAAATCGTGTAACTTATCAAATATGTTATGTTTGTATAGCACGGAATTCTTTTTATAACTCATATGAATTTAAATTTATTCACTTACCTGTTGTCCCAACTTATTTTTTTTTCAATTTGTTTAATTTTAATTTAATTGTTTTTAATTATTGTAAACAATTAATAATACATATAATTTTTATACAATTGACAAAGCAATACTACCACCTATTAACCTTTTTAACAACTGCAACTTGTAAACTATTATTTTTTATAATAAATTTAACCGTCCAGAAACATAATAATCATTTAGAATGAGCTTTTTAATTTATGAAAAATTTTTTCGTATTGTTAAATAATTTTCAAAAAATTTCAAATGTGTTTATTTATGATTCATAACAGCTCTTATTTAAAGTAATCAGTATAACTAATTAATTATTTATATAAACAAGTTCAATTATTTATACTTATTTTATTTCATATTTTTCTTTTGATGTTTTAATCGCCGTAAGATTTAATTGTATTGCATTTGTTGCTCCATTAATAAAATAGCGCATGTGGTAGATGAAAAAGTAAATTTTAAACTAATCGTCGATTTATAAACATTTTAGTACTGCAGCATTGAAGACGAAATGAAAATACAAGATAATTAAAGATAACTACTATAACCACGGGTGTTAAATAGTAGAGGAAACGTTTTGGAAATTGCCCAACAATTTTAATTACACAGTCCGCCCTCTAGGTCTCCCTCGTCTCTGGGCAGTAATTAAAGTTTTAGGTGGTTGCACTAATGATACCCAGGTCTTGAACCTACCTGGGTCGAGTGGGCTGTTAATGCTCATGCTACCGGAGACAGCATAAAGGCAGATGTTAACACGGGTGCAGCTGCTTGTCACCCCCATTCCAATACTATTCTTGTCTATCACTGTTTGTCAATCGAAGACCAGCAAAAAATTGGACGATGGACCGTGTCTCACATCGATCATTTTTACACATTGTTAAGCCACAATGTCGTCAGGTTTTTTTACGAAGCTTTTGTTAAAAGTTAATAAAATGTATCTATAAAATGCACAAGGACACTTTCCTTTTTCGCGATTTATTATTATTCCTTGTTTCTCTTTGTAAGAACAAGGGTTTATTTAATATACTATTAATTTGGATCCTTCCAAATTAAAAATAAAAAGTTAATATTATACTATTTGAGCCTATGTATATGCAATCCAATCCAATATAATTATTGTTTATTATTGTACAAAAAGAAGTTACAGAAACACTACTAAATGACCTTAATAAACTTACATAAAAATATCATATTCACCTTAGAAAATGAAATCGGTGAAAATTTACCATTTGTTGATTTATTAGTGATCCGAAATCCAGACCATAAACCCACGAGTGGTCTATATAAAAACCTATCAGATCTGAACAAGTAGAAAACAAGGCGCCCTTTAAAGTAATCTGAGAGTTCTAAAATAGCTTGTGCTTCAAGTATGCCCACAAATTAAAATTTAATGAGGAAAATTTGGAACATAAAAAAATTACTTTCATTATAAAAAACAAAATAAAATAAGAAACTGCTCTGAAGTAAAATGAAAATAATGAAACCACAGGAAAAATGAGCATAAATAAAATACATAAAGTTTTTTTAAACCTATTATAATAGTTTTATGAAACAAAAATTTGTCTATTTTTTTATATATGATTCACTATTCTCCTGGTCCGCTTGACCAATTAATACATGACAATTAAGTTTTTAGTTGAGATGAAAAAAAGTTAATGGCACGAGCGGGATTCGAACTCACGATGTCCGGGTCAGGGTTGAGGTTACAATAGTTCAAGTGGCAGAGCAGCGGCGTATCTAGCCGAACATCGTGAGTTCGAATCTCGTTCGTGCCATTAACTTTTTTTCATCTCAACTAAAAACCTTAATTAATTTTTTATATATGTTGTTTTTAAATGAAACTAGCGGGCGCCCTCCCAAAAGATAGACAAGGAAATGATTTATTATGACAGAAAAAAGGGAATTGACTCACTGGATGGTACCAACTACTTACATGAGTTCGAAACTCGGAACCCTTTTTGTTTTTGTTTTCTTGCAACGCCCTATCGATAGGAAACCCGGCGGATCATGGGAACGATCCGAATGCGCCTCTGACAATTTTGTTTATTTAGATTGGTAAAATTGGATTTTTTTTAAAGAATGCCTTTACAGCCCGATAATTCAAAAGGTTAACATAATTAAAAATGTAATAGGAAAAATGTATACATTATCAGATATAGCTTTTCATACATATAACTTAAAACACTTAAAAATTTAGTAAAAAATAATTATTTAAAAGTCTTATAGAAATAAAGTAACAAAGGACGACAAAGAAAAACTTTTAATATCAAAGAAGAAAAAATCGAACAAAATGAAGTAACTCAATAATTTATATGGAAGGCCTCACTGAAAAAGTAACAAAAATGTTCAAAATATAAGAAAGGTTTAAAGGGTTTTACTATTTATTTATGCATCAGTGAACAGGTTTACAATTTAAAACCTCCCATAAAATATCCTTCAAGAAAAATATTTAAAGAAATAGCAAAGTACTTTATGAGTTAAACGCAACTGCCATAAAACCTATATAGAAAAAAATTTTTACATAAAATGTTGATCTAACACAAACACGACGTAAAAAATAAAAAAGACGACAAACGTTTAACTCAGCATATCACAAATACAGGACGTGGTATAAATTCAGAGGATGTAAAAATACTATGTAGAGAAAACAGCTATCAGAAAAATGTAAATGTAATGTGCGATGCCGTCTGGTGTGATGTAGGTTTCGGAAAAACATTTTCTTTTATCGTGCCAACGTTTCGATCTTTATTGAGATCATCTTCGTTTAAATTAAACAAATACATTTAGGATATGGAAAAAAGTAAATTTCTACAATGCAAAAACCATTGTAAAAAATGTATAATTATTGGAGTTGGAAAACAATTAACATCAACATTCAACAAGATAAAAATAAAACTTTTCAACGTTATAAAAACATGTTAACAACTTACAATAATAGCCTCAAGAAAATAAGCGTAAATGTAAATAAATCAAAACTGTAAGCACTAATAAGTAAAGCCAACCTATAACAAATAGGAGACCTACCAAGTGCCAGGTTTATGTGATACAGCACTTAAGGTAGATGCTCGGAAGAATGCATTCATAAATTAATTGTAAGAGAGTAGAAGCCCCCGAAATTGATTTCGTAAAAATGAATCATTTAAAAAAAGACAAGATTTTGTTCTTAAACTAAAAACCGGTGTTTTTGAAAAAGGCCCATTCTTAAGTTTGTATGGCGGAATGGAATGCAGGGCCGCAGGATTCGAACCCTGGACCTTTTCTTTATAGTGATGAGCGCCGGCTCAACGACTAAACCGCTGAGGCCACCGACGCCCCCTATCATGTTTATCTTGTTATTATTTCTTCATAGTAGCTGTGCAGTTAAAATAATTAAACTATTTCTAATTGTTTTATTGTCAATTGAAAGATAGTTAATTGGGGAAGTTAAACAAATAAATAATTCATTCTCGAATAGATTGTCAGTCTAGACAGCGAGCATTTTTATCCACCGGATAAATTTGCGTAATGTACAATCAAGTCATCAAAGAATATAATTCCGCAGAAAGTTTTATTAAACACGCAATTAATTTGCCCCTCGCGGCATACTCTTGGTGGTAGTGTTGAAATTTTTTCCGAATCACGCCAGCTGTTGCTTCGAAGTTCATTTCCTTACAAACGCCGTTTCCCCTTTTAGAAACACGCGAAAGCCCGTGTAATTTGTTGTAAGAAGTGCTTATAACTAAAAAAAACCGTAATACTAATTTAACGCAAGCAATTCATGAACATGTAAGAAACTTAATTATATTATTTTATAAAGGGAAAATAACTGTATACTTATTCATTTAAAGATCTTTGTGTGTAACCATGTGAAATTGTACAGACAGACCAACCCAGTAGGCATATTCAACACAGTTCTACACAAGTAGAATGTTCCTTGTTAGATATATATAAACGTAATTTTCCTGTTGTTTCAATTAAAATAGAATTTAATTGGGCTTCTGTTGCTCTACGCGGCGGCTTTTCAGCACTGTGTACTCTGTATCAATTAGGTCCAGCGGTTTGGTATGGATGTGCCATGTTTTATTCAGAGGCCTCTGATAAACTCCCTTTAAGCCTAAAGGCTGGAAATATCTTTTCAATCGGGGGGAAACGATAAATTAAACCGGCTATTCAAAACGAATATAGAAAGTAGTTTAATTCATACATAAATTTTATCTAAAACCATCGGCGTGTTCCTTAATCGTCTCATCACTTCCTAATTTTACAAACGGCCTACAAATTATTAATTTCTAAAATGACAAGTAGCTAAAAACGGTTTTATCCACTTGGTTCAACATTGCAAAAGGTCACAGTTAATTAATGATTGAAAAAATTGCGATTATTCGGAGGTCGTGAGATGCTGTCTTGTATGATGTTACTTTTAGAAAAATATTTTCTTTATCCTGTGTAGATAAGTGTGTATTTTGTGTACAGATGTGACAAAACACACTTCGAGCTCTGAAGATGATCTAAATAAAGATCGAAACGTCGACACAATAAAGAACAGTTTTTCTAAGCCTATATCACATTGGCCACATCTCACGACCTACAAATGATTGAAAAGCAATGTGCAGTATTTAGTGACCGTTAATTAATGATTGGAAAAAGTGTAATTATTTGGAGGACATGAGATGCTGCCTTGTGGGATGTAGGTTTTAGAAAAAACATTTTCTTTATCCTGTGCAGATAAGTGTATGCTTTATGTACAGATGTGACAAAACACCTTGAGCTCTGAAGATGATTTAAATAAAAATTGAAACGTTGGCTCAATAAAGACAATGTTTTTCTAAAATCTACGTCACACCAGTCCGCAACTCATGGCCTCCAAATAATTGAAAAAGTTTGTGCAGTATTTAGTGACCTTTAATTAATGATTGGAAAAAGCGTAATTATTTGGAGGACATGAGATGCTGCCTTGTGTGATGTAGGTTTTAGAGAAACATTTCCTTTATACTTTGTAGATAAGTGTGTGCTTTGTGTACAGAGGTCTCACAAAACACCTTGAGCTCTGAAGATGATGTAAATAAAAATTGAAACGTTGGCACAATAAAGAAAACGTTTTTATATTTCTACGTCTCACGACCTCCAAATAATTGCAAAGGTTTTGTACGATAAAAATCGACCGATCGAACTAGTGTCGGCTTATTACAGCAGAAGGATATTCTGCATTGTTGACTTAATTAAAGGTGCTGACGATAGGTCACGCTATAAAACACGAGGGCTAAAGTTCAGGAATTTTCAATAAACTTTATGGATTTGAAACGACAGGGTGTGTTTTTGATAAGAAAACTAAATATTTCAAAGGTAAACTACTTGGCAATTTGTCAAATTAATTAACTAATATATTTATTTTTGAAAATTACATGTACTTACATTTTTGTATTTTCTGACATACTAAATACTTTCAAATTCTTGCTATTATTACCTGGTGAGCACAATATCAATTTATATTTTACAGATTTTATGTGTTATGCACCAGTTTAATTTTTTCACCTTAGAATTTCTTCAGACAATTGTAAAAAAACAGAAAACAACTAAAACTCTCAACGGGTATATTTTTAGGGCATATTCCAGTAAAATATTAAGGTTTAAAAAAATACAATGCATTCCTACTGCATCAAGAGTAGTCAGAAAAAATAGAATAAGAAAAAAATAAACACATCCTTTTGCAAATGCTCGGCGAAAGCAAGGAAACAACGTGAAATCTTTCAGATGAACTAGTAGAACATAAGAATCTCCCTGTTCATTCAGTTTTAAACTAGAGATAAAACTCGTAACGACCCGTTTAAAAATTTACTACTACTTTTTAATGGTAACCTTATAAAACCCTATTTCTGACAATGAACTGGAACACTTAGGAAAAAATTACAAAGGAGGGGTGATAATTCGATTTTTTCCTATCTTTGGTCAGGTTAGATGGGGTATAATTTATACATGGCGGTTCATTGTTCGACACAACATGGAAATTGGCATGTAGCTGTTAAAAATGAACCACCCTAGTCACTAAAAAACTTTTCACTTTTCGACAACATAACAGCACAAAAGCGTTTTGTTAAATATTTTCAATAATAAGTACGAGGAATTCGTTCGGAAGGTTCGTCGTTTATTGTTATCAAAGTGAAAAATCTTGACTTTGGCTATTTAATTGAATAATTAATGTGTGATGATTAATGACCGTTAATCGTTAATGATTCAAAAATCGTGGGATGCGGTCCGATGTGATGTAGGTTTCAGAAAAACATTTTCTTTATCTTGCCAATGTTTCGAGTTTTATTGAGATCATCTTCAGCGCTCAATGTGTTTTTCTATGTAAGTGTGCTATTTTTGCATCGCCACACGACACGCAAGAATGGCACATTTACGCTGAAAACAAACACTTTGAGCCTTGAAGATGATCTCAGTAAAGGTCGAAACGTTGGCACGACAAAGAAAATGTTTTTCTGAAACCTGCATCATACTAGACTGCATGTCACGATTTCTGAATAATTAACAATTAATAGAAATCCCAAATAACACTGCCATTATATTAGCGGCCATTTATAAATTTAAAAAATTAACGCACTTACCCAAACGGTTTCAACTTTCATACAATCATAATAAAGCAATCAGCTATAATATTGGATATAGGCTGCATGCAATTGTGTATTA
>CM077099.1:12185055-12220960 GCA_039619505.1 Cimex hemipterus | reverse complement strand
TACACTTAATTATTATGCTCATTGTTGACAAACCTATTGCATTGCAAGTAATGTTTTGTTAGTAAAGTATAATGAATTTCAAGTATTTTGGAAAAATGTGAAAAAATGTTTTACAAAACGAATGCATGTCCAAGTTTATAAAATCTTTTTTTTTTTTTTTTTTTTTTGGAGTGTCATAAACGTGTAGGTGTACATTGGATCTTTCATTAAATTTTGATATCCATTTTCTTACTCAATTAATCCGGAATTAATTATACATGGGATGAAAGTTTTATTAAATTCAACAATACCTCTGAAAAACCGACTTCAACGTATTTTAAAGCAACATCTCGAACCGTACATTTATAATTAAATTTAAATCCCCCCCGTGCCATTGACTTTTTTTTTATCTCAACTAAAAAAAACCCTTAATTAATTGTAAGATGTAAGACCAAGTAAGTCAAGTGTACCACAAATGTACTGAATTTAATAAGTTTAAAATGAAGTACACCTTCACTAAAGCTTTCCGTGGCCATTTCATTTCTCGCCGAGAATTAAATGGATTACACGACATTTGAAAAATGGCAAAAAGGAGGGAAAGTTCAAATGATGGTGTTGAGAGGGGAACTTAGTGTCCGACTGGATCGAGGTCCCGATAGCTCAAATGATAGAGCAGCGGCGTATCAAGCCGAAGGTCATGGGTTCGAATCCCGCTCGTGACACTGACTTTTTTATCTCAACTAAAAAACCTAAATTAATTGTAAGATATTACTTGGTCAAGCGGACCACGAAACTAGTGAATTTAATTAAATTAAGTTGAAATTCGATGCAGCTGTTTGAGAATATATCTAGCCACCTGAACCTATTTTGGAATATTTTGTGCATCAATACACCAATTTTAAATATTATTTAACTTTTCTTGTCACTTTTAGTTCAATATTATTATAATCGATTCGAAAAAAGTGGTATTAGTTGATTATTTGTGTGTTTGTTTTTTGATAACAAAACGTGAATGAAAATATTAAGCAGTTTATTTTATTAATATGCATATGGGGGAAAGAGATCGGGATGAGTCAGGAACTGGACTAGAAAAAAATATGCGGATAGGAAAAGGTTGAGAATGTAGATGTACGCCAAAAAAATTATAATGATGATTCTTTACAACTCTAATCCTCTACAGAAGTTAATCAATGAGAGCAAGAGGCGTACAATTGAATTTAAATTTTTGACCTGTGTCAGATTTGACTAGAACATACGGGGTTGCACGGCTCGCATTTGCTCGAGAACACAGCCATCGATATTTGAACCATCGGTCTAATGTGTAGAGATTAGTGACCGTTAAGCGATTATTATTCAAATATCGTGAGATGTAATTATTCAAATATCGTGTGATGCGGTCTGGTGTGATGTAGGTTTCAGAAAAACATTATCTTTATCGTGCCAACGTTACCATACATATGAGTGTAGATTTCCTCGAGATCTCCAGATGGGCTTGCAAGAGTGTGGAGAAGGTTTATGTATTGTAAAGTACGAAGCCTGTCATTTTCCCCCAAATCTAACCTTTCCAACCGCCATAGCGCAGAGATGGCGTGGGCGGGAATTTCAATGGAGAATCGCACAGGGTCGATTGTTGTGCTTGGAGGGTTTTGACGTCCACTCGCTATAAAATTGTGGAACATTACGCGTTACCCATCCTCGATGAAATCAGCGACAATCCTATTCAAATGCCCGATAATGCCCGTCCACATGTCGCTCGCATAGTACAAATGTACCTTCAACAGCATAACATCACGGTTTTAACCAAATCTAACCTGGCCAACCCGTTCTCTATACTTGAACCCACCCCATCGAACGTTTATGGGATAACCTCAAAAGACGAATAACAGCACGTCCATCACTTCGTTATAAACTCCACGATCTTGAAAGGACTCTTTATGAAGAATGGGCAAATCTCCAGCAATGAGACATTTCCAAACTGGTTGAGAGTATGCCGAGGCGTCTTCGAGATGTAATTAAGACAACAAGACAAGGAGGAAACACGCGATATTCAAATGTTAATTAAAAATTTACAACAAAATTAAAACAAATTATAACTCTCCGTCTTTTTTTAGTTTTAATTTTCCTCAGCCATTTACTTTTTTTTTAACTCTCTCAGACAAAGACTCATTTATTAAACGCGAAACTTTGATTAATATAAAAAAATATATACAAATCAAGTTATAGTACAAGTGGGCGGAATTTTTTGCCTGTCAGTGTATCATTGCAGTAGCTCTCAATTTTAACAATTTACGAATAAAACTGTTTTCAGAATGGTACAATAGTTTACTGTAATTAAATTTATTTAATAATTTTGTATTTCAACTTTGCTTACAAACTACTATTTTTTTCTTTGGAGATTTTTTTGAGTAGTTTATAAATATCATTATCAATCAACTTAATTATTAATATACCCCCATACCATTTGCCCGGTTTATCCGTAACTCCTTCATTTAAATTAATTAAAGGAATGCGAAATGTCTAATAACTCGATCCTGTGTTTCCGGTTTGCAAATCAGTTTAGAGGAAGTTACAACGTCCTGGTGTTGACTTCTGATGAAATAGACGTCGCTTTGCTCATATTAATATTAATGGAGTGACCCCCCGACTAACAATGTCTGTCACGTATGGCTCGGTTCCTTGCACTAACTGTCAATAAACGTTGAATACCTTCAGCTGACGTACTTCTCATTCACAACTCACCGGCTTAGAATTTGCGCGTTAGGTTTGTAATATATTGACGATACGGTGGTGAGATTCCATAATTTTGAAATTGTAAACGGTTATAGGTACATAAGAGGATAACAATTTTAAATCCGTCAAAGAAGAAAGACAAAAGAACTAAAGGAAAAGCTTTCACATATTAACTAAATCAACTTAATTTTATTATCTATTTGCTACATTTATTGATTAACAAATAGTTGTTCATGCAACAAAAGGAGATTAAAAATACAATTCTTAAGAAAAGAAGAACAAACATATTTAGTAGAAAAAACTTATTTTTTTCGGGAGATCCCTTGTTGTGTGTTTCGGCCGTTCTTCTTTCCAACTCTTCCCTAAAGTTCCTGTGATCGTAGATCCACTTTTTCTCTATAGCTACAGAACCAATAGGTATCATTTTCGACCATCAAGACTGCTGTATCAGAAACGGTTCAGCTGAAGCAGAAAGAGCCTTTAGAAACAGAAATGGCTTGTTATTTTCAAAGCTACCATTCGCTGGACTACAGAAATTTTGTTTCTTTTCTTTTCTTTTTTGTCAAAATTTCAGCTAAACCTAGAAACCGTCTAACAACCACACAAATATTTTAATAGGCCTGTGTTACTACACCTCAGAATGGTGAAAATACGCCGTCGCGTCGGGGACAAAGTACCAACTCTGTATTTTTCGACGGTCAGACAGTCCATGATCCTCCAACAAGAAACTTACACTTCTCATCATATGATTTTCCCTTGTCTACAGCTTTCCGTGTCCCTGGATACGATGCCTTCAAGTTAGTTGTAGATTGTGCATATATTATTGTTATTAGCTATAGCTATTCAGATATCGTTAGAGGAGGTCTGGTGTGATGTAGGTTTCAGAAATACATTTTCTTTATAGGGCCAACGTTTCGATCTTTATTTAGATCATCTTCATGGCTCAATAAAGATCGAAACGTTGACACGATAAAGAATTTGTTTTTTGAAACCTACATCACACCAGACCTCATCTCACGGTATCTGAATAATTATCGATTAACCGTGATTAATCTCTACACATAAGTTATAACTCTGGGCATAAATAATGCTTGATAAAATTGTATTGTGATTTTTAGCTTATACTTACAAGAAATTTCAATCAGAGGGTTCAGAATCGTTTTTAATAAGCTCCTTTGCTAAGAGATTTGAAAACCTAATTTCTCGTAGCGGCATGGCTGAACTGATATAATGAAAAATGAATTTTTGTCTATAAAAAAAAATGTTGGTCTTCCAAGTGGATGAGAACTTTTTAAGAAAACATTTGTACTACATTCTAAAGCCTATTATGATGTTTACTATTAATATCTTTGACCAATCAATGCACTTCTTTTACTATAGATTTAAAATATCACAAATTTCATTTGAAAGTTATTTATTATCCACTAGAAACTTGTCTACCATCTGTAAAACTATACAATTACAGATTATATATATATATTAAATCAAAGCTGGACAGACGTGATGTAATATAATCAATTACATACATAAAAATGTTTATTTAAATTATTTAATTTCGATTATTGTATACATAAGGTAATAAATTAACTATTGGGGAATATATGGAAGATGATCCTGACGTAGTTCCGTACATATCCAATAGATAGGGGATGCATTCACTTTCGTTACGTACACAGCAGTCAGTTCGTAAAATACATTGTATTTTGCCATTGAAAAAAGAAACAGCAATTCACTCAAAACGTTTAAAAACACCAAAGTTACAAATACATTTTAATTATAGCAAATCAACAATTGTCGTTCAGTTGATGAATCAAAAGTATTAAGTTCAAAGATGCCACTAATAAAATAAGAAATGTGTTGATATATTTCTAATTATTTCCCTCTCTCGTGAAGAATAATCCTATTCATAAATTACTCAAATAAAGAAAGAAATTTTTATCGCTTTCTTGGATCATCTTTAAGGTGAGATTGGTGCATTGGTGTCCCGCAAAACAAAAATAGTTTCACGATGATTAGATTTTTCACAGAAACCTACCATGAAAAATTATTAGTGTATTTTTAGAGACTGTTTTATCCAAAAATCAAACAACTTTGCACTAGGCAAAAATAAGGCTTGTGAGCTGAAGATTGATAACAAAGCACCTAACAAAAAATGTCCAAATAACTGATACTGCTCATAAGAATTTCAAATCAAATGTTCATCCACTATTAAAATAAATATTTTTTACTTACACTTTATACCCTACTATTTAGCTACAGTATTCCATATTGTAAAGAGATGACCTAGAATGTCCAGACTTCCAGGTGGTTCAAAAGAAACAAATTTGTAATAACGGATATTTATCCATTTAAAACTACAATACAACAATAGCAAAGATATAGCTGACATAAAGTCCCATTTAAATCCAAAGAATACTTGAAAACTGCACATGACTACGATTAGTTTGCAACTGGTCCAACAGATAGGGTAAAGTCCTTTGTATGGTTTGGTTTACTGGGGGGGGGAAGTACTAGAGGTATCATAACTTTAACTGTAACAAAAATAATGTTGAGAAAAATAAGAAGAAAACTGGTGACATAATAATGATCAAATCCAGACAACATAATCACGGATGATCAACCGAGTATTAAATACGCATTTCACAATATCTCACCAGAATGATTCCAATTTTCTTTATACTAGTTACGAAATATTTATTGGCAAAAATAAGCCCAAATTTTAAAGCCAAAGCAGTCCAAATATAAAATATTGCATTTTATATAAAATGATGGTATATATAAATAATTAAGTATATACACTTATTTGAATTTCAACATTGGCAATCTGGTCTGCTCTTGTACTGAAATGTATGAAATTTTATTTTACAAAAATAATTATATTCGATTATTGATATCTGGGTACGTAATGTTTATTTAAAAAAAAAAAATTTACTGTTACTTTTAGAATGACTTAATCCTCACTATTTGAAATGGATGGAATTTCATAGTCTTATCAAAAAAAGTCCGTGAATATGTTAAAGGTGCTGTAAGCAAATGGTTTTATCTAACTTTACCCAAATTAGAGGAAAAAAGGTAAATGTCCTAAACTAAATGTCGATGAGAACATGAAACAATATAAAATCTTCTTCTTTTTTTATGAATCTGTAATTTTATCATTTCGTTATTACCACCTCAAAAACCCACTGAAAACAATTTTCAACAAATTTTATTAAAGAAATATTTTGTTTAATTAATAAGAAAAAATTAATTTTCAGAAAAATTCAAAAATTCATTATATATCTATATACTCAGGGTGTTGTTACAGGGTTAAACGTCAACAATATAAAAGCAGTTCGGGAACACCCGAGCCTTGACTCTTTCTTCAGATGTTCACATTTTTGAGATTTTAGTACTTAAAATCGTCATTTCTCAGCTTTAACTTATTAAAATAGAACTATGACTATTATTTCGCCAACTACATTAAATTTCCACGAGATAACATTTTCGTTGAAAAATTCACGCTGCCGAATACTACTCCGAATTCAAAGAATGGTAAAACCCGTGTGGATCAATTTAGAAATATTCATAAATGCATACTTATAAAATAAGGCAACTTTGGTGAAATCCCCCAAAAATTTTGATATAAAAGTCAGTGCACGAGCTACAATTGAGTGAATATTGATTTTTATTTATTTTTTTTTTGTGTGTTACGAGTGTTCGTAACATCAGAGGACATATAAACCCTCAGGGTACCGGTATTTTTGAGAAAAGCCCATTTGTACTTATGTCGGATTCGAAAGCGGGGCCGCTAGATTCGAACCCGGGACCTTCATCGTAAAGTGATGATAGCCGTGTCGAAGACTAAGGTAGGCTGTTCACTGGAGCCGTTTTTGGCCGAACTTGCTCTACCATTGCACCTCCGAATAGGGGTGATCCTAAAGCGAAGAAACGAATGAGCACGAGTCCATTAGAACCAATTCGTTCGGTCGTGTTGGGCCGTGTACAGCATTTGGATTTTCCAGTCCTATTCTTCGACTTCAATTATCAACCACGTTTAACTTTGCCGTTCTTTGCTTTTTATTTACCCTTTCTTTTTGTTTTCATTTCGATGGATTGCGAAAAATTGATAACTGCGGTTGAGGAGCGAGCTCTTGAGACATGCGTGATCCACTCTATCATCGAATAGATGTCCAGCGTAAGCTGATGTCAAGGGTAACTTTAGAAATGGAACTACTAATATTTTTGTTTATTGCTTTCATTCCATTTGTATGAAACTAACGATTTTCGAACAACAATCTTCTACATCCTATATTGCCGGTCATCCGTTTGGTGAAATAGTTCGGCTGCTGAATGGCCGTCGTAGTTTGGTTCCAATGGACGAGCAGCCAAAAATCTTGCGGCCACCGACGCCCCCCCTGGTATATTGTGTTTAGATGTTTATTTTAGTTATTCAGATAGCGTGAGATGCGGTCTGGTGTGATGTAGGTATCAAGAAAACATTTTCTTTATCGTTCCTACGTTTCGATCTTTTATTGAGATCATCTTCAGAATCTCAAAGTGTTTGTCTTCTATGAAATTGTGCCATTCTTGCGTGTCGTGATTTATTTTAGATTTGCGTTGAATTTGCTCATTTTGGCTTATTCTCGTCAATTTATGTTGCGTTTTGTTTTTGTTGTACAAAATACCACATAGATGACTTCTTATTTTTAAAATAATTTAAATTTTTAACACACATTTTGGTATCTCTTGTCCCATATTCATGAGGGATATTGTCCAGTAAAACTCTGAAGATGGAGAAATGGCGAAACCCGTCTGACAGACCAACTCAGATCAAAATGATTTGTTGGATGACAATTGGTAACGGTCAAATTACAGGTTCGTCAGTTCGCAGTAAAATAACAAAAATAGATGAAAACTTTTTCAGAAAAAATACGACGGAGTTGGTAATAGTAAAAAATGCAAAAGACGTAAATTGAATTTATAAAAAATGAACTCTCTCTAAGTAGACCTAGAAAACAATAAATTGAGAATCTAAAAGTAAATAATAAACGAGAATAAAAATAAATTTAATTTTTCTCCAAGAAAAATTAAAACTACGATGTTATTTTTGGATTTAAAACTATCAAAAAAATAAACAATGACGTAAATATAAATGTAAGCAAGAAGTAATTTTGTCCTAACAGAATGACGCAAGTTGATAAAGCCTAGCGTTTGGTATGGCGAAATCGCAGTCGTTAGTCAACTTTTTTCATTCCAGCCGGGTGTTTAAGGACCCTGAAAATTATTACCGAAAGTATCCATCAACGGGCGCTAACTGTCACCCGCAATCCATGCAACATAATCACCTAGACCTCATTAGAGATAAGATAAAAGCGAGTGAAACAGTTTAGCCAAAGCGTTAAAGGATTAGCATAAGCTCGCTTGTCTACTAAGATTAATCGATTTGGACCGTCTCAATAAAATTCACTTTTTCAACAACTTCTTTCGACGCTTTCTTCTTCCCACCCCCTCGTCTAATCCTATTTCATCTCGTTAGGGGTTAATATGAATCTTCAATTTTACCTTGGGAGGTCTTTGTTTCGTGCTGATATGACAGGCAATCAAAAGTTTTCAAAACATTATAGTGGCATGGATTAGTTTATTGCTTCTTTCATGTAGATTTAATAGGACAAAAGCCAGCGAGTATACACCATTGAGACATGAACTATATTATTATTGGCTTTCACACAGAGCGATACAATGTATACATAGCGATGATACAATTACATAAATTCAAAATATTTTAACTTTTTTTTATAAATGTAGAATGGTTGTATTTATTTAGTATTTTATGGAAATTACTCTATCAGTCCATTTCATCAGTAGAGTTTATCCTGGAGGCAATAATAACAATGTTTTAATTAAATGCAATAGAAAAAGGATATAAAAATTAATAATAACAATGAAATAGAGCCCGTCTGTCGAGTTTACATATTCATCCAAATACCAAATGCAGAGGTAAACGTATCAAAATTAAGCAACATTTTTTTAAAAATGAAACATTAATTAAAATTCACTAATTTCGTGGTCCGCTTGACCAATTAATATCTTACAATTAATTTCATCAACTAAAAACTTTCTAAAAAACATAATAAAAATTGTCTCCATTTAAAATAGCTAAGTGTAATAAATAATTAAATATTACGTATTAATCATTTGTTTAAGATCTCCGTTTGTAATAAATTAAACGAGATTCTGCCAGGATAGGACATTCGCCTAGAAAATGCCTTACAAGTCATTGACATTGTAGTTGCATAGGGAATAAAGGTAATTATGATTAATATTTATGGACCTGAATGTCTGTAATCGGGATTTGATTTTCCGCGACTTATGAAGTGGCCAGGGGAGCTGTTAACGAAGTGATTCGTCTTTTACTTATTACACCATTTATGTTATAGTGGTTAATTGACCAAGTTACTTCTTTCAATTAATTATTCCTTTTGTATAAGGTCTTGGTTAAGATATTGAAATTTGAATGATGGCAAGGAGGAAAAATTCAAAAGAAGTGGTGTAGATGGGAAGTTGATGTCAGAATGTATGGAAGTCACCCTAGCTCAAGTGATGGAGCAGCGGAGCATTGAGCCGAAGGTCATGAGTTCGAATCCCGTTCGTGACAATGACGTTTTTATCTCAACCAGTATTAGATAATAAAGATTAATTAATTGAAAATGATTATTTGGTCAATCGGACCACAAATCTAATAGGGGGTATTATAATTAACTTCACACTTTCATGAATAATCGAATTAGCCAGCTTGTTATGTTGCTCTGTAAAAAGAAATAAACTTGAAGAATTAGTTTTTAAATAGATTGCATAACTGTGCGTATTTTTGGGAAGAGATAATATTCTTTTCACAGTTTTGCTCGCGTCATGTTTGACTAAATTTTTTAACCTATACCAGATTTTTGTCAGGCGTTGAGATTAAATTAAATGCTAGTAAACTTCAGTTAATATTTACATCAATTATATAATATATTATACTTTTTGTATTCGACTTGATAACGCCAGTTCAAAATTCCTGACGCAAATATTGTAAAGTGGTGTATGGACGTTGGCTCGGCCTATTGTTTCGGAAAAACATAGTGAAAAAAAATCTATCAATATAATCTCATAAACTACGTTTTCTCACATTTTTAAGTGTTTAATTTTGTGTGCTGGCTTTTATGTTGAATTTACAGTCGACTGGGATAATCTGGTATGGGCCATGCCGGAGATTTGTTTTGACGTTGTAAATTAAAGGCCATGATTTCACAATTCTTAGGATTACATGAGAAGTATCTGTATTGAGCAAATTGAAGCTAGAAGTATAAGTCCGGGAATTATTGTTTTACACCACAGTGCTACTGTGCCAGTTCGTTCCGATACTTCTTCTTATAAAACCATTTGTTTCATAAACTCTATTTGAACTGTGCTTTTCTTTGTTACCTTGTCTAATAAATACTTAAAATAACTTCCAATTTTTTTAAATAATGAAACGCTGAATACAAATGTCGAACTATAAGTTTATGGAGAGGTCAAAGACATCACACTACAAATCAAAAGAATTGGACAACTATGCCAAATTCTGTTGTGACCTAGATAACTCTATGCGCATTAAATCCATTGTATTTCGTAGTCCGATTGACCAAATAACTTCTTTGAATTTATTAATCTTTATGTAAGGTATTGGTTGAAATGAGTTAGTGTCACGAGCGGAATTCGAACCCACGACTTTCGGCTAAATACGCCGATGTTCTACCTCTTGGGCTATCCTGACTTCGATCCACTCGGACACCTAATTCCCGTCTCAACCTACCTTTCAAATTTTCTCTCCTTTTTACCATTTTTCGAAGGTCGTGTAATCACGATTCTCAGCGACAAATGTTCTATATACGTTGTTGGACTGTCGGTGAACAATTGTTGAAAATGCCACTGGGTATGTGCACACCCGCGGTTTTTATTCTTCTCAAACGCGTTTACGTTTTTTATTCACTGTCTGGCTCGATCTTATATAACATAGTGACCGGTGATGAAGAGAACAGCATCCAATTGCTCAAATATCCAAGCAAGATCTGATTTGTGAATAGTTTCCTCTATCCAGTAGTAGAGAATCTGATGAACATTAAGGCACTAGGCTATTTCACGAAAGGCTATCTCACCCTTTTATTACTGACCGTTTGGAATTGACTATCTATCAAGGAAACAGTTAAATGACGGTTCGGTAGTACGGTAATAGCCGTCTCAAGCCGTCATACATCGTGGTCGACCACTACCTCTCTTGATCGAGACTTCCGATGACGCTAGACCATCGTCATGGTAGAGCGCGGCACACGGAATAATGGACGATATGTCAGTCGTTGACCAAACTGTCTTTCTCGGCAAGAACTCGACTTAAAACCATGCTTTAAAAAAAATGTTTAATCAAATTTATTACTTCATGAATGAAAAAAATTGTCGGGGGCGTCGATGGCCGCAACGGTTTGAGTTGACACGGCGCTTATGGTAAAGGTCCCGGGTTCGAATCCAGCGGCCTGCATTCATCACAACATTGTTACAAACGGGCTTTTTTTTCTTAACAAAACACCGGCATCTGTAGGGTTGGTATAACTGTTGCGAAACCTCCGATGAAAACGTTTAAATATCCAAAGAGTGTCAATTTAAGGAACTAATTAACACATTCACCAGTTAGTTCTGGAAAGGACGAAACTGAACTGATTTTCTAAACTAAAGAATTTCAGGAAACACTACTCCATAAAGGCAAATTACAAGTTCTGTTTACTTTTTAAGTCATAGTTATACATAGTTATTATGAAAAATAAACAAATAAATATAAGTGTTCAGTATATAAATTTTTAGTTTTATAATTTATTGGTTACATTTCCAAAACCCTGGATAATGGAATAAATGTAAAATATTTTCAAGTTTTGTGTTTCACAGGTAGTTTTCTTCATTGCCAATATCAACTGGTTGCGAATTACGATAGCATGCCCATGCTGAGACGAGAGATTGGACGAGTTTTTATGCACTGTATATCTAATTTTCTCAGTCACGAAAATCCAGGGGTTAAGGTAATTACTGGTAACAAAGTGGAACAGCGCACGTTCACAAATAATCAAAAACCAGATAGTGCCCTTCGGGCCAGCGCGGCGAGGCAAATCGAGTTAAGTTTAGTTTTGGTAGTCAAATAAAATTTCTGTTGTACGATCTTCGTGCGTGGTGGTTGAAGTGGCACTCGAGAAAATGGGAAAAGCACGATACTGAATGTTAAAAGCATCCAATATCGCCTTTGGCCGAGGCCCAGCCCGATCTTTTGACTGAAAAGAACGCTAAGCGGTTTTGGCCCTTGGTCTTTAAAAAATTTAATTACAGGCTAAACAGCAAATTTCTTTGACCAGTCTGATACAAGTTTGTGATTTAACTATTATTGAAAGTTGCTTCAGTATAGTTTAAATTTATCTATTCAATTTATTTATGTTTGTGATATTATTTACTTTTCAAGTTATCTTTTTTCACAAACATATTTTTTTTATGGAACCCTTATTTATAAGTTTTTTAATTTTGTGACATATTAAATTTCACAGCTGAAAACTTTTTAATTAAAATCAGGCACAAACACCTACTAAGCCAGCACATTCCATGTTCTCCGCTGGTTTGGCACGTCGCGTCAAAATTATTTACCAACTCAAAATTTATAATATAGTTGTTACCAATCATTTTTCTTTCAGTTGGTCTGTCGGACGCGTTTTAGCATTTCGCCGTGTTCAATGTTTGGTCTGGATTTTTTCATGAAGACTTGAGAGGTCGGGAAATTAATAACAATTACAAAACATTTCCTGGACCCGACAATTACTAAATCTGACGGTAAACTATAATTTAACATATACTGAAAACTAACAGGGAATGATAATTCGCACAACCTTCAAACCTTCCGCACCGACAGAAAATATTACCGATTAAAATACATAACAGACTAGAAACCGTAATACTGACTAAAGAAAAATACAAAAACGAAAAAAAACAATAAACGCCATAAAGCATAATATCTACTACATCACAAACAAGACTAACAAAAGAATAAACAAAATATATACACAAAAATGAAACAAAGCCACAAAAAGAGGGAATAAATTGATCACATTCGCATAAATATGAAAATAAGCGTCTAAATTAACGAATCTATTTACAAAATTGGAAATTAAAACAACCCTGAAAACCGGGATCACAATAGGAAAACTTGTAACAATAAAAGAAAAAGAAAATATTGACAAAACCAACCCCCTTGACGAAAATGGCATGATCCACATAATATGGGAATACGAAGAAAAATACATCTGGCAGACGGGACACCAATAAAAAAATGAAAATTACATGAAAGGTCATTGTTTAAAATACTGACATAAAAATTATAGTTTTTCAAAGTATATTGAACAAATATCCATGTCATTCAAAGAGGTCGTACGACAGAAAAGTACAAATCAACAAACTTTTTCAGGGAACTAACTCAGTACAGAGACATGACTAAAATATAAGAAAAACCCAGCATCTCTCCCAAGAGAATCCCAACGCCCCGTTTACGAGATTAAGTTAATCCACTTGTCCGTAAACTATCTGTAAAGTAAGACGTTTTTTCAAAACTATTTTATTGTTTAAAGCTAATAAAATTTTATAACTCAGTATAAAATGAAATTGCATTTAATTAATATGCCCTTGTCTAAACACGCAATTTATTTTGTTTTGTTGTTTTTTCTGGGAATGGTTATCTGTTTTGTATATAATTGTAAATTTAATTGTTCAGTTTTATTATTTTTTATGACTGACTTTTTTTACCTCAGTCAATGCCTTATATGAAATTTAATTAATTGAAAGAAGTTGTGTTAAAAAAAAATTAAAAAAGTTGTGCTTAAAAAAATAAAGCTCTTGGTCAGTCGGACGAAACTTAACCAATTTAATAAGCAAAATGAAGTATATTTCACTAAAGCTCTCCATGGCCACTTCATTTGTCGACATACCGATTACACGACATTTGAAAAATGGCAAAAAGGAGGGAAAGTTCAAAAGGTGGGGTTGAGACGGGAAGTTGGTGTCCGAGTGGATCGAGCCGAAGGTCTTTGGTTCGAATCCCGCTCTTGCCATTGACTTTTTATAACAACCAAAACCTTAATTAATTGAAAGAAATTATTTCGTCAATCGGATAACGAAACCTAATCGATTAGATTTTATGTTAACAGCACTTAATTTAAACAATTCCCGAGTCTAAAGTACAATAATAAACAATAGATCAATTAAACTATTAAATTTTCATCCCAGCATAGTTTTTTTTTTCATTTCATGCACCCTTGTTCAATACAAACAATTTGTTTTGTTTTATCGTTTTGCCGGAAACGGAAGTTCTAATCTTGTAGATGGTTTGGAAAAGGCCAACAACAGAACACTCGTACTTAATTCGCCTACTGTAAAAACTGTTCTATATTTGTCTCTAGCATTTCAACACTCGCCATTGATAATTTTCATACAGAATCGTTTAAATTGTATATATTTAGGTCAAAAAAGTGCGTACAAAACATAAATTTTCTGCACGAAGCGCGACATTTTTTTTATGATCCGACTTCTAATAACTTAAAATTAAATGATTATCATCATCAGTGAAGAAATCAGTGGTAGTTTATATTCTTTACGAAAGTAATTTAGGTTTAAAATTTTCACAATAATTTGGTCCGATTTAACTGCCATTTTTTCATACCCAAAATTGGATTTTTACGTTGCTTAATGTTTTAATGTTACCTCGTTATCTAACGTTTTAAAACTTTGTTGTTTATATTAAAACGGAACTTGTTTTTCTAAAATTTAAGCCAATAGTAAAATGACTCATTAAATTTTACATTAGCAAAACCATCAAAGAGTGAACACAAGTAGAAGGAAACACTCCCTCTCTTCGGCGATTTTGAAAAATATATTCCCTTATCGAGATATTGCAGCTATAATTAAATAATTTAAAAGATCAGAAAAATAAAAATCAACTTTGTATCCATATGCCCATAAACCGATTGGGCAGCTTTAGTCAACATTAATACCAATTATTAGTTATTAAAATTTCTCTACTTAGCCCGGTTTAACCCATAATCATACCCATATGCACCAGGCGTATACCGTTAGGTTGCAATATATGCGATTATTGAGAAACAAAGAATTTTAAAAATTAGTGATCGCCTAAAATCGTATCAATTTCCAAGTCATGATTTTTAAATTTTATATGTGGATCATGTGATATTGTTAAAAAATACCACTTCTGTTAATATAATGTCGATGTCAATAAAAAAAAAATTAAAAAAAGAAATTTACATATGGTATTAGTAGATAATTCAATTTTATAGTTATTTTAAACAAATGGCACATTTACAAAAATTGAGCATTATAATCAGGAGTATGAGGTTGCTCGATGTGTGTCCCACATAATGGAAACATGTCTTGCCTTGGATCCCTAAAAGAGCGTGCTGGCATGCCATCCAATCTGAAGATGGTACCCGTGTACTGCAGCGAATTTCAGAGTCCCCTGTTCCACTTTTTAGGAGAAAGTTTTATTTATTGTATATAATACGTCTCGTATGTTGTGTCTATACGTTTTGGATGAGTGCATGTATTTATTAGCGTGAATGGCGAGGAGTGAGGGTGAAATATAACGCCGCCCCTCGAACGTTGAGAGAGTATGAGTGTAATTAGTTTGAGTAGAGGTCGGTGCAAGAATATCAAGTACTCCACCGACCAAACGGAATGACGGTATTGTATGCATGTATTTATTTGTATGTATGTAGTGTTTGAAAGTGTAAAGAGAATATAGACTTAGTTGTGGGCTCAAATTACCTACTTTTCGGAACCCCAATTCAAATCATCCAATAATAAATCAGGATAAATTCAACGAACTTTTGTTAATTAAGTACTAAATGTATTCGATTTTACGTAATTGCGATAAATATATCGGAAAAGCTCGTTTTCCTGAAGCTTACTTTCTATTACTTCTTATAACATTAAATCCCAAAGAATGTCTTACCTTGCATTGGATTGCAATGACAGCTAGCATAATAGGAATTATTATGCTTTCGTTACTTAAGCTTCATTTAAGTTAGGTACTTGTAGTAATACAAGAAATCAAGGTTAAGTAACATATTTGGTAGGAGCTTGTCAATTGATTTTCATTTTATTTTAGCCAACATATGAGGTAGCACATATTTTTTATTTATCCCTTTGCGAGAGAGAGAGAGAGAGAGAGAGAGAGAGAGAGAGAGAGAGAGAGAGAGAGAGAGAGAGGTATATAATTCAATACACGCATAGACTCTTAGTGTGTTATGATTTGTGACCGTTAGCCGATAATTATTTAGAGATCGTGAGATGCGGTCAGGTGTGATGTAGGTTTCAGAAAAATATTTTCCTTATCGTGCCAACGTTTCGATCTTTATCATCTTCAGGCCCTGGGATGTAGAAACATTGTTTAAATTTAACCAATACATGTAGTACGTGGAATAAAGTGAATTTATACAATGCAAAAAAAATATTATTTTTTATATTCGATCAAATTATTTCTACTCATTCAAAGTGTTTTTTCTGCGTAAGTGTGCTGTTTAATTATTTATTTTCTTGTCTGTTAATTTAGATACTTATTCCGTCTTCTATGTAACAACCTGGGATGATCGCATTTTTTGAACAATTGTTTTGTTTTTATTTGGCAATTTATATTTACATAAATTTCATTGTTGCAATTTCAAAATTGCAGAGCATTAGCAGGATGCCTACATCAGTCTAATTCTAATTAACGGTGCCTGATTATTAGCAGTTTTAAACCGCAATTTAAAATTTGGTTTGTGAATTTTCATTCGGTCACTATGTTTGTAAAAATTCCATAAATCCCATGGATCTGTAATGATTAACCATTTTTTTTTTGTGTGTGTACAGGCTTCTAGTTATCTATTTATTTCATTCTCACTCGTCCTTCTCTCTCTCTCTCTCTCTCTCTCTCTCTCTCTCTCTCTCGCTCTCTCTCTATCTATCTATCTATCTATCTATCTATCTATCTATCTATCTATCTATCTATCTATCTATCTCTCTCTCTCCTTCTTTTTCTCTTTTTTTTCTTCGCCGTGATACATATATTTTTTTTACTTTGTTTCGCCCTTTATTTACTTAAATCCATAATTATTTTCGATTTATAACATTTATCTAGTGTATATAGTAATTTTTATGGTAGGAAAAAAAGAGATGTAAGAAGAACAATTTTGAAGTCTAAATCGAACCATGTTAATTATATAAAATTTAAAGAAACATTCATTACTGCCATGTTTCAAAGAGTGAAATAAGGAGTTTTATTTTTTACTGCACTCCCTGTTAATTACTTTGGTGATATGTGATGCAATAAGGCCTTAAAATATGTGTTTTGAGAAAAACTACAGAACGGTGATAAAATATCGTAAAAGGAAACAGAAGTTATTTTGGTTATAACGTATACCGAATGTGTTTCCTCTGCCGGTGAAATCGAAAAGGCGGGATCATTAAGTTGCGAGATTTAGTTACCAAAGGAGTGATAATCTTGTAAAAATATAGGACCTATTTCACGCCTACTCACTTCGGATTTCTATACTTAAAAGAGGACCCGGTCAAATCATCGGCAAAGAAGGGACAAATAGAAATACGAGCAAAGGGAAGCGATTGTTGTAGCCGGAACGGTAGACATGCGCTTTACATCAAAGACTTGATGGTGAAGAACGTCTGAGAATCAGTGAGCGGTCGGCAACCAGCACCGATGGAAGCCTCGCCAACGTCATGCTGGACTTGCTACAACGAGACCGACATCAACTCATTCTACTTTTACGAGGTTCGTCACACAGAAAAAAATAAAACAGGACGAAATTGAACCTGGGATGATCGCCTTTTTTGAACAATTATTTTATTTTTATTTTTTAATTTATATTTCAATAAATTTTATTATCGCATTTTCAAAATTGCAGACACGCTAGCAAGATGTTTATGAAAAAATGAAATTTGACGGATCATGGCTATTAACATTTTTAAATGGCTATTTCATAATTGGTTTGTGAGTTTTTACTCGATCATTGCATCCATAAAAATTGAATAAAATGCATGATCTATAATCATTTTTGGCGACTGTTTTTACCGGCTTCGGGAGACAAATAATATTCTGTATTTTATCAATTACTATATAAAATGTAATATCCAATCGTATACTATCAAACTTTACAATTTTTAAAACTGGTACCTGGACACAAACTCACAAAAACGCTGGTATCTAAAACACACAACAAAATATGAATTGAATATACAACACCTACAAATTATTTAAAAGATGTAGCACATAGATTTTTACTAACTGTAACTTTTTTTTAAACTGTTTTCATTATCCGTGAATTTTTTCAAAAATCAAGATCTTTTTTCTATCCTACACATTAATTCATTTTTATTTAATGCTACACAATAATTAAGACCTTTATTGTAATTTTTTATGTAATTTCTTTTAAAGACTCTAACAAAATCAAAACTAAACTTTTTTTTGTTTTTCTTTATTCATTATTGAATGTTAATGGCGTATAATCTATGTCATCTGATGTGTTCATTGAACAAAAATCAAATACAAAAAAAATCAATAGAAAAATTTAATAATTGATTCGATCTTAATTTGTTAAACCGATGAAAAAGCGCGAATTATTTTTATATTGGAATAATCGTAAAATATCAAGAAGAATCTTCAAAAAAATTATGTAGGCTACTTTTTCGACAATAACAGTAAAACTTAAATAATTTTTTCGCGTTCGTAATTAAATATAATGAGTACTATCATATAAAAGAATTGTTATAAAGCAATATAATTATTTCATTTGATGCTTTGCTTTCTTTGAAAATGGCTTTCGTGAATTCTAACAGTACCCATAGTACATTATTGCTTTTGCGGAGGTTTGTTTTAACGTTGACAATTATTATCGAACTCTTTCATGTACTGCAAATTTATAACAATTCTAAGAGAAATGTCCATAAAGAAATATATTGTTCTTGCAACGCGAACTTCGTAAGCGCGGTCTTCTTCAAAAGGAGTAAAGCTTGAATAACAATTTTCACGAAAATTACCGTAGACAGAAATTTTTTCATATGTTCTATGGATTTCAAATTAAATTAGATGGTCGACGGAGAAAGGAAAACAAGGCCTTCCCGGACTTAATTTTTTACTTTATTCTATACGTTTTGGGCTCATTGGCCGATTCTCAACGGCCATGTTGGGTAATTATCCAATTTTAGTCTCAGTACGACGGTGGATTTTAAATACAAAATAATTAAAATTTAGGTGATTTTTTTTACCTGACGAATCAAGAATGATCCATGATTTGTACTTCAAGCTTTCAAATTATCAGTACAAAATTGTTAATTGTTATATGAATTTTAACTAGAACAATTACAACCAAGTATAAATGCTTTATTTTAAAACAACCAACAAGAAATAGAAGTAAGAATAAATTATTTTTAATCAAAAGGTTCTATAAAACTTAAATTCACTAATTTCGCGGTCTGCTTGACCAATTAATCCATTACAATTAATTAAGGTTAGTTGAGATTAAAAAAAGTCAATGGCACGAGCGGGATTCGAACCCACGATCTTCGGCTTGATACGCCACCACCTGAAACTTGATCTATCGCGACCTCGATCCACGCGGACATCAACTCCCTATCTCAGTTGTATTGTTGTATAAAACTATTCTTCTACCACTTTCAAAAAAATAGGCATAATTTTCTTTCTACCATCTTAAACAAATATTGAATGTGAACATCTGTTCTGAAGAGAAAAAAAACTTTTAATAGTGAATTAGGGCTTCCTAAAACTAGAAATTTTGTATATTATGTATTACAAATTTTTAAACCCTTTCGATGATAGAATCGAAATTTGTAACTGGACTATGACTAATTATTTTAAGGGTCATCGAATTGTACAAACTAAAGCTGTCTTCAAGTTTTCGATATGTAAAAACATCCTCACTACCTTACTATTTTCAAATATAAATTTTAAACGATGTTTGACATATTTTAAGTGTGATGTAAAACAATTATAATATTTAATTAATCATTAATAGTAATTTTTTGAAAGTGTCCATCCTAATTTTGTGGAATCCATAATAATTTGGTAGGTTGGAAATAACTGGTCTTTCCCACGATAGGAATTTCCTATTGTGGAAAAGAGAATTTATTTCCAGCTCGTAATGTTATTAATAGTAACGTCATTATATCGCCAAACCATTGGTTAATACATATTCGTAAATAAATAGACCTTGATGATGACATTATATATAATTAGGGGATATAAATTTAATTTCCATGGTCTGATGACTCTAATAGAATCTTTCGTCAGTATCACCTTAACGATGAGGGGGACGATCGTTCTTCAAAACAATAATTATTATTATCTGTTTACTTTTCTTTTATTTACGATAAAATTATATTCGTCAATTTGCAACTGAGCACAAGCAGTAATTTTTATTATTTATTTATTTCAAAGCCTCAACGTCCTGAATTGTAAAAATTTTATGTGCCGAAAAGTAACCAGCGCTGCTTCAAAATATATACAAATTAGAAAAAAAAACCGGTTGTAACTGTTCATGTCAGCAAAATTAATATACAACATTTTTAAAAAAGAATCAACCTTTAGGATAAAACCAATTTAAAAATGTTAATTTAATGAAAGATTAATATATTGCATTAAATTAACATTTTTAAATTGGTTTTATCCTAAAAGTTGATTCTTTTTGAAAATCGTTGTTTATTAATTTTTTGACAAGAACAGTTAAAACCGGTTGTCTTTTTTAGTGTCAAACACCGTTTCGAGATTGTTAGTTTATATGAAAATAAAAAACTTTTCCTTGTGCACTGCATACAATTTAAAGCTGGGTTCTTACAAAATAATTTCAATGCCGAACATGCATTAACCGATTTACAAAAACCTGTTTTAAGTTAAAATATTTTTATTAGAATTTTTGTCATAATTGTTCCCAGTAGAAAATTTATTTGGTGTGGATATTTCTTTAGTTACGCTTAGCAGTCATTAATATTTATGCAAACCGTTAAACTAGCTCAAAAAATAAAATAAATGGCAAAACATAGGAACTTACAAGGAAATAGGGTTTATAAACTTTACGAATTCCATTTGTGTCTTAATGAACCAAAGAAATAAATAACTAGTGTCGTCTCCGAACTCGATTTCAATGGGAATCGCAATTATCTTCCTTCTTATTTATATTTTTAAGGGCCTGTAGGGTGAATCGTTTTGAAACTCTTTCAAAAGAAATGACAGAAAGATCCAGACTAATGGCTAATAAGTCCGAAACTTACCCCTTTTAAGCAAAAGTCGGCGCGCCGCTTGGATAAAGAGAGACCTTATGCCGAGTTCAAGTAACTTTTGTTCATTCGTTTGACTGCACTTCGTTCCACGCTTTAACTGAAACCTAATGAAATATCATATTTTAAACGCTTTTGATGTATAATTAAAACTCATACTGTTAATAATATATTTTCAAAGACTAGAAAGCCGGACAATCGTATTTCCTTGTTTATTTCAAACTATTTTTAACCGTACATTAATTACAACATAATATGTAACACAAACGAAATTAAACGAGATCAAAAATTCGTTATTTTGAATTAAAATTAAGATGGCTTTAATGAAAATTCAACAAAACACCAGAAAATTATTTAGCGATAGAATAAATTGATAGTTAAATTGTAATCTGTCAATGATTTTTTTTTCATATTTAAATACTGTATTATTAAAATTCTGAAATTTTTGGTGCCTTTAATTTGGTTTACATCACAGTAAGTCCGTTGTAAATAATATAACCATAAAAATACTTATATATAATATCAAATAAATACGATACGAGTGTCTGGTTTTTTTGTCTTACAAGTCCATATTACAAAAAAATATTTTATTTGTTGTTCAAATGACAACCTAAATTTTCATTTGCAGATTCAATAGGTCTATTCGATTTTTGTTTAAGAAATGACAAAAACTAGAAGAAAATCGTTTCTGAATTCGTTAGATATAGCTAAAATAAAACAACAAATACTTTTAAAATAATTTGGCTTTTCGACAAAAAATATTTTTTTAAGCTTTACTTTTTGGTTTTTTTAAGTTTTCAAAGTGTTCTTTGTAAATTCACCACGCGTATTCGATTTTTAAAATAGTAGAACGATTTGATAAACGGTTTAAAAAAACCTTAATATTGCCGAAATAACACGAAAATACTGCTTAGAAAAAACTTCATCTTTGGTTTTATGGCAATTTTTTAACGTTTCTGTTTGGTTTAAAACTATATTATAAACATTTATTTAAACTTTAAAAGTACTGCGTTCTAAAAAAACTGTACCGATTGGAATCAATTTATTTACGATAACTGTTTTTTCATCTAGTTGGTCCGTTAACCGGAAAATTTTGCTTGTTGGTCAACCATCCGTCCCATTTTTATTGGCCTAAAAGTCTCATAAGCTTTAAATTTGAACGAACCCCAAAGAAAATTATCTAAAGGCTTCAAGTTTTACACACCAAATGGAAAAGTTAATCACAAACGCATTTTGAATTTTCTAACTTATTTTGAATAAACTAATTCACCTATTATTTTAGAAATTTCTTAGCTCTTTATGGATCGATTTGCAAATGACTTTTGCCACATTTTTCAAATTAAGTTTTCCCTATTTTGTATAGTTTTTTAAGAAACCAGGAGTTATACTTGTTTTGTTTTTTCTATATTCTAGTCAAACTTTTTGGGAAAAATTTTATTTTTTCAGAAATAGAAAATACAATGCAGTAACAATAATAATTATTAATAAAACATGCACTTTCACCATAACAAAAAATACACCCAATAAAAATTAAAAATTTGGAAACATAAAATTATCATTTTGGTCTCAAGAATTTTATATAGATTTTCTTGTATTCGGGTTTAAAGGAGGCCAAATTTGTTCTGACAAAATAAAAACTGCTTTATTTAACGCTGTCTCTATCATTGCAAGGGAAAAATTTCAGAATCATAATAACGAAAAGATGCAAACGCAAGTTTTCAATTTTGGTTCCAGCCGTACACATTTCAGCCACGAATCCTTAGTTTACTACTGGAAAAAATCAATATAAAAGCTCATAGGTATCGCAAAGCATAAATAAAAATACTCTAAACAATTCAACTGGGCATAAGCCACAAACAATTGTATATAATTTTTCATGTTCAACTGTTTCGGGTTCGGGGTCAAGATTGGCACTTTTTAAACCTGAATCGTTTTACAAATTCTGCAACTGAAATTTTGAAAATTTTGTTTAAAAAGAAGACTTATATCGTTGGGTTGGGTACTTAAGTCAAACTAATTTCTGGAATTATAATAAATTTTTTATTGATTTTTTAGTGATTTATTTTATTTATATTCCCCGTAAGTAATATTCCATTTATTTCTACTGAAAGGTTCGCGGATTTTGAGGCTGCGTTACTGAATTTGATCCACCTGTAAATCCCGTTTGTTGAGCCCATTTAAATTGTTTTTAACAGAATTTATAAATGAACGAACTTCATAAAATTAAAAATATCTTGAAGCTTTTCCTTTCTTTTATTTACTTTCACTCTTTACATAATTGATATTTCATATCTCTTTTATTTACCAGATATTGTTTTTTTACGTTATTTTTTCCGTACTGTTTGTACTTAGACTCTTGTAGTGTCCAGCCTACAATAAATAGAGCATAATATACCATTTGTACAAGGAGTTGTACACCGAAACACCTTACTAAGAGACAGTCATTGGGCCACTTTTGTCCTATTTTTGAAGATGCCTTTTAAAAAGAGATTTCTATAAACTAATAACACGTTAGTTACATGTACATGCAGGTGTGGACTTCAGGATCTTTTAAAATTTTACTTCTTAACGTATTACTAGGCATCAATGTTTGAGCAATGTTTGAACATTAGGGCTCCAAAACTTTTCTTAGGTTTTTAAATGTTTTTTTTTTTCAAAGATTCTTTTCTTTCTTTTAAAGTTAATCTTTACAGGATGGGATTAGGCGTAAACACACTAGAAACTAAAAACACTAACTAAACTAACTAACACTAAAAAAATTGAACTAATGGGACTTCACAAAAAAAAAATAACAAAAAAATATTGGATTTGAGGGAGAAGAAAGACAATCATGGAATCCCATTCAATGAAACGATAATTTTAAATAAATAAAAGGTTTTTAACACTCAAATTTATGTTAACTTAGAAAAATTAACAACTAATCTTGCCTATCCTCTAGTCAGTGGCTCGCTACACAGTCAGACGGAAGGACAATTAGGGCGACCCTTAAGTAGAGAATTTAAATACATAGAAAATGTTTCTTCCATGTCTGTGCAAGTGTCGGGTAAAAGGAATTGTCCCTAAACGGAACAAAAGCTTATTAGATTTTTCATTCTACTTGTAAAATTAATAAAAACACATGAACACTGACAATTAAAGGATTTTTTCTTTTTTACGAGGTTTCGCAACAGCAGAGGTTATATAAACCCTCAGGGTGCCGGTGTTTTTGAAAAAAAGCCCATCTATAAGTATGTCGGGTTCGAATGCAGGGCCACTGGATTCGAACCCGGGACCTTGACCTTACAGTGATGAGCGCCGTGTCAAAGACGAAACCTCGCGGCCACCGACGCCCCCTAAGGATTTTCTTTACAAAATGTATGCTGAAATAGAAGTATATAACATATAATTAATAAGGGATATATGTTTCAATTGATAATTTTGATTTGGCTGAAAGAAAAACATTGAAAATGCATTAAGATACCTTAAAAACGGTGTGAATCATTGAAAGGAAAAGATCATAGTCAACTGGCTCACCGTCATGGTTAAGGTTAAACCAAGCAACACCAAATTTTGTCTATAACAATTTATTTTTGCAATGTTCTGAAGATTCATCGAACGGATTAAAAACAAGAAAAGCAAAAAAAAACTTAATAATTTTTGAGTGTGGTGATTAGTGACCGTTAGTCGATAATTATTCAAGAATTCGTGAGATGCGGTCTGGCGTGATGAAAGCTTCAGAAAAACATTTTCTTTATCGTGCCAACGTTTCGAACTTTATTGTGATCACCTTCAGAGCCTAGGATTTGTAAGCATAGTTTGAATTTAACAAAAACATGTAGGATGTAGAAAAAAGTGAATTTATACAATTCAAATTAATTTTTTTTATATTCAGTCAAAATATTTCTACTCACTCAAAGTGTTTATTTTCTGCGTAGTTCTAGTATGTTTTTCTGAGATCTACATCTCATCAGACCGTACCTCACGATTTCTGACTAATCATCAACAAACGGTCCCAAATCACTATACAAATGGTCTGAAGTTTTGCCTTGCAAAGTGGATCATTTGGATTTAAATTTCCAATAAAAAATATATACGTATAGAAGGCCCACAGTATCCAATGACTGATATTAGATTTATAAATTTGGTATGATTATTTAATTTTGATTCAATTTAATTGCAAGGCTCAGAGACATATATGATTAACTTGTCAACTGGAACAAATTCAATGCAAACACTTTTCCCGCGAAACGTATGGCTAAGCCAATTGCATTTTTTCAAACAAAAGTTGCCCAATTGTCTATATTTTGAAGCCCATTTGCAAGTTTAAATTAAACGAAATTTTTAATCAAAGTTTAAATCAAATAATTAGGTATCATGATCACTTTAGAAATCCACTGTATCCGCAGGTTTTAGGCTTCACTAAACCTTACAACAACACTATGCAATAAATATTCCGAAATCGTGAGATGCGGTCTGGTGTGATGTAGGTTTTAGAAAAACATTTTCTTTATCGTGCCAACGTTTCGATCGAGAATATCTTCAAGGCCTGGAATTTACAAACATTGTTTACATTTACCAAATACATGGAGGATGTGGAAAAAGTGAATTTATGCAAAATGGAAATTAATTATTTTTTTCAATGAAAAATTTTTCTACGCACTCGAAGTGTTTGTCTTCTGTATGATTGTGCCTTGTTGCGTGTCGTGTTGAGAGTGTCAGTACACATCCTAACTAATCCCAGGCCCTGACGATGATCTCAATAAAAATCAAAAGGTTGACACCATAAAGAAAATGTTTTTCTAAAACCTATATCACACCAGATTGCATCTCACGATTTCGAAATAATTATCGATTAACGGTCACTAATCACCACACACTTTGTGTCTATACGTGTATTGAATTATAAAACTCTCTATTAGTGTGGTGATTCACTATGCAATAGCATTTTCACTTACCCACACAAAACTTACATCCTAGCAAAGGATTGAAATACAACTTGAAATCGAAAAATAAATTTAATGGCAACGAAACGTTCATAAAAAATCTATATTAAAACCGTCAAAGTATATAAGCAGTTCAGAAATTGTCTGTATTATAAGAAACAACCACCTTTGGCCCTGTTTTTACATTCGGTTATCTCCGTCATATGTTTTTCCCTATTCCAACTTAATATTTTAAGCCCATTACTTTATTTTGTGGCGCTTTTATACTTTAAGTCACTACCATTATGTATCAGAGTCAGTCCGACCATCTTCTCATGTCTGGCCCAGTTCCACTTAAACCTTTTCTACCGAGTGAATTAGGTCTGTTCAGTTATCATTTTTCCCACTAGAAAGTTTCTAATTTTAATTTTTAATTTAGTGTCTCATATACTCCGTCTCTGAGTTCTTTGTCTGATCTCCAATATGATTCAAATTTGCCATGACAAGGATCAACATGGAACAATATCAATTGTTTTGTTTCTTATGAATTCCAGACAGAATTCAATTCTAAAGAATACACATTTTTAAATTAAAAGATAAACTTGAATGCAAATAACAAACAAGTAAATGGTGATATATGATTACTCTTAGTAAATCTGATCTTCTGAATTAGTCACCCAGTTTTAAATTAAAAGCTTATAAACATTTTCGAATAGTATTCCGAAATTGTGAGATGCGGTCTGGTGTGATGTAGGTTTCAGAAAATCATTTTCTTTATCGTGCCCACGTTCGAGTGTTGTCTTCTGTGTAATTGCGCCGGTTTTGCAATCACATAACGACAAGAATGGCATATTTACACAGTAAACAAATCTTCTAGCCCTGAAGATGATTTCAATAATGATCGAAACGTTGACACGATAAAGCTAATGTTTTTCTGAAACCTACATCACACCAGACTGCATCTCACGATTTCCGAATAACCATCACTAACGGTCATTAATCACCACACATTTTTGGCTAAAGAGTGATAAAAACCATCAGAAATAAGTCATTGGAAGGACCTAAGGACCTTAAAACAACCTCGAGACTATCTCAATCCTTAATCCTTTATATTTTGTACCAGCGTTGGTTGGTTTCTCTTAGCCTTCTTCCTCCGACTGCAGTGTTGTGAATAAAAGGAAAAAAAACCATATCAAAATCGTCATAGCAAAAGTACATTAATATTTTATTAATTGTAATTATATGTACATACCGGGTGGACAACAATCTGAACAATGTGTAATCTTTCTTTTTGTAAGCTGTCTATGATTTCGAGGTTATCAAATAAATAAATTCCAATTTTTTGGTTTTAGAGCATAAAACCAAAAATCTAGACATATATCTTAGAAATCGTGCTGTGCAAGTATTCAAGAAGGTGCACTTCAAATAATATAATTTCAAAAAGAAGAAGTAAAAAATTATTCACAAATCAAATTATTTAAAAATGTAACAATTCTAAAATAACGACGACGTTTAAAAGTTATGTTTTTCAGAAAGTACATAACATCACAAACAAATAAGTCTACACTTTCCACGTTTTGCTTGAAATCTTAAATAATAATAATAATAAGCTTTTTCAAATTTGTTGGAATTTATAATGAGATTTAGGCCTCTTCCCAAATAGTTGTACCATTGAATGTTTGCCTGCTAATGTTTAAATGAGAGCTATGCGTGATTTCTTTTTTTTTCAGAAATTTTTGAGGCAACGGAACGGAAAAATGAAATGGACTAAAACTACAAATTGTGGGGTAATAAACTGCAATGCCGAAAATCGCAATTTAAATAATAAATCGAGTCCCTCCCCCCAAAAAAAGGGATAAAGAAAAGATTTGTTTCTTATTATCGTTATGTAGGGGGGCCGCGGTAGCCGAGTGGTTAAGGCGTCAGACTCTCGGCTAGTAGACCCCGCGGTCGCGGGTCCCAAAAATGGAGCCAGGGTATAGTACAATAAGCTGTACAGCTGCAGGGCTCTGTCCCTGGTATCCATCCATCCACGATCGTTATGTAGAATTAGTTTATTTATCATATTTGAATGGAAGAATTATGATATGATAAGGATGAGCCTATACTCATGCTGAGACTATCGCTACTACGACTCCATCGTTATTATTAGCCATAGAAGCTGCTCCTATAGGAAATGTTATATTATGGAACAAAAATTTAGAATTCTAATTTTTTTTTAAATAGATTTTATATGTTATTTAAAATGTGATTTTCGCAAACATTTGGCCTTCCAAATTAAGAGTTTTAACAGGATAAATTAAACCTTGGATGGCAATAAGAAAACTAAGAGTGAATGTTTGGAGTCAGAGCTTTATAGCACTCGGAAGGGCTACGCTACGTTAGAAGGTTTGGGATGTTAGGGCATGAAATGAACTTGGCCGTTAAAACACCCTTAAAAATTAATAATAATAATAATAGGGAGATCACGTGACTATAAAACAGAGCACAAACACGAATTTCCGCTCCGGGAGGTATACTTATAAAATAAGCGTATGATGGTGGTTTGTTCGTGGTAGCTTGGACGTTCGTTTGTCATTCTAATGTTTTTGGTTAGGTACGTTCAATCGGCTATGTTTTGACGATTAGGCGGGGTGTTAGTTTTTAGCTCAGATTACATAATGGGAAAAGCTGGGGCTGATTCTCCCTGGAAACCTGCTTTTAGGGTCGGGTAAGGCTCATTTATTCATTTTTTCTCTTTTTCTTTTGTCACCTGTTTTTTTTTTTTTTTTTCAATTAAAAAAAAATCTTTCAAAATTCAAAATCATTTGCGGTCGAGAAGCCACTTGATACCGTTTACTCCTTCTAAATAGAACTCCTTGTTCGGCTTTTTCTCCTATTGGTGCGAGACATTTTGTCATCTGTAGGTCACATGGGAAATATAAAGGCGGCCTTCATTCACTTTCGCCAATAAGAATATGTAGAACAACAAACTGAAAAAAATAGGGAAAGTAGAAAACTTAAAAAAGTTCGTGACGGTTTAAGTATATTGAAGCATTGAGGAACAAGGTAGTGGGATAATGCAAATCTACATCAAAAAGTCTGGAGATAGTGGCGTGCGATATCATTCGATTTGAGTAAAATATCGAGTATTTTCTTTCCATACTAACTTCTCCAACACCTTCCCATAAAAGCCATCATATTCATTACATATCTATTTAATTCTGTTCTTCGTACAATTAACTTCTCTATAGCTTAGAAGCACTCGTATATTGGAATGTTCCTTAAGCCAAAAAACGTCAACACATTGTACTACTTCATACAGGCCAATAAGTTTACTACCTACGTTGGGTAAAGTTTTAGAAAAAATCCTATTTAAAAGAATTCTTCCGATTTTAAATTCTCAAAACATAATCCCAGCCCATCAATTTAGTTTTCGCAACCGCCACTCAACTGTCCAGCAGTGTCACCGTGTGGTAGACGTTATTTCGTCCTCCCAGTACAGTACTGTTCCGGGGCCTTCCTTGACGTAAGCCAAGGTTTTGATCGAGTTTGGCACCCGGGCCTGCTGTTCATGCTCAAGGACATCCTTCCATCTCGTACTACACAGTTACATCACTGACCGATTCTTCCAAGTCATTGAAGGCCGAATGGCCTCTTCATATTTTCCTATCCATGCTGGTGTTCCTCAGGGTAGCGTTCTGGCCCGTACACTGTGCCAGGTTTTCACAGCTGACATGCCAACTCATCCCGAAACCACCACATTCACATTTGCAGGCGATTCGGCAAGTCTCTCTAGCAACTCCGACCTTGTCGTTTCCATTCGAAACCTCCAACAACACCTCATACTAGTAGAGTCTTGGTGTAAAAAGAAAAGGATAAAATTTAACACGGAAAAATCCACCCACATTACCTATCTCTCCTCCTGTTTTCTTAAACTACACTCCCCTCCCAACTGCGGACAAGGTGCGGTACCTCGGATTGTACATCGACAAACGCCTGACGTGGAATCCTCACACAAGTCTGAAACGTCAGGAGGTTATGACAAGATTTAGAATTCTTGCACAACTTCTTGACAAACGCTCGAATTTACCTCTCAAAAATAAAAGACTGCTTTACATCCCCATAATTAAACCGATTTGGACTTACGGACTGGAAGTGATGGGTTCAGCCAAACATTCCGATATCCACCGCATTCAAATTGCCCAGTTTATAATACTACGAAAAATACTAGATGCTCCATTTTATGTATCGAACCAAACTACACATACAGATTTATATATTCCTTTCGTACAAGATACGTTCCCGTTACCGTAAATTTCACAAAAACCTCCCAACTAACGTAAAACAACACATCAGAAAGCTCGCATCCCGATGAATCCCCTCAAACCCTCCTCGCCGACTGAAGAAACAATGGCCGCGAGATCTTCTAGGAAGTGATGTTGATAACAGTGAAAGTGATAATGACACACGTATCAATTGAACACACAATATTATTGTTACATTGTAGTAATAGCAATGGGTGTTTTCTCCACTCTTGGTTTTCATTTTGTTTTGTTTTAATTACAGTTCTCATTGTTACTTATTACCTACTTTAAGTTAGTTGTAACACACACAACGTACAACGTCACAGTTGTATACAACTACTGTATCGAATCCTTTTTGTTGTATCGGAAAATATACCCAAATAGATTTTTTATCGAGGGTTCAAGTAATCTTGAATTGTTATTTACTGTTCGAAACTAACCTCTCGTCAAACTGGGACTTGACTAGTTACTGTTAAGAGCGCCTACCAGCGGCATGTGCCAACAAAGTTAATCGGGATTTTTAATTGGTAGTCGGTAACTCTGTTGATAATTCGGGAAATACTTAATTCTTTCCCGTGTCGCACCTAGCACGTTAAATTTTAGTCATGCCCTATAAAACGTTTTTGTCTTCAAGTCCTTAAAATGTGTTCGCCTTCATTCGCGTAGGTAGATATCTAATCATGTCTATTCCCAAAGGCATAAGGCAATTTCACTAAGAAAACTTCATCGTCAGTATTTTGTACTCTCTGGGGAAAAAAGTGGGAATATGCCGTACCTTTTCAAACATTGAAAGCCAAACACCCGTTGATCAATTTTCTCAAAACTCGATAACGATAAAATTGAGATATGAATTATGTCGACATGCGTTGGCAGCTTTTCCTTATTCTTACCTACCTATCCACAGTATGAAAAGCTACTTAAAAATGAAGAAAAACTGCAATTTCTCGATTTTTTACGCGTGAGCGTATTTTAACCAAAGTGCATGATAATAAGCTGATGATTTATTAATAAACAAAAAAGTAATCTTATGAGGAGTAGCGAATATTTTCTGGTATCCCACGTCACTATCTGGAGGCCTGATTTGTCCTTCCCATTTTCGCCGGTTAACGAGATTTTCAGCCGGAAATGTAATGGTTTCTTACAATAAAAAGAAGAACGAAAATATATAAAAATTGAAAATTTTGTGTTCTTATATACTTCTGGAAATGTATTCAATAAAAATAAACGCAATTATGTTCAGAGTGGGCATTATTGATAGGGATATACCGGATTTTGAATAATCAGAATGTACATCCGTATATTGGGTTTGTGACCAGACTGAAAAGAGGCTTTACCGTATATTTGTCTAAGAAAAAAGGCGGTCAAACATGACTCAATAGGTCAAAAGGAGTGTAGGCCGGATTTGTCCATCCCAGTCTCGCCGGCTAACAAGATTTTCAGCCGGAAATGTTGGCGGGAGAGGAAAAAAAAAGTTCGCCCAACAAATTCCAAAGTCACCGGCGACCTCTCGACGACGGCCGTTTATTATTATCTTACGCGGAAACTTAATCGAATTACTTATCAAGTAAAAGGTCGGGGCTTTCCGCAGAATTAATTAGCCTCTAGTTGCGATTAAAGCGGCCCTCCTCTCGCAGTGATTTTCGAGGCGATAAATCCTCCTCACGGCACAACGTCAGTTAGTAGTTTTTCTTACGTTTAGCAAGAAACAGAGCTCAGACGTGAATAGAATGCGGAAAAGTCCCGCAGTATTTCACTCAAAAGCATATCTTTGATATTTAATTTCAAGAACCACACAAACACTTTTGTCAAGAACAAGTTATTCGATATTTCTACTTGGTATAATACGCATTTCCATTCTATAAATCAGGCCAAACCAAACAAAAAGTTTTACAAAAGAATATAAATCAAAAGGATTTTTTGCTTTCCTTAAACTACTCTTATTTCCAGTATGCATAGATTGTCGTTTAGATCTTCGCGAGTTGATACTTCACATGCCTAAAAATAACACAAAAGATTTTTCTTGCACAAATTCTATTTAAGATCAAGAATGATTAATAATATAAGTGAGAACGATAAACAAGCTGATATATACATTAACATTTTTTAAATAATTTAGCCAATAAAAATGAAATAATAATTATGTTAAAATTAATTAGCTTATTTGCTGTTGCAATATGGACTTAAAAAATCATGAAATTCAACGCTGTTTCTGGGAGTTAATTAATTATTCTTGCTAAAGTTTTGGTTGAGGTAAAAAGTCAGTGTCATGAGCGAGATTCGAACCAACGATCTTCGGTTAAATACAAAGCTACTCGACCACTTGACGTGAATCGATCTTTTCGGACACCACCTCTCCATCTCATCCTACAACCATTCGAATTATCCTTCTTTTTGCCATTTCCAATCTATTTATCTTGACCAAGACCTTAAAAAGAATAATTAATCGATTGAAAGAAGTAAATTGGTCAATTGGATACGAAAACTTAAATAGATTAATAATTAAAAATTAAACGAGAAGTGTCACTTTACGAAACAGCTCCCCCGTAGCCTCTTCGTAAGTCGCTGAGAAACCGATCCGATTACGCGACATTTGAAAATATTAAAAAGAGGGAAAATTCGAACGGTTGTAGGTTGAGATGGAGAGGTGTCCGACATGATCGAAGTCACATTAGCTCAGGCAGCCGAAGGACGTGGGTTCGAATCCCGCTCGTGAGACCGACTTTTTATCTCAACAAGACCTTAGAAAGAATAATTAATTAATTAACAGAATTAACTTGGTCAATTGGCCACGAAAACGTAAATGGGTTGTTTTAAATGTTTAAATGTTTTATTTCGAAATATATTTTTCACTGCCTTATAGACAAGTGGCATTAGGAATTAATAAAAAGAAGCAGACTTGTAGTGAAATTGTTTTACGAGTAATAATTAACGCGATAATAATTATTAAAACTGGGACAAACTGAGTCTTTATTGGAAAAGTTATTGGTTCCTGAGTTAAGAAAAAAGATTTTTTCAAAGGTGTTTGTCAACCCTTTAAACATTTTTTAATGAAATAAAAATCACTAATTTGTTTCATTAAGATTTATGTAAGAACAAAAACCTATCGCTAAAATTCGTGATAGTGGAATTAAAATGTAATAAATAGATTCATTCAATGAAGCACAAAAATCATTGATGGCGTTAGGAAATTTCCTTTTTCGAGGAAACCAGTCGGTTATTGCTTTTTGGCATTCCTTTAATAGTAATTTTTTAAACTAAATTATCGAGTCTTGTATTGCATTAAAAATAACAATAATAACGAAATGTAACAACAGAATTTTTATGGTGAAATAACAAGCAATTGTACGAAAGAAATGTATAAATCAAAAACAATGTGTTTTTTAATGACATGTTATGACATGAGGGTACAATTCGTGATTATTGTTCTTTTTAATTGTTTCCATTAATTGAGGCTTTAGTTGAAAGAAAAAGTCAGTGTCACGAGCGGGAATCGAACCCACGACTTTCGGCTAAATGCACCGCTGTTCTATGACTTGAGTTATCGTGTCTTCGATCCACTCGAACAGTAACTTCTCAGCTCAACTCCACCTTTTGAAATTTCCCTACTTTTTGCCATTTTTCAAGAGATTACCACGATGGCTTAACGGGTAGAACAGCGACGTATTTAGCCGAAGGACGTGGGTTCGAATCCCGTTCGTGACCTGACTTTTTTATCTCAACCTAAGCTTTAATTAATAGAAAATAATTTATTTGTTCTCCCAGACAAGAAACCTAATGGATGTTATTTTTAATATAATACAAGTTTCGATCAATTAAGTAAAAGAATCAATATCAAAGGAGTTATTCTTTCCAGTCCCGCCGGCTTACAAGATTTCGGTCGAAAATGGGATCGCGGTAGAGTTTGATTGTCCTAAAATTAAAAAAAAAAAAAAAATTAATAGAACATTGTTATTCGGGATGCCATAAATCAATCGGCATTAATGTCTTGCAAAATACACTTTTAACAAATTTACATAGTATTAATAACAATAATAACAAATGGATTATTTTCTTAGATTTGGATGCAGACAGTCTTTAAATCTGTTTGTGGTCGTGCTTTGAATATCAAACGTGCTTTTGTCTCCGCTATCACGGTTTCTCGGGGAGGGAATCAATTCTAAGTAAATCTATACCGCCTTGGGAAGGAATGATTTCCGGAAGGGACAAAGAGTTCAAAAATCATAAGCGACCACCGTGAAAAGAGGCCCTGGCTAATCAAAGAGAAAAAAGAGGCACCATCCGATTTGTACGCTACTAATAAAAGCCTTAGGGATGAAATTGGCCGGATTGAATTGAGCGAGACTAAGATGAATCCCCATTGATATTGGAAGTGGGACTACTTTGCGATTCTAGAGGCTAATGTTCCTTCCCTTTATTGGTTCTCTCCCTCTGGTAATGACACATTCCTACAAGCGGCCTTAAGTTCACCTCTTTGGCTTGAAATGAAAAATAAATAAAATCATCCTTTTACACGTATTAAATATCCTTATTCAATTGGTGTAAGATTTTTTTTGTCAAAGATAAATTGTCAACTAAATATGTCATACCAATATCACTACGTAAAACAAAAAATGTCAGAATGCATCTACATACAGTGAATATAATAGTGCTTATAAAATCGATACGAAGTGTGAAGAAACAAATCAATATTTAACTTTAGTTGCTAAAAAAATAAATAAATAAAACATTTGAAACATAATCCAAAAATCTAGGGTTTGCGATAAAGTAGAGAAATATTTTACATTATCCACTATCACTATCTACAATATTATTTAATTTCAAAAATCAAGAAATACAGACTCAATGATTTTAATGCTGTACTGTGATGGAACTATTTTTCGTCAAAATCGTGAGCCGTAAAAAAAAAATGTTTGCGAAGAAATATTGCACCAAGTTTTTTCTAAGAAACGTACATGACGAGATTGATACATTTATTCGTTTCACGAATAAATAACAAATGATACAAGTATTTTTCAAAACATTTTTGTTTTATTCCAAGAAAATTGTGTCGTTTATTGAGCACAAAGTTGGTCAATTATCGAGGGATTAGATGCTCTCCGTTTACCCGCACTGTTTGTTTATGGAAATTTGTTTGCATAAAGAATTGATTCTTTTTAACACAATATTACATGCTTTACATTATCATAATGAATATATATAAATAAAAAAAATTTTGTAATATAGTAAACCTGTACGAATATAACACTTATACTAAAAAAGTCCTTGCTCACTAGAACGTAACATACTAGGACCGGTCAGGCAGGTCTGTAACGCGTATGGAAAAACGTTTCGTGGCCGTCCTGTTTTTGCTGTCATACATTTCTTTTTTAAACACGAGGCATTTGTGAACTTTTTTTGGAGTGAACAGGGATTTCTGCATAATAAAGTATGGCTATTAAATTTATTAAATTATAATTATATTATTAAAACGAGAATTGTCCATATAACCGCCATTATTTTGGACCAGGAAGAGGAAAAAACACTAGACGCTACTGGATTCACGAATCTCTACGAAATTGGGTAACAAATTTTTTTTTCTTCTTTTTTTACAGCAGAGGTCATATAAACCCTCAGGGTGCCGGTGTTTTTGAAAAA
>CM077099.1:12154763-12175055 GCA_039619505.1 Cimex hemipterus | reverse complement strand
TCTCTCTCTCTCTCTCTCTCTCTCTCTCTCTCTCTCTCCCTATCCATCCACCACACTCACACCCTCTCACTGGTTTTGTTTCTTTCTTTATGTGTTTATTTTTCTATAATTTAGCAAATGAAATGTTTCTTTTTATTGGTTCCGTCGCATTCTCTTTTTCTCTCTCCCTCACTCGCTCAATCGCTCACTCACCCTCTCTCCTTATCTATCACACTCTCTCCCTGACACACACACACTCTCTCTCTCTCTCTCTCTCTCTCTCTCTCTCTCCATCTCACTGTGTCTTGCTCTTTTTCTTTCCCTTTCTTGCTAACCTAAGCAGTCCCTTTCGTTTTAACAAAACATTATGTACCTATCCATCCCCCTTCGTGTATAATTCTGCATTTTTACTTTTTGTTTTTGCTCTCCAAATAATCATGACTGAATAGCTGAACAATAATACAAACGCGATATCATTCGGCGGATTGTAACCGATGCCATTATGCATCAAACTGTTAATATCATTTTACCAATAGTCTCAATTTACTATTAGTTTAATATCAGGAGGTGTAACTTATACATAACCAGCAACATCAACCTTTCGAGTAGGTTTATCATCTTGGAGCTATAAATGTTAGATTATTTGGAAGTTATTTCAAACTCTTGTTAATTAATTAAGGCTTTCGGTGAGATAAAAAAGACAATGTCACAAGCAGGATTCGAACCCATGACCTTTGACTAAATACGCTGCTCTACTACTTGAGCTATCGTGATCATCTGCTCGGACACTAACTTCCATCTCAAACCCAACTTTAAAATTTTTCCTTCCTTTTTCCTGTTTTTCCACGTCTTTCATTTCAAACGTTAAACAAACAGGCTGTTTTGACGAAGAAATTGAACAAAAGTGATTAGCTATGGAGAAACAATCTGAGAATGTTTTTGAAAGCATGGTACCTATAAATGTATTTTATTTTAGTTTTGCCATTCTTCACTAATATTTATTATTTTTGTTTTCCAATCATCTTATTCAACTTTGTTTGGTACATACTGCTCAACAACTCTTTTTTTCCAACCACTTGGGTCATTTGTTACTTTGATTTTTTAATCCCAAAGGTGCACAATGCGTGTTATATCCGTGGCAGGCGGAAACCACGGAACCGCCGCCCCGCCGTTGTGCGACATTTAAGATTACTCCATTTCTGGCCAAAAATTCTCTCCAAACAAAGGTTTGGGATTATAAGAAAGTCAGTCACGGTTTTTCTATCCCCTAATGAAACTGGTGACCGTATGGATCCTGGAATCCAATCCAGAAAACTTGGGAGTTCAAGTTGAACATGTGATAGACGCGCTCGCGCGCTTACACACACAGACATACATGCATGCACGCATCTATCGAGAGTCACTCTACATTCATGCAGAACTAAAAAGGAGATAGAAATCCATCCAGCCATCCAAGAGCTAGCTCCTGGTCGTTAGTGGTATTAGGGAAGAAGTTCGGCGGATCCACGTTTGGCGATGATTACAGTCTTTCTGTAACCCAGAAGGAGCCGTATTCGCTACCGTATGTCACATATATTTTGGATCGACTCAGGGATGACAGAACTTAACGTCCATTGATCTGCTTATTGGCAACGCTGCAGAAAAAATTTGGTTGTGATAAAACTGCCTTTACAACAGTTTTAATGTCAGGGGTGTTCTACTATCTAAAGATGCCGTTGAGGCTACACAACACTCCCGCTACGTGGCAGAAGCTAGCGAAAGATTTTTGGGGTCGTACATAGAACATCAAATGTTTGTATATTTGGATCATTGTTATAGTCACTTCCGATTTCCAAAAGCTCCAGACGTCATTCGGAAGACTACTCAGCGCTGAGTTGTCTGTCAGAAGAAAGATCGTTTTTTCACCCAGAATTTAAGGTGCGTAATGAACCAAAATTGACTCTAGATATACGTAGAAAAAGTCTCCACTATTATGGACTACCCGGTACCTAAGAGTGTACTTTGGTGAGTTGGCAAAGAATGGGCTTGTGTCGAGTTCCATCGCTTTGTACCAAATTTTGCTTCAGTGGTATTGCTGAAGTAGTGAAGAAATCAAAAGAGTGGCATTTGGGAGAAGTCCAGCAACGGGACTTCAAAAAGCCTTTTGTTCCTTAAACTCACGCCTCGAGTTGAGGGGGGTTGCGATTTTGAGTCAGGTAAAAAGACATAAACCAGTGGGAATGTACAAAAACACAGTAAAGATATCTGTGCATATCTGATATCAGTAAAGATATCAAAAAATCTCCATCAGGTGTATACAATATCGTAAAACAGAAATTACGAAGACCCATAGTTGTTAAACATTACCTGTGATCCGATGATAGAATACAAATTTATGTAAAAAATTTAAACGCTCAGCTTTTTTTTATTCAAAACGTTTTATTCTAAACAAATTATTTTGTATTTAGTGTTCCACATTAAAACTGGAAACGGTCGTCAATAAGGAAAAAAAGGAAAGGACGTTAGTTAAACCGAAGTCAGTTCACGACCTACAATAACCGGATAGCAAGTTGTGCTGGTAAGAGTCTCTGGGCAGTTAGAGATTCTAACAGCTATTTGACTCCGTCCCAGTATACAATTAGCCTCCAATTTGGCTCCTCAAGTGATATACGGCCACTTGGATTTAACCCGTTGGAGCTAAACGGAATCCCCGAATTCCCCTTGACTCGGCTGCTCCATTAAGTAAAGTTTATATTCAAAGTACTGCTTTAATTGATTCAAATAACACAATTTGTAGCGATTATGGTACAATCATGGTTTTTAAAAAAAGTATGCTGAAGGTTTTCCTTCCTTTTATGGTTTATATTATTACTTATTAGTCCCTATGTCACCTGATCATGATTTCTTTCTGCATTACGATTAACTCATATTTCCCTCTTTACGATTTGTTCTTAACTCATTAATATTTTTAGGTAGTGATCTTGTTAACGTTTTATCAACCCCAACGTGTCAACGTTCAAAATTAGGTTAAAAGGTCAATTTTTGGTTGTCGTTTCCAACCAGCAATCTAGCATCGCAGTAGATTACTTTATCAATTACGATACTGCTACTGTGTAAAATCTTTTTTCTAAAATACCGGCAACCCGAGGGTTCAAATAACCTTTTAGTCGAAATACCTCGCTAAAAAATTTATTTTTATAGTAAATTGTATTTTTTCGTAAAAAGTATGTAAAATGTTGACAACCGGAAAAAGAATACACATTCTATTAATGTCCTTTTATTTTCCGCTAGGAAATCCATCTAAATAAGAGGTCAAAAATCTGATTATCTTGTTGATCCAGTTGTGCCCTACAGTTTATATTGGGGATGAATCAGTCTTACAAAATCTGTTTATTTTTAAAAAGATATTTCTTTTTGATAAATACTTTCATTGACATTTATGTCTAAAAATATTACGGTGATAATTCTTTTGCTCTGTCTTTATTTTTGAAGAAGTTCATCCAGCACTTCCAAATCAATGAAACTGCTCTCCAGCCGTTTAACGATAATGGTTGGGGACTCACTTTTACCCACCACCCACCGCAGAATAAAGAATGTTAAGCTCATTTTGTATAATTATTTGTTTTATAATAATAAAATTTTTGTAAAATATAAGTCTTTTGCAAAAGTGCGTTCTTCTCTCTCTTTTCGTTTTCTTGTTTGCACGAAGCACTTTTCAGCGAAAACATTGTCAACTGAACAGTAATATCTTCTAAATTTTGTACCCCTTATTGTTACAAGATGTGAAGATTTATTCATATTTATTAAATTTAGTTAAAGCTCTAAGACCTGCTTCCGATTTGTAATTTTGTGTAATAAACCAGTAAATGGTGATTTTGTGCAATACATAATAAATAATATTTTGTATAAATGTGTGATGATAAGTGGCCGTTAGTCGATGATTATTCGGGAATCGTCAGATAGGGTCCTTTGTGACGTACGTTTCAGAAAAACATTTTCTTTATCGTACCAACGTGTCGATCTTTATTGAGATCATCTTCAGGGTCGGGGATTTAAGAAACGTTGTTTAAATTTAACAAATACATGTAAGCTGTGGAAAAATAGAGAATTTATACTTTGCAAATTAATATTTTTTTTATATTCAATCGAAATATTTCTATTCCCTCAAAGTGTTTGTTTTCTGGGTAGTTTAAGTATTTTTTTCTGAAACCTATATCTCATCAGACCGCGCTTTTCTGAGCAATTCTTGCGTGTCGTGTAGAGAGTGCCAGTGAGATATTGATGTTTTATGTTCATATACGTTGGATTTTGAAGGGTTGAGGAAAGAAGTCGGTCTAGCAAGACATTTTTGTATAAGGAGTCGGCTTCTTTGAGGTACTTTCTTCCACATCCTACATGCATTTGTTAAATTTAAACATGTTTGTAAATCCCAGACCCAGAAGATGATCTAAATAAAGATCGAAACGTTGGTACGATAAAAAAAATGTTTTTCTAAAATTTAGTCACACCAGACCGCATCTCACGGTTCCCGAATAATATTTTGTATAATAATAATTTTACAGTATATCAGCAATACGAACAAGATACTATTTAATTATTCTTTTTCGTTAATCAGTACCGGACGACTTCGCCATAGATTGTTTGTTCCTCCTGGAGGCCAAGCTATGTACCTAACGTTTTGACAAAATTCGTATTCTATTCGTATGAGTTAATGCTACAAAAAACTCAACCTATATTCTTTATCATCCGCCGACCTGTCTTGACAATCAAATCACGTTTGCTGGTTTCCGTGTGTAAAATACCGTAGCATGACCATGGCCCAATATCTGATCCTTACTGCACGTGTCAACACCTTCGGGATAAAAGGCAATATAGCCATAAAAACTATTTTCTTTCTACTAAATCAGGATTCATTTATAAGAAAAGTGAATAAAATAGACATTTATTGTAGAAATCCGTAGTACAGACAATGTCCGTTTTCTATGCAAACATCTCTACAAGCAACGAAAAAATAATAAATTTGAGGCTGGCCACTTCGTTGAAAGTAATGCGAAGGACGAATAGATTTTTTTCTCAATAAAAATCCTCTAGTGAGAACTTCATTTGTGTCATTCATTCATTCATTGTGATTACGCCCACTAAGTTTGAGGGAAAGCAGACGAATGAGCCATTAATTAAATACTTGAAATCTCCTATTTCACATTTTTGATTATATACTATATTTATTTATACATAAACAACATATTAGTACATAAACAACCTCCTAACATGTTTGCGACAACGAGGTTCATGTATGTTATGTTGGTTCGGTTATTAAAAATAAATAAATAAATAAATAATGAAAAATAAACAAGTCTTTTCTTTCGAAGGAAATAATACATACAGAAGAAAACAATTTTCGCGATATTGTTTCGATTTTATTCTGAATTTTTAATTATTGAATTTATTTGTTAGTTAGTTAAATCAAACCGTTTCTATTATATTAAACGATTTATCCACTTTTCAAATTCACTACACTATTTTAAATTAACGATTTTGATTGAATAATTAAAATAAATCCTACATTTTATTTTGTCAAATTTCTGATTTTGGAAGAAATTGATTAAAATGATCGTAAATTTAAACCTGTTACATAAGATTTATGTAATCGTTTTTAAAAGGTTTATGATTTCAACAAAACCTAAACAAATAAAGAACGCGTAAAGTAGCAATGAAATTCCTATTTCCAGCCCCTTGCCTGAGTCTACTATGTCAAGAAAATATTACTTTAAAAAATAGTGCTTAAATTTATGCCGTCTCAACCTGGAGTGAAACCTGCCAAAAATAACGTAATGCCGTTACAAATAACGAAAAACAAATTTTTAAGACTGCCTTCATTCGCTTCATGGTATACCAAAACTATTGTCCTAAACCATACCAAAGGTAAACCTTAATAGAAATGATAAATGATAGAGTGAGCGTGGTGTTCAATACTTTCTAAAAGGATCGTTCTTACTAACTAAGGAACTATACTTTTAGAGAGGTAAACCTTATTTAACAGGGAAAATCATAAAAATAATTTCCTTAAAGCAATTTGGTGCCATAAACCCCTACAAAACACACAAAAAAATTGAAACTCTCAATAAAAACATGAAACTACCAACTGACACTAACATATTAATGTTAATTAATAATGCTTCCTCTGACGTAAAATGTGAAAATGTAGACTGTGATAATTATAAATAAAAATATAAAATTTAATTACGTAATTACTATGATATTCTTTTGCCATTATTATTTATTACATTGTATTTATTAAATATTCAGAAATCCTGAGATGCAGTCTGGTGTGGGGTAGGTCTCAGAAAAACGTTTTCTTTATAGTGCCAACGTTTCGATCTTTATTGAGATCATCTTCAGGGCCTGGGATTTATAAACATTGTTTACATTTAACAAATGCATGTAGGATGTGGACAAAAGTGAATTATTCAACGCAAACAACTGTATTTTTTATATTCAATCAAAGTATTTCTACTCACTCAAAGTGTTTGTTTTCGGCATTTGAATGAATACAAAAAATATATTTGTTTCTTATATCTCTTCTGAGTGCTATAAAGCTCTGACTCCAAACATTCAACCGTAATCTAATTTATCCTATTGCAATCCAAGCTATGATTTTCTTTTTCAAATTCTTAATTCGGAAGGCCAAATTACATTAAATTATCAAATTTATTTCTGTTTCTTTTTCATTTTTTAATTAAAATTGTGAGTTTTTTCTCCATAATTTAAAGTTTCCCCATAGGCTTGTATGGCTCATAATAGTAATTCAGATTAGCAACAGTCCCAGCATGATTATAGGCTCATCTTTATCCTTTTATTCTTCCATTCAAGTATGATAACTAATTCTACATAACAATAGTAAGAAACAAAACACAAAAACATATCTTTTTTTTAGGAGCTATTTTTCTTATTAAATTGCGATATTGGGCATTGCAGTGCATTACCCATTGTTATATTTTCTCTGTAATTATAGTTTATTTACATCTACTTGTGTTGTCCTAATTTTATGTTTTATCCATTAAATTTATTTAATTATATCATCTCTAAACTTTTACTCGTTTATTAGTTTTTATAAATATTAAAACGCGTGCCTATATTTGCGTACTGTTACTTTTTACTCATTCATATGTGAAGGGTTTTTAAAATTGTTCCCTTTAAAAAAAATCCTCCAAGATCTGTAGTTATATTTAATGTACAATATCCCAATTGAAAGTACTCTACTAACTAGTAACGTTTCTCCAGAAAATATGAATACTGTTTAATGTATATTTTCATGAATAAATCAATAAATTCTGATCTAATCCTCCAAAAAGTAATATAAATTAGTACTTAAAAGAAAAATATGTGGTTGTATTTAATGAACATTGTTCCAAGATGCAAAAGTGGAATTAACTTTACAATATATTGGGTTGTCCGGAAAATAATGCAGGATTTTAAGTTTTCATAAAAAAAAATCTATATAAAATATTCTGTTTACGTTTACAGGATTACTCATTTGTATGAATATCAACACTTATTAATCCTCTTCCAAATGATATTGTTTGTTTACCTCTGTAGCATTCCGCTACTTGGAAATAATTCAGTCATCCTTATAATGTCAAAGCGCGAATTTCGTACGATTTTCTTTTACGAGTTTAAACTCGGCCGAAGCGGAGCCCAAACGGCTAGAAACATTAACCAAGTCTGGGGCGAGGGTTGTGTTAATGAGTGCACTGTGCAAAGGTGGTTTAAAAAATTTCGGGAGGGAGATTTCAGCCTTGAAGATGAAGAAGGTCGTGGAAGGCCTTCCTCTCTTAATGATGATGTTCTGCGATCAGTGGTGGAAGAAAACCCCAAAACAACTGTTCGAGAACTTGCAGAGCAACTCAAAGTCAGTAAAACGACCGTCGCTGACCACCTCTTTGGTCAATCGGAAAGGGCCCATTTTGTTGCATGACAACGCTCGACCACATGTGTCACGTGTAACGTCACAAAAATTATTGGAGCTTGGCTATGAAACTTTGCCTCACCCACCCTACTCTCCGGACCTCTCGCCTACTGACTACCATTTTTTTAGACACCTGGACCACTACTTACAACACATAATATTCAAAAATCAAACGGAACTGGAAAATGCATTTATTGACTTTATCAATTCTAAAAATTCTGAATTCTACTCAGACGGAATTAATAAGTTACCAACACGTTGGGAGAAATGTATTGAGAGTATGGGAAATTATTTTGATTAAAGAACATTGCTTTAAAGTAACTAGTTTCTTTTTTTTTGTTTAATACCAAAATCCTGCATTATTTTCCGGACAACCCAATATATTTTTTGTGAATCCATAAACAATTAAATTGTAATGTAATCTTAAAAACAAAAATTGCTATTTAAAACCATTTATATTTAATAATTCTAATAGGAATTTGCCTATTTTTGCATATGGTTTCTAGTTTGTTTTTAAAAAGTCGCTATAACTTTATTAGCACGAATTTATAATTGTGTTATGTATTTAAATCCAGTTTTTAAAATATAATTTATTTTTTGTTGTTTATGTTAACTCAAAAAATGGTCATTTTGTTATTTGACATGAATCCTTATTGTCGTCGTTTTTGTTCTCAAAGCCGAGAAATAATACAAAGCTATTGGAAAACGTTTGTCCCAGTATTTTTCGAAGATAACTTAAATCCCGACAAAACATGCTATCAAAAAAAAAAAAAAAAACTGTTCGGTTCCAATCCAGTCCATTGTAAGTTGTCAACACCCCTTTTCTCATAAATAATAGTCGTGAAGAAAAGGACATTTCTTGGAAACACCCCCGAGGGGGTGAAATTTGTTGATTGCCTTTGAAATCGTTTCCAGGGACGATTCCGTGTAAAGAAAAATGAAACGTAATAATGAGAGCCTGGCGTAGAGCCATTCCCACAACTCAAACGTGGAGGCGAACACCTTGTAACAATGGGAGTCCGGCTTCTTTATCTAACATGATTCAGGCGTTCGTTGCGCCAACGGGGCCACAATCCTTCCTCCTGAGTTATACTGGATCCCTCGATCTAATATATTTTCTCGATTTTCGTATTGTCCCCCAACGGGGGGTCATATCGAGTGACAACCGAAGGTGAAAATCAACATTGATTCGAGAGACGTCAAGATTTTGATGAACAGCTCAAACGTACGCTAAGTTGGGCAAAAATTAAAGTTGACCGCTTAAAACCAATAATTTAATTTTCTAAAATGATTATTTTTGGAAACAACTAATTTGCGAAAATAGCCAAGGAAAATGTTACAAATTACAAGATAAAACACAATAAAATCTTCATTATCTCTCTTGTACTGATTTTTTGCATATTTTGTGATAAGAAAAATATGGCTTGTGAGATAATGTGCCAGATGTAGTTTGCCAAGATTTTTTTACTTTTTTCCGGGAGACAAAGAGCGATCAGCTCGAAACTTGGACCGAAATAAACCCCAAGATATATTACAAATTCTTGCCGATTTTTTACGTAATTTGTTTGTTTCTTTATTGCTATCCGTACGAAAATATCCACCGAGAAAAACGGGTAGTTCCGGTAATTAGGTACATATTTTGTCATTTTTCACATTAAAATTTGTGATGAGGAATTTTTATTTATAAGAAAACTAAATACGTTCATTATGAAAGATTTTCGAAAACACGAAAAATATAAGATTCGGACAAATAAATTGTGAACTACTTAAATCTAATTGTCAAGAATTGATGCCGACGTAATTGGGTTTGTTATTAATGATTATTTGTACAACACGAGATGCGATCCGGTGTGATGTCGGTATCAGAAAAACATTTTCTATATCGTGCCAACGTTTCGACCTTTATTGAGATCATCTTCAGGGTCTTGTATTGTCCGCATTTCAACAAAAAGGTTCTATTATTGACAGCCGATGCAAGTTTCTTTTCATTGTTGGCGATGTACTTCTGAATGCTCTTCGTGATTACTCCACCGAACCCTGAAACAGGTTGGCATCAATGAATACGGTGGAAATTGGTTCCCTATTTATTTGTCCGAATCTATCATCGAACAAAAGGCAATCAATCCAAAAGTAGAGTAGTAATGAAAAAATGTATTCTGAGAGTGAATTTAGGGCCAGCTTCCCCAAGGAATGCTTGATTCAGAACCGATATGAGATAAAAATTCAATTATTTCTCACATTCCAAAAGTATTTGAAATCCCATTTTAAGAAAGCCGGTATTACTTCATTAAGTACAAATTTTTTAATCAATCTGTTATATACATTATTAAATTATGTAAATTCTACGTTAGTGTGCCTCACTGTTACTGAATTAATCTGTTTTTATTCCGGGTGAAAAGTTTATTTACTTATTATTTTAAGGTGTATTTTCTGTTTATTTATTTTCGTTTTACCTTATATATATATATATTTTATTTATTTTTTTTAAATAAATATGAGGATGCTGGTGTTGCTCCAAGAATTGTCATCAGCACTCTCTCCCACTCTAGAAATTTTATAAGGATTTTCATTTTAACAAATGTTATCCTTAAGTTAGATTTTCGGATAGCATATCGACGAGATTTGACTTACAATCAAAAAGTTCTGAATGTATATCAGTAATTATTTGTAATTTCTTTGAATAAAAGTTTTTAAAAACGCATAAAACGCATTCGCCAAAAGATTTATTAACGATAATTAAACAGACAAAAATCGGCCCCATACAGAAACAATTTATCTTATATTTCAAGACCGGAGAGGCAAAATGGAGCTTTTATAGCCACTTTTCTATTGTTCGACCTGTCTTTAATAGGCGTCGTAAATGTCATCCATTAACTGTGCTAAGTGTTTACTTTCTTATTTTTATGGTGGCACTTCATTGAATTTAACGTCACAAACTACTTATTTAGGCTTTGCAAACAGTCACAGTCCATCGACAATATTGATTATATTTTTGTTTTTAAAAATCAAACAATAAAGTTATTTATTTAAGCAATATATTAAGCTTGTTTTCAATATTGAATAGAATTAGGTTTAATGAAACCTGATAAATTTTTATTTTGATCAGTATTAAATTAACTGAAAAATATCCAAACCTTTTGTTCATTTTTTTCTTGTTTAAAACTCCGACCTTTGTTAAGGTTCATGTGTTCCGTGTTATAAATAAAAGATTCTTTTTTATTAATTAAATAAAGACAAGAGGAATCGGGGAACTTTTAACAAACGAATCTCAGCCACACGGAAAATATAAAATCATATTTATCAAGGGAATGAAAAACATCCAGCCACGGGGGCTATTTTTAGTTTCACCACATCACACAATAGATTTTTATATTTATAAATTTAATAAAACTTTATCATTTGTAACTGACCGTCATGTTTTTTTTTCTTTCTTTAACGTCAGCGGAATTTATTATCTTTAGAGATTCCATTGTAAAACATTAAATTACTATAAATATAAATTCAAATGATTTTTAGTTGTTCACTTTAAAAAAAGTGTTCCGCTATAAAGAAATGTTGTTTTAACAAATTCACACCTACTACAGAAACGCGGATGTAGGTTTTTGAAGATGTGGGTGGTTAAGTAAACAGAAATTGTCTCCGATATGATTTATCTGAGCCAAATGGATGTTGGAAAGCCGTCTGTCCATCAATCATTGTCGAACTCAATGACTTCCATTATGTCTCATAAGATTTCACTTCTAGCCCACGCTCTTACTTAATATAATCAACTTAAAACGAGTAACGTTTATTTATGAATAAGTAATGATAAGAATTGCTGTAATTTATTTCAGTTGAAATAAGACATAAAAAGTCAGTTATTTCAGTTCAACAAAATTTCAATAACACAACTTCTTTAAAACTAAAATCTCTCAGGTATAAAGAGCTATAAAATGGAAGAGCAATAAAAAGAACACTTGTATTTGTAACCTTGAGTACTCTTTTTGCATTAAATGTTACAGGCAACAAAAAACTTTTAATGTATCGAAAAATTTAATTATGCTTATGTAAAAATAGCAAAAATATGAATACCGACTAAAAAAAAATTTAACGAGGGTTTGCGACAGCAGAGGTCGTATAAATCCTCAGGGTACTGGAGCTTTCGAAAAAGCCCATTTGTATGTCGGGTTCTACTGCAGGGCTGCTGGATTCGAACCCGGGACCTTTACCCTCGCCTTGCGGCCAAAGACGCCCCTCAAAAGTTATTTTAAAAAATTACAGTAAACGGCAATGAAAAGCCTTTATGCACTTTTAAACAATAAATGTTGATTCTTTATATGCTAATGTCAAAATTATTATTGTTTTTACCTTATAGTAATATATTTTTACGAGCATCAATAAAACTTTTTTTTTCTCGTGTAGAAATGTGTGGTGATTAGTGACCGTTAGTCGATGATTATTCGAAAATCGTGAGATGAGATCTGGTGCGATGTAGATTTCAGATTCTTTATCGTGCCAACGTTTCGATCTTTTATTGAGATCACCTTCAGGGCCTGGGATGTACAAACATTCTTTAAATTTAACAAATACGTGTGGAATACGGAAAAAAAGTAAATCTATTACAATGCAAAAAACATTTTTTATATTCAATCAAAGTATTTCTACTCATTCAAAATGTTTGTTTTCAGCGTAATTGTGCGTCGTGCATGTTGTGTGGAAAGTGGTAGTGAGATTATTTTAACAACACTCTGCTTCAAATTTCATCATTCTATAGATTGTTTTTGTATTGTATAGATACACTTTTTTCCACACCCTACATGTATTTGTTAAATTTAACCAATATTTGTAAATCACCGGCCCTGAAGATGATTTCAATAATGATCGAAACGTTGGCACGATAAAGAAAATGTTTTTCTGAAACCTACCTCACACAAGACTGCATCTTACGATTTCCAAATAATCAAAAATACTTTTTACTAAAACTCAAAACGAATGACTACCATAATTCAGTTTTAGATTTCAAAAGCTGACTAAACTTGACAGTAAATTATAAATTAAAAAAAAAACCTTTCTTAAGCCGTTATTTCCCAAAAGAAATAGTTTTTTGCTATATCGTTCGACAAATCCCTAAAATAAACTGTACCACCTTCCAAATTCAAACTTTTTAATCCTCGGATATTATTTGGCATATAATTTAGACCTTGGATTGGTACCTCTGACATACAAGAGATCTACTTATACGCAGTATACACGTCCACTGTGCCTTCCCTTTTTGCTACTACGATTCTCCCATCTGCTGATGACACCGTCATATTACAATCAAACCCCATTCCCTATTTTAACACCTATAAATCTAAGGCATCCGTATACCTTCCGACGCATCACTCTTAGACGTACGACTCGCTTGGCACTCATACACTGCCTAAAAGATCTCAATATTGACAGACTTTGAATTGAACCCTTCAGACAAATTAAACGTCTTCTTAACAAAAGTTGAAATGTACTAGTTCTTAAATGCAAAAACATGCTTCACGTACGCACTGCGTTACTTTGATCATTTATCGAGTTCAGTACGCTAGGTAGCCAAGTACTAGTCAAAGTTCACAGCTCCAAAGACAAAGAATGACAGGCGACCACCACAGTGCACTCAGAGATAAAAAGAAAAGATTCTCTTTTTTGTGAGTATCATAAGGAAAATCTTTGTCTTACAACCTCCCTCCATGGAGGTTAAATAAAGTTCATTACATTAGGGAAGACCAGGCCTAAGGGTACATTTTTCAAGCACTGAGTAGAAGGTTAAGGACCGTTTCAAGTCATTGAATAACAAAGCGCGATCTGATGATCTTGATTGATGTAAATACGCTTCTCTTTGGGCCAACTTATTTCTTTCTAATATTAATTATAAAAAATATGTGCGTTTTTAATTGTAGTTATTTTTTCTACAGAATAATAATAAAGATTGTATATGAATTCGTCCTGTACATTACTATTAAGGTGTTGGACAGGTTTGTTAAGTTATTAGATTATTATTATTTTTACATAGTATGACTACTTTATCTTGCAGTTGGTCTGAAGTTTTTGATTTAAAAAAAGAACACAAAATAGAAATCAAATAGTAACTAAACAATTGGTTTATTACTGTGAAAAAAATATACATCAACAATATAATTCCTTATTAGAATTAAATTTAAATAAATTTAAAAAAATAATTTTCCTTTTTATAACCTTCTATGTTTTAGCAATTTTAAAACTAAAGATTTCCTTTTTTTAATATAACCTTTTAATTAAGAAATAAAAATTTGTTTTACTTACGAACAAAAAATATAATTATAAATCAAAAATAATTTTCTCGGTTAATGAACAAAAGAAATCCTTTTCTTCCGAACTAGTACTTCGAATGTCTCCTTATTATTTTGCCGATGTTCACGGTACCGTATTCAGCATAGGACTCCCTTACTCTTCTGTTTACTTTTTGATCCTGCCGGTCCAGAAGGGCAGCGCCGACCGACCTTGTTGATACGTAACAAAGGCATAGAATCTTGTAGAGTTTAAGTTACTTTCCAGTTGTTCCTCTGAAAATGATGTGTTATTGTACTACAATTGTAAAACCAAGTTTATTGAAGAACTATTAATACCACCTCTTCATTAAAGAAAAAATTTAAGAAAAACTAAAGCTAATTGTATACTTAAAGCTGAAATAGTATTTTGAATGAAATATTTATTCTACACTGTCTGAAGAAAACTTTTGTTCCGTCTCACCCTTTATTTGCCAAAAATAACCGGGCCCTTTTCGTCTTATGAGGTCGGTAGGTTTAATCTGTCCCTTTTTTAGGCTTTATCTCTTTTTAAAGCACTTACCACCCCGCTTAATATTGCGCTTAGCCGGAAGCAATTTCGGTTTAGCGCATTTCCTCCTTGAAAATGAAACCGTTTTGAAAGTATCACGAGTCATTTGTATAACAATCGTGGCATAACGGCAATAATTTTAAAATTGTTCGTCCGTGCATTTTGTAACGTTTATCTTAAATAAATAAATAGAAGATTTATTCGAAAATTACAATGTAAGAGAAGCACGGTGGGTGGCCCGACTGAGAGATAAGCCGTCGACAGCTTGATCGAAATAGATCATCTCCGGTTCGCCTATTCTTGCTATCCGTCTGTTGACAGACTCATTTTGTACTATACTAGACCACCCAAAGTCCCATCACAGTTGGCAGTTCTCATATGTATTCGTTCATGAGATTGTCTATTCCATTGAAGATGGCGTTTCGTTGAGTACTAGCAAATATTTTTCAGTAAATATCGGATCAAACCCATTATATTTCGTGGTTTATTGACCACTTGAGCTATCCTGACTTCGATCCACTCGGACACTAACTTAATATAATGGATTTAATAAGTAAAACGAAGTATAGCTTCACTAATGGCTCCCCGTGGCCACTCCATATGTCACGAGTAATCGAATCCTGATTACACGACATTTGACAAATGGCAAAAAGAGGGAAAATTCGAACGATTGTAGATTGAGATGGAGAATTGGTGTGCGAGAGGATCGAAGTCACTATAGCTCCAGTAGTAGAGCAGCGGCGTATTTAGCCGAAGACCGTGGGTTCGAATCCCTCTCGTGACACTAACTTTTTCATTTCAACCAAAACGTCACATAAAAAGATTAAGTGATTATATAATTATATTAAATATTCAGGATTATCGAAAAACATCGTTCGATAAATATCTTAGCCTTAAGTGAGTTTCGGTCCTTTTCGTAAATTTTCTCCAGAAGAAATCCAGTCAAAGTATTGTTTATCCGAGTTATCCAAATAAACCCCCATAAAATAAAGATGTGGGATATATTTAGATAAAATATTCTGCAAATGGTAACACGTCCTGACCATTTATTGAATTACCACATATTTGAAACATTTAAATGTAGAAAATATTTTTGTCAACGTTCTTTTTTTATTAGTTTGACAACGTTGTGTTCGATGAGTTAAATTTTGAAAGGCCATATTTATTAAAAAAAGAATCCACTCGTCGGGATCGGGAGTGGATTAGGGCACGCTGGATTTAGGAGATTAGAGGAATTTCGACTCTCGGATATTTACACCGTCCCAGTATGTCAAGCCTTAATGGGCCGGTGTCCGAACTGAAATAACCGGAGACGCTCTCAGTTGTTACGACGGTGCTCGTTGATGTAATTGATTCGTTAAGGTGGGTGTTGTTGTGGCCGGGGTAGTTTGTATGTGGCGTTGTGCCAAGCCCCGCTGATCTGGGCGAACTTCCCCTTTCCTCTCCAAAGGAATATCTTACTTCCCCTTTCAGCAGCATAAACATCCTCCCTCTTTAATATTCACGATGCCTACCCCTGAACATACAAATATTCGCGTACACAAATAAAACAGCGTTGTGTTCGAATTTAACTTATTTCTTTTTTAAAAATGTAATTTTACTGGAGCACATTTGTTTAGTCAGGTTTGAAATGATGTATTGACAAAAAATCATGTGTCAATATAATCGCGATACAAACTTTGCCCGTAGATTCTACATTCACAATTGAACCAAAAAGTCCTAATCAACTGTGGTCCGAATCGCAGCAATTTCCGAGTTATTCCACTTTTTCTGATTTTTTTAAGATTTCACGCGCTTGCTTGAAATAAAACATGATAACTCCAAAGCTAAAATCTTTTAGACAACTCCGTTAAGACCACTGAAAAGTACGTTAAATGTCCAATAAGATGTGATCAATAATAAATTTGTAAAAGTGAAATAAGCGTTTTAGTAGCGAATTTTTTTTTCCAAAGTTAAAATACTTACTATGGTGATTCCAAGTTAATATTTACCAACTTAGAGACCAGTAGATTTCATTTCTTTTTTCGAAGATAAAGAAAGAAATATATATCAGCGTATTCTTCACTAGAAAAAGTAGCCATAGTGTTAACAAGATATCAACTAAAAATGTTTTGAATCATAAAACTCTTCAGTCTTAGTCAGTCGTGTTCGTAAATAAGTACACACTTGCACTATTCCGGTTTCGAACCAAAAAAGTTTAATAATTTCGTTCGCAATTTCTTTAATTTTTTTTTTTCAAATTTTCCATTTTAACAATCCTTCAACCACCGTTTTTTTCTTTTCCTTGATCAATTTTTCATCTTCGAAAAAAGTAATTGAAAAAGCAATTAGCACCACTAAAAAAGATATTAAACGGAGTACGTTTTCGGAAATTTGCTTGTTTCTAGGTTTGGAAACAGTACTTCCCATAGCAAGTTTCTCAACTTTGAAAAAAAAGAAAATTCAAATTTCTTGCACCTAAAACGCTTTTTTCATTAGTTAGAAAGTTTAATATTGATCATATCTTATTGGAAATTTCACTTTTCAATGGTCTTAACGGATTTGTCCATAACCTTTTAGTTTTGGAGTAATCATTGTTTATTTGAAATAATGTGGTGGAATCTTAACAAAAAAAGTGAAATAACCCCGAAACTGTTGAGATTCGGACCATAGTTAATTAGGACTTTTTGTTTCCATTTTGAACATAGCTTTGTAACAACATAACAACAACATAAGAATAACTCAAAGGTTTTTGACAGCTATGTTAAATTTCCAATAAGATGTGATTAATACTCTGCTTGTAAACGTTCGTGAAATAAGTCTTTTATTACCAAGAACTTTGAAAAATATTTGTTTTTTCAAAATTAAAAACTTGCTATGGTGAGTCTAAACTAATCTTTTCAATGCTAGACACCAGGAAATTTCAGATAACGTACTCCATTTAATATCCGTTTTGGTGTAATTGCTTTTTTTAAGATGAAGAAATTGATCAAGGAGAATAAAAAAACCTTGGCTGACGGATTGTAAAGGTGGAAAATTAAAAAAATATATTTAATGAAATTGTTAAAAAAATTTTGGGTTCGAAACCAAAAAAAGTTTGGAAAACATACACCATTTAATGTCCGTTTTAGTGGTGTAATTGCTTTTTTTAATGATTTTTTTCAAAGAGGAAAAAATTATGGAGGAAAGGATAAAGCCTGGGAAAATTGATTGGCAAACTGAAAAGATTATTAATTATAAAAAATACAATCGTAGGCAAATTTTGATCATCCCTTCAGGTTTGGAAATAGTTATTTAGAATCAAAATAAGTAAGTTTTTCAATTTTAAACATTAATATATTTTTCAAAGTTCTCGCTAGTAAAACGCTTATTTCCCAAACGTTTACAACTTTATTCCTCACATTTTATTGCAAATTTAACGTACTTTTCAATGGTCTCAACGGATTTGTTCAAAACCTTTAGTTATGGAGTTATCATTGTTTATTTAAAGAAAGGTCGTGAAATATTAAAAATCCAGAGATAAGTGATAATTCCTAAATAGGAAATTTTATGTAATATTTTTGATAAAAATAAAAGTTTAACTGCGGCCTAATTGGGAAGAACTGCAGTGTTGAAGAGACATTCTCTCTTCTGGGCTGGAATGAATAGGAAGTCTTGTAGAGCTGATAAAGCAGTACAAAAACAGTAGATCATCAACTTGACATTTTTATGAAAAAAATATTCAGCATAAGATGTAAGAAATCAAGCCATCAAGTTTTTTTTTATTTGTCCCATTTTCCAAGTTACTGGTTGTGTCCAAGCTCAAGTATATTATTTTACAAAATTTATTTGTACTTTATAATTTTCGACATTCCATTTCACATGTTGAATGTACAATCAACTGGGAAATTCTGTAACAGTAGCCGAAAATTCAGTACATATTATGCCTTAATGAAGTTTAATTTTCGTGAAATTTTCTTTAATTACGTACACTTTATGAGAAGAATGGATCTGATTTTCCTTAATAACTAATAAATGTTTTTATTAACAATATGATATGTCCGAGGTTCTTGTGTTGCTGAGCTCCGTGGGTTCAGTATCATGTTTCCCAACCTTACAAAGAAAGTTTCACTTAGAAAGATTCTTAAAAATTAAAAGTAAGTATATAGATAAACACACAATTATTAAAAAATTTACAGGCAAAAAGTTCCACCAACTTGTAATATAACTTGTAGTATATGTATACAACAAATACTTTACTGTATATACTATATTTGTTCACTTTTTATTCAGAAATAGTGAGCTGCGGTCAGGTTTAATGTAGGTTCCTGAAAAACCATTTCTTTATCGTTCCAACGTTTCGATCTTTATTGGGAACATCTTCAGGGCCTGGGTTGACAAACATTGTTTAAATTTTACATGTAGGATGTGAGAAAAAGTGAATTTATACTCAATCAATGCGTTTTTTGCGAAATTATGCTATGTTTGCGTGTCGTGTTGAGAGTGAGTAGAAACACTTTGAGTGCATATAAAAAATATTTTTTTGAATTGTATAAATTCACTTTTTTCCACATCCTACATGTTTTTCTTAAGTTTAAACGATGTTTCTAAATTTCAGACCCTGAAAATGATCTCAATAAAGATCGAAACATTGTGACGATAAAGAAAACGTTTTTCTAATGCCAACGTCACACCAGACCCCCATCTCACTATTTCTGAATAATCATCGAGTAATGATTATTAATCGCTACAATTTGTTCTAGGGTTATATGCTCGGTACTTCTGTACAACCAAACCCATTTTATAACCACCCATTACATAAATAAAATAATAAAATGTTACAAAAAATGAATAACAAATAACAGAAATGTAAAGAGCATTCCTGAATTGAATGGTCAGGTCTTTTACGGGAATAGCACTTCGATTGAGACCCTGTGTTGGTAAGTTCACTGGACCATTGCAGATATCCATTGGTTTCCCATCAACGGCGTGAGTTAGGCAATTAACTGGAGTTAATCGCCTCTTCCAAGTTCATTACACTCCGAAGAAAACCAAAGCAAATAACAACCTCTTACCTCTTTCCTCACTTACGTTAATAAATATATTCCTTATTAATTTTATTTTTGGAACAACCACTTCCGTACGGCTGTACTAAAATCATGTCAAAATATTGATTTTTTGTATATACTGTCATTATTTATTTTCTATATACAAATAACGGGCATTTGATAATTATTCGAGTTTCAGTTGAACTCAACCGTAAAGTATGTTGCAATGTGTATTCCAACAACGACTGCCCAAATTTACTCCGGAAGACATTCCGGACGTAATCCACCGTAGACTCTAGACGGCAAATAAAAACGCATCACAAAAGAAAACAAGTGATATCGAAATCAAGTTTTCTCAGGCAGAAAAATCGCTGACATGTATAAAACGTAATATGAATGGCCTTTAAACTTGTTAATAACGATCACTTAAATAATCCTTTTCGGGATAAACATGCCGAGCGCGATTTTTCCAATGTTAAATCGTTCATTGATGTTAACGATTTTTAATCGATAAGTAATCAGATGTCGTGAGATGCG
>CM077099.1:12141282-12154363 GCA_039619505.1 Cimex hemipterus | reverse complement strand
AAAATAAATAATGAAAATTATATAAATAAAAAATAGGTGAAAATGTTTACTTTTTAAGAAACACAATAAATCCCCCCCCCAAAAAAAAACAAATTTTGGGGGAAACAATTTTTTTTCTAATTGGCCTTCTAAATTCGAAAATCACGATTATGGTGATAATTTTAAAGTGAATCCGGTGATGGAACACTTTTCTAACTTTCTATGAGATATAAACAAAAATTAATCGATTAAGGAGCAAAGAAGAGACATGTAGAATTTCATTGCATTATTACTGTAAAAATTGTAATAGCCAGGTTTTTATTTATTTTTATGTTAAACAAACAGATCAATTTCTTCACCATTGAAAAACTTATACAAGGTTAGAAGCAAATTACATGGCATCTTGTTGGTTGTAAGAGCGAGAGAAAGTTGTCCCAGGAATAAACGGCTTAACGCTAAATCCTCCGTGAGGGGAACAAATATACAAAGGGGGGGAAAATAGAAATACACCATGCGATTCAGAAACCTGGGATGTGATATTGTCAGAAGGAACAAACAGCTTGGAAAGCGTGGGAAAGTTATGGGGTGACACAGCCACCGAATAAGTTTCCAAGATGCCGCTTCCTCCGCCCTTCTAACTTGAACTGACCAGAACAGATGCCTTCTTCCTCCAGGGTGCTCCCATCTTCACGACCTGTTTACCCCGAAACGATCCACTTTCGCATATCCTGCGGCCTATGCTAATTTAGTTTTAGCCGAATTATTAGTTGGCCCAATTTGCATATACGGCCTCAGGGCTGGGGACGGGGTTATGACCCTTTGATTACCCCCCTTTCGTACCTCGTTAGCGATATCAAACTGAGTTTCCCACTAGTTGCAAACATGTTCAATTGTATTCACAAATCAAATCAGTTTTTTATTTTTAATGGATCTTTTTAAATAGACGAATTAATTTATTATATTGCTGGGCCTGAAAGAATATTAAACCCATTTGGTCTGACAAAATTAAACAATTTATTTTATGTTAATATTCATTCCCAAAAAAGTTAAAAATGTGTTCATTTAACATAATTTAGCCAGATTTAATAAAAAAAAATCAAGAAAAACATAGGTTATAATGTAGTTTGACTAAAACTACTTTTAAGAAATGTTTATCATTGAAATGTACTAACTACACCGTTTTATTCAAATAAAATAATTATATAAATTTCTAACGTAAGGGACACAAAAAATTCATAAATCTTCCTTAATTAAGTTAACCATTTTAGTCAAAACAAATTTGATCTTTTTTTAATTAAAATTTTCTTCGTACTCACTCCATCGTTCATAATTTCTATTAATTTGGTGTTTGTTTGAAAAACAATTTTCCTTTGATGACAGGGTCACTCTAAAGGTTAGACAAAAGTATTTTTGGCTAGAGTAGGGGTTTTCCCTAAAATAAGAGCAATGGGACTAGATAGTCCCCGATTGACCTTCTCAGTGTTTGCTGAGGAAGGATTGAAATATTTATTGCCCTTGTCTGGAACTACTTTTCTTTTTGTTGTATTTTTACTAAAAGTATCCGACGTTTGAAATAGTGCATTTTTCCTGTTTACTTGTATGATATCGGCTTTGTACGGTATTCTCTAACCAGCAGCTTAAATCTTATTATCTGCATCGGTGTTTTATATAGTAAATTTTTTTATACAAATTTTAACCAAAATTGGCAGGTTTTACCTGAATCTTGCCTCCTGGTACACTTTATTCCAGTTAATTAATACAAAAACCAATTAGGATAATCAGATTAGAAAGAAAACATGTTTTATCAAGACTAACACACACACAGAGAGAAAATGGTAGTGTCCACAAAGTACACATTATCCTCGATAAAATTAAAAGCTGGGCTATTTTATCAGCATAACGAGTTATCACTGCTTAATACTTATCTACTGTTCTAAATAACTTAACAGTTTATTAACTTAAAATTATAAATTAAATCTCCGATGAATATTTAATTAATTTAATTTGGAACGTATTGAAACCCTTTATAATAATATATTTTAAATAGTTGCGTTATAAAAAAAATATAAAAGAAAAAAGAGAAAGGGTTTACTTCGCAATTTAATAAAGCAGTAAATAACACCATGGAATAATAGGAAATAAAAGTAATTGTTAATTACAATAGGATTAAATTTAGAGATGATATGAATTTTTAGGTTGATCACCTACTGGAAAAAATCCGACTAGACAACTAAATTTTTTCTTTTTGCTGTCTATAAAAGTTCATATATAAGGTTTTAAAAGGGTAGCTCATCTACTTGAAATAATTTATTTCTTTCCTACAAAATTTTCATGTCATCAATTCATATTTTTATGTAATTTGTTCTCAACCGATCGTTTTGGTCTACCTATCGCCGCTGGGTTGCTCTCTCAGACAAGATTCCGCATTTGTCATCTTCAGTATGTCTAGTTTACGTCATAACTTGGATAATAAAATAACGCACGGGCGCTCTGAAGATGTGCGAAATGACGAAGCGCGTTTGACAGAACCACCCAGTAGACCAAAATTATTGTATGTTTGAGACCAAGTTATACGTAAATCAAAACCCAGACCATACGGAGAAATTCCCTATTATATTTCATAACATGCCGCAATATATTTTAACAATGCCCTCAAAAACCCTCGAAAATAAACAGATTCTGTAAAATTTTCGATTAGGAAATTGAAACTAGCCAATAGGCAAACAATTCAAACAAGTAAGCCGTTTACTGAAAATCAAACGACATCGCAAGGACTTAATCCTTCAAGAAGAGTGACAAAGTTTGAAGGCTTAGTGAAACACAGAGTATTTTGAAGCTTGAAAAGACTGAATATGTAACAATCTGAAACATCTCGAGATCGTGCTTTTGTTTCAATGAAATATGCACCCCATCAATGACATTGAAATATTTCATTAAATCTATTTAATTTTGCGACCAAATAATATTTATACGGATTAGCCAAACTATCCTTGACGACATAAAACGGATCGGTATCAAAAGAAAACCTAAGAAACTCATCCCAACAAATAAAAAATTCCGCTGGAACAGCACACACTCTAAAAAGATCTCTGGTTAATTTTGTATTCTGAAAAAAAAAGAATATAAATTGACGCTGATGTTTTATACAAGCGTGCATGTGTACAGTGTATATTTTAATGTCTTTAAAAAATCTTCAAGCAGAATTTTTTTTAACTGGCAAGGTCAGTTTGACAAATTCTTAATGTCTTGCCCTGTGTAGATCAACTTTATGTTTCCGCTCAAGTTCAACTCCCATATATTACCCTAAATCCTTACTTGGCCGCAAAAGTTGTGATTCACTTCATAATAACCCTTTATATTTTCCTTTACGGGCGTATTTTATTGCCTTATTTGTTGCCTGGATCTGTTGCAATTTTTATCCTTGCCGCTTTTCTTAATAGAAAATAAAACGGGTCGTAAAAACAGAAGATGGGAAACAGAACAACTCGATCTATATTTTCCCCCTTTCGGACTGATAGCATACAAACAGGCCTGCCCAGCCGAGAAAAGGTTGGGATATAAATGATGGGTGTAAAAAAATGATGGCCGGGACACCATTTACTACAGCCCAAATCTTATATGTGGTAACTGATTAGGTACAATTGTCATCACGTTTAAACTAAAAAGTCATCACTATTTTCGTATCGTTTGTGTTAGTATGATTGCCGTTTTGTTAAAACAATATTTCAAAATTACGCTTGCACTTCCGTTTTAACGCAAGCCATGCTTTTAGTTTTATTGTCTGCTAGCTAAGAGGGATAAACGTTCCATTAAAATCTAGTGATCAAGATGAAAGCACAATTCTCCAGAAAATATTTTTCAATTTATTTAAATTCTTTGATCTTAAAACGAGAGGTTTTAACGTGTTTTAAAATATCGGCAACAATCTGATGCCGGTTTTTTCCCTTACCGTTCCATTTGAGATTGTAAAAGATGGTAAAAGACGATTAACTGGGCTCATTTGTGAGTCTGAACGGAATTACTTCACCAGGCTAATTGCATTATTGACAGCCTCATTTTAGCCAACCCTAATCTCAGAAATTTGCATTGGTTTTAGTGACGGATGACTTGTGGATAAGCGTTGAACAGGTAATGTGCTAAAAGCAGGTCATAAATTTAAGGACCAAATGGATACCTGGTTTATGCTATAACGGATAGATAAATTAAGAGAGATGTATTTTTTAAATGATTCGTTAACAAATATAACAATTAATTAAGGTTTTTAGTTGATAAAAAAAGTCAATGGCACAGCGGGATTCGAACCCACGATCTTCGGTTAGATACGCCGCTGCTCTACCGCTTGAGCCTCGTGACCTCGATCCACTCGGACACCAGATCTTTAGTGAAAATATACTTCATTTTAACCTTATTAAATTCAAGTTTAAAATGAAGCATACTTTAACTAAAGCTACTCCGTGGCCCTTTCGTTTGTCGCCTAGAATCAAATAGATTACAGGACATTTCAAAAATAGCAAAAAGGAGGGGAAATTCAAAAGGCGAGGTTGAGATGGACAGGACAGTTAGTGTTCGAGTGGACCGAGGTCTCGATAGCTCAAATGGTAGAGCAGCGGCGTATCTAGCCGAAGATCGTGGGTTCGAATCCCGCTCGAGCCATTGACTTTTTTATATCAACTAAAAAACCTTAACTAATTGTAATTTACCAATGGTCAAGCGGACTTCAAGCGGAAATTAGGAAAAATATAATGATAATAGCATGTGTTAATTTGTAAAAAAAGCATGACAAAATACAGAATACTACCCATTTTAGGAAAGATTTGAGAAAAGCTCACATTCGAAAAGACATTTCCAATCACAAATTCTCCAATAGTAATTCCTGATTGTCAATTAGTTTTTTGGAACTGTCAGCCAACTGTGCAAAAAATGTCATCGAGGCGTGATACAGAGATCCTCTCTAGTACGTCTTTTCTTACGTTTTCGCACGAAACCTTCAACATCACACTACAATGTACCAAAAAACACCACAATGTACCAAATGTCGGTATGAAAATAAAATAACAAAATTCACCTTCATATCCTTCCCTCTTCGCAAAAACAACGCTTTTCCAGGTTACTTTAATAGTATCCACCTCGCAACTGCGGACAAGATGCGGTTTCCAGGACTGTACATCAACAGTTGCCTGTACAGTTGTCAACTTACGTCAGCGAATTTTTCGTTTAATTTACCGTTTCCACGTGCTACAGAGCACTTTAACGACTGCTTGATAAACGGTAAAATTTATTTACCTTCCGAAAGAAAAAAAGAAAGACTACTCTATGATACCTTCCTAAAGCCGAAATTGACTTAGGACTGGAAGTGTGAGTTTAGCACGAACTAAATTCAATTTACTTAAAAACGTTTGCGTTAGCTTGCCAAACTTTCTGCGCTTCTTCTTTTACCAAATCGGCTGATGTTTTTTTTAACCTTCACTTGTCTTACAAAACTTGGATAACTTTAAAAGTTATTTAAGGAATGAACGACTGAGTTCATCTAATTAATAACCATTAATACCATAAATCGTAATCGCGACTAGAATATTTGTACCTAATATGTAGTCACGGTTACGATTTACAGTAAATAATAATTATTTACTAAGTTATTTATTGCATTATTTATTGTTTAACGTTTAATGGCAGTTGAATTATAATTGTGATGTTCGTATTGGTGATGATGGGATTACCGGACAATGGTTGTTGGAAAGAAAACGACTTCGAATCTTTTTCAGACGTTTCGATTTAGTTTATACCTTTATCAAGGCATCCGCTTGATCTCTAAATGAAATCTTTTTTTATTTATGTTTTATTTGTTCATCAATTGGCAAATCTCCCATGCTATTGTTCTACTTCATTGGTTGTTACCACGAGGAAAACTGAGTTAGTTAGATAGTTCCCCTCGTGGTAGCCACCAATGAAGTAGAACAATAACATGGGACATTTGCCAATTGATGAACAAATAAAACATAAATTAAAAAAAAGATTTCACTTAGAGATCAAGCGGATGCCTTGATAAAGATTTAAATTGAATCGAACCGTCGACAAAGATTCGAAGTCGTTTTCTTTCCAACAACCGTTGACCGATAATCCCATCAACACCGATACGAATTTCACAATTAAATTATTCATTTTTTAATCAGTACAACCAATATTGTATAAAATCAAAACATAACAGAAAAAATGAAGAAAGTATCTGAACGTGCTGCTTTTATTTTATTGATGTTTTTAGCTCAGTATCCAGCCCTAAAGAAGGCTTAATAAAAAGCCGAAAATTTTGTACCATACATCTTATCCCAATCATCGATTTGTTAATCATCGCTGGTCGATAATTCTCTTCTGGTGTTATTAGTGTAAAAGAATGATCAATAACTGTATTTATCTGCGAGAATGAGATGTGTATGGTGTTTTAAGTTTTAGTTGATTTTAATTTAATTGTTTTGTTATTAAAAATAATTGCTTTCACAAAATATTAGACAATTATGTGTAGTGCTATGTGACCGTTAGGTAATGATTTCGAGATTATGAGATGCGGTCTGGTGTGACTTAGATTTTAGAAAGCCATTTTCTTTATCGTGCCAACGTTTCGACCTTTATTGAGATCATCTTCAGGGCTGGGATATACATTACGCTGAATGGGCAACCAAGACCCGAGGTCTGCCTGGGTAGATTCGTACCCTACCCCTCAAAGATCCGGGACATGGTCGGCTCACGTGTTCTGCATAAATCTCTTGGGCTTGTTCACAAACCTCATGATTTTGGACCATTTCCTCTCGGAGAATGATTTAGTAATGTCCGCTCTTTCAAAGAGTTAGACAAAGCATATCTATCACACTCTGCGAGGTAATGCCTTGCCGTTTCTTTTTTTGTTTGGCCAAAACGGTAGAATACCCATTATCTCAGCGGGCAGTGTCCTGTCAGAATACCTATCAACCGCCTAATTCCCTTCCTCGAGATAGTGAATAACCATTTCGATTCTTCTGGTTGATGCTTGCTTATCTACTTAAAATCTGCGGAAAAAATTGAATTTCTATCATGTATAAATTCAATCTTTTTCAACATCCTACACGTATTTGTTTAATTTTTCAAATCCCAGGGGCTGAAGATGATCTCAATAAAGATCGAAAAGTTGGCACTATAAAGAAAATGTTTTTCTAAAACCAACGTTACACCAGACCGTATCTCGCGATCTCCAAATAATCATCAGAAAATTAATTGATTTTGTTATATAAATGTCTTAGTTCAATGTAATTCCGATTTATATATCACGTATAAATAATTGCTTATTGGTCCATGCTTGTTTTGGCATAGTTGAACAAACTCAGTAATGATATGTCTATGTAGTACGCATCAGCTCATTTGGAAATTTATTACATCGGAGAAACTCTAAGTCTCCCTAAAACCCAGATTAATATTAAAATAACCGGTATTGATATTCGGATTGCACGATGGTTGGAAGCGTAACCCAAATCTTTTCCGCACCATTAGACCACACCCAATGGAGATATACAATATCTCAGAAATTACAGAGGATAACCGCAAATCTGACCGTTCGTACTTTTCGGTTCATTTCCCTGGATTCCTAATACGTTATTCCGACAAATCAGTCTTTTAGGACACCGGTGCAATTTCCAGTCGTGTTTACTCATGTTCCAGTCCAAAAATAAATCCTTTTACTGACGGCCGGTAGATCGGACTGGTTATTTATTTTACCTGATTGGCTTAGAAGTAGGCAAAGATTCATGAAATAGTTGCACCCGCGCGTACAATAAATGGAAAACAGCTGAAATGAATATCACGTTACTAAAATGTTAATTTAATTTAGTTTGACAGTAGTTTAAAAAAAAGAAGTGTTAGCATATTGTAAACTCATAAGGGAAGATGTGTTTCATTGTAGTAAGGAAATTTATTTGTCAATAAAACATTCAGTTTTGAAATGGTTTTATTTTACTTCCAACTATTAATTACATGTTGCATATAATAATTTATATTTTTGTTCAATTTTCCATAGCTCACTACGAATGAAGAAGATGTAAAATTTGATCGTTTGGTAAAAATAAACCCTTCGGAACGAATTTACAAAAAGCAAATTGGTTTTGCAGATAATGATGATTTCTTTTCAACAATTTAGAAATTCGAAGACTAAATCTATTCCAAAAGCCTAAATAATTTACATTTTACTATAAATATGGGAACAAAATTAGTAAATGAACTTTAACACTTTGAAATAAGTCATATCCAACAAGGTAATTGAAATGTTCTCCATTTACCTCCGTCCAAAGTAAGCCGATTATGGGTTTATTAATGGACAGCTTTATTAATGTATTAAGAGCTAACTCCTACACACAACAACAAATCCAATAAAATGCGTTAATTTTTTTGTCATTATTTTCGTTTTATAACATAATATTATCAATTCGTTGAATTTCATATCAAGTTTTTTTAGGTTCTTTGAATTCAGATTAATGATAGTTTTATATTATCATAACTCTTCACACATATGAATACAATCCTTTTAGGGATTATCCGTCCATGGTCAGGCATCGTGCTTATCCATCCCGCCACCGAAGTTATTCCAGTGGTAATCAACAACTAGGACATTTCAGCTCCATCGCATTCAGTATTTAAACCTAAACATACTAACACTCTCACTCATTGTTAATTACATTATTTCTTAATTGCACACGATGTATTCAACGTAGTGGATTTTCGATATTCTTCCATCTTTGGAATATTTTTTGATGTGGAATTTACTCAAATAGTTCTTTTTTGTTTTTATTTCCTTTCCACGATTCTGTTGAAAATCTCGTGGAATGACAACAAAACAAAAGTATTTCAATTTTGATAGGGTTCTCAATATTTTACCATAAAACCTCTCAGACTGCACATTCACGCTGATAAATACAGCTACTCCCAATACACATAAAAGAGAACACAAAACAAGATAAACATACCAAACAAACAAAAATCGTAAGTGAATTTTAATAGGTTTCTCAATATTTCTTCTTAAAACCTCTCAGACTGCACAATCACGCTGATAAATACATCCACTCCCAATACACATAAAAGGGAGCACAAAACAAGATAAACATACCAAACAAACAAAAATCGTAATTGAATTTTAATAGGTTTCTCAATATTTCTTCTTAAAACCTCTCATACTGCACATTCACGCTGATAAATACATCTACTCCCAATACACATAAAAGGGAACACAAAACAAGATATACATACCATAATGCCTTCTTTGTTACAAAAATTGGAATCCGGGATCCAAATATTTTCAGCCTTGTTCAACCACAATTATCGGATAGTATTGCTACATGCTCTCCATATAGGCCCAAGGAATTTTAGTTGGGGTTCTAATTACGGGTCTGTGTGTCGACCTCGCATGGCCTATTCATAATTGGATGCGGATGATCACCCTTCATCCACCTGATAATTAAATGGAGTACTGTAAACCACACATTTGAAATGTCCGAAATGCCAAAAACCACGAGGTGTAAAATCATGCTATGTTGGAAGCGACCGTTTTATTCCAACCATCCTACGCCATCGCCCCTGAAAATGTTGATGTACCTTCAGATAAAATATATTTGCTATTTGCTAGAAGATCCGATTTCGTCTGGCAGTCACGGGCACATCTTCGGTAAGGTCGATATTTTTTCCACCAAAACCCGAAGGTATTGCATTAATAAAAGCATACGGGACAATTTATAATACATTGTTTATTATGCCTTTATAATATATTGTAAAAATAGGTGCAGTACCCCTCTTTAAAACTTGCCTTCATCGAACCATTTTTTTTAATTTAACGAAAATTTGGCCATAATACCTTTGTTCATAATGCGTTGCATAAAGGTGTTGAATGAAACTATGGAGAAAAAAAATTTTCTCAAGTTGAATCGGATAAAAATTTACGAAGTTAGTAGAAGTAGACATCTTCATTGGAACACGCTGTATAACTAATGTGTCTACATTCACATAGCATGTTGAAAAAAACTTGCTGTTTCCCAAAAATGATAAATATGCTCATTTTTATCCAGCATTCGTTAACCTTTTCCCATTTTAATTATCTACAATTTCAATAATTGGAATAACGAGAAGCGTAAACATTAATTTTACCCTACTTAGAATAATCTGTCTGCCAGTGGGCATAAATGAAATTGTATATTATCTTGGACTTTTCGTGGATTCATGGACTTTCCACACAAGACTGAAAAGACAAGAAAAAACCGATTTTATACATTTTTACAAACGCACTTGACTCACGATACACATTAAAAATTAAAAACAAAATTTTAATTTACAAGACAATGATAAAACTCTCTGGGCGTTGTGAAGAGTGGCTCAACCAAGGATTCCAGTATCCAAATGTCTCCAATCAATTTATCATAAAACTCTTCATACTAACAGTGGTCCTCGAGACCAAAATCTTGGTAGATTATACAAATGATGTAAATACAATGATAAATGCTACTTTTTATGGTTTGTGTTTTAAATTACACTATTCATAACGATCTATAGAACACGTTTATACTTACACTCATCAAAACCCGCTATACAACATTTTATAAATCACTAACATCAAAAAGAGGGGCGTCGGTGGCAGCAAGGTTTAGTCTTTGACACGGCGCTCATCACTATAAAGTAAAGGTCCCGGGTTCCAACGGCCCTCAACAAACATGCATGAAATTAATTATTTAATACAATATTTGCAGTTATAAATACCAAGTAAATGCAATTAAATATGTTAAAAATGAGCACAAATGGGAACAAGTTCTTCGCGAAATACACTCTATTTTATGTTTTATTACAACGCGAAATAATAATCCCATTTAGTTGGTCTAGTTTAGAATTCTCTACAATCTCGGCAAATTCGTAATCAGCTTGAACTGAAGTTTCAGTCTTCTAAGTTGATGGAAGCTAATGGCGGGGATTTTGGCTTTCTCGGTGTTAGCCGTTAATATTACAAGGATCTTCTCGTTCTACTTCATTATTATTCCAGGTACAGGATCATTTTAACATATATTTGAAAACAAATCACGACTCTTCACCGATGCGCGTATGACAGACTGTTATCAAGGAGTAAACTTTCTGTACCTTGAAAATTACGTAAATGGCTGACATTAGCTAAAGTTTGAAGTACTGCTCCAACCTTCTTGTTGATTCTTTTTCCTTCTCCAAACTTGGCAAACCTCTTCTGGCAAAATATACACTCACTCTCGGCAGTTTTTCATCGTGATTAACAAGCTTACTTACCAAAAATAAACCAAATTTTAATAGCGAAAATTAATTTTTTCTCCCATCTTGCCAACATTAAAACTAAATTTCAATCACTTAATTATTCTTTCTAAGGTCTTGGTAGTGATGAAAAAGTCAGTGTCACGAGCAGGATTCGAACCCATGACTTTCGCCTAGACACGCCGATGCTCTACCACTTGAGCTATCGCGACTTAGATCCAGTCGGCCACCAAATCTCCATCTCAACCTACAATCGTTCTAATTTTCCCTATTTTTTTTCCATTTTCCGTCGTGTAATCGTATTTACAGCGACTGATAAAGTAGGCAAGGGGTGCTGTTTTGTGAAGTGGTACTTCTTTTACTATGTAAATATAACCCATTTACGTTTTCGTAATCAATCGACCAAGTTCTTTCAATCATTTAATTTTTTTTCTAAGGTCTCGCTTGAGATATAAAAAGAGGGGAAATTCGAACGGTTGTAGGTTGTGATGGAGAATTGGTGCACAAGAGAATCGAAGTCACTATAGATAAAGTGGTTAGAGCACGGCGTATTTTGCCGAAGGTCGTGGGTTCGAATCCCGCTCGTGACACTGACATTTTATCTCAACCAACATCTTAGAAAGAATAATTAATTGATTGAGAGAAGTAATTTAATCAGTTGACTACGAAAACGTAAATGAATTAATATTAAAACTAAAATAAAACTCACTTTAGGACAAAAAAAACGATTATTAATGCGACAAAAATGGTCATAGAACTTATTAGCCCAGTCCTAATATTAAAAAAGATCATAATTATTTGCTGATAGACACCGAAATAATAATTTGTTTAAATACTCGGTCGTGTCATTCAATTAATTCAGCCGGTATATTCTGAAATGTTTTTGATGTGGTATCAACATTTATGACGAATGTTACTAATACATTACTCAACAAAAAGGAAAATGAATACATTTTTGATAAACAAAATTTGATAGTATTATTGAAGTGATTCATTTAAATGGAATTGAAAGTACATCGTTCTATCATATTTTTTAATATATCATTTGCAATAAAAGCATGCTCACCCGCTGCAAATTTTGGAAAAGATAGTCTTAGTTTGCAGAAGGAAAACTTTTTTTATCCTTTATAAATTATTCCGATTGGAATTCAAAGACCGTAGTCGAGCTGAGATCACGTATAGTCAGAGTAAATATCTCCTTTCAGTGATGCATTGCTGCTGGATACCATTAAAACGGGATACGGTCGGTCGCATATATCAATTTGAATTGTAAACAGTATCAAAGAACGTTTATAAATATTTCCTTCTTCCTTCTAATCATCGCCTTTACAATTTGCTTTTTCAATTATTTCGGTAATCCCTTAAAAAGACGAACGATTCACAACCAAGGATATTTTAAACGGGGTCATCGGCCAAAAAATTTAAAAAGAAAGAAATTAGAAGTAAATAAACGGAGTTGTAAGAATCCGCTTTATAAACAATGAAATGTGTCAAAAACTTTGGAGACCATCTCCCAAACAGTTCCAGTGATAAAAGTCTGATATCAAAGAATAAATCAACTAAAATAGAATTCTTCTAAAAGTCAAAATATTTTTGAGGTAGTGATAATCGACATAGAATAGTTCAAATTTTACCGCCTTGGTGTAATCTTTTTCCCTGCTGGCTCTTAAAAAGTTACCCTGATTTATTTCTATTCCCATTTGCCTCTAAAGAAAATCCGAATTAAAAATTCGTCGAAATATGAAAAACGTTTTTTCATTCCAATTTCCAGAGGTTAAAAAAATTAAAATATGAGTACAAACTATGTATATATTTTTATAAATATATATAT
>CM077099.1:12115541-12136282 GCA_039619505.1 Cimex hemipterus | reverse complement strand
CTCTCTCTCTCTCTCTCTCTCTCTCTCTCTCTCTCTGTGTCTCTATCCCATCAATCTATCTCTATTTATCTATCTCTCCTTCTGTCTATATATCTATCCATCTCTATCTACCTATCTATCTATATCTACCTATCTATCTATCTATCTATCAATCTCAATCTTTCTTTCTCCAATCTATTTATTAATTTGAATCTATAAAACACGATGTTTACTATTACACAATTTACCATAATTAAATAAGTATAAGAATTTCCATTAGATTTTTTTTTAGCTTTTGACGGATAAATTAAAATAAAGAAAAAATAGATTATGGAATTTATTAGATAGTTTTAAAAATATAAAACAGAACAAAAATCGTGAAACTTCTTACTTTATTTTCACTTTAATGTTGACATTTGCTAAATATATTTTGACCAGGTTTAATGGACCTTTTCGTAAAATATTTTCAAAATTGAGAAGTATTTCAAAAATGTATTATCAATATTTAGTTAAACTCAAGTATTTTTATTATTAAACTAACGGATATTACCAGTGGTATAGTATGAAAATTAGCATGTAAATTATTTTGGCTGTAATTCTTAAACTAATATATTGTATAGTATAATAACAAATTCAAAATCAAACAGCATTGATTAATTGGACAATAATAGTACAAGATTACCATAATGTTACGCCACTAGAGCTGGCATAAATCCTTTCAGTATAACAACTATAAACCATAATTAGAATTCGTACAGTATGTTATACAATAACTGGTTCAATGCCTACTATCTCTGACAAATATATAAAAGATAAAAACCAATTAAAATATTGTTCATATTAAATGTATGAATTTTTGTAATAAATATACACTTTTTGGTAGACATAACACATCAGGTTGAATAAAATCTTCAATTGAAGTGTCGATGTCTTTTTTTTTGCCTTCATGTTTTATTTTCCGAATTTTTATTTTAATACAATTTAAATGATTTGTTTTTGGAATATATTGTGTACTGTGTAGAATCCGGTTTTTTTCATTTCCACATACATTTCTTATTCGAATCAGAGCAATTTTTTTAATAGCTTACATTTCCTTGGATATGAAATAAACTTGATGTTTTGATTTCGGTGAACAAATCCACTCCTTTATATTAAAAAAAGTTAATTTTTTGTTCTAGTACCTCTTTCCCGTTTTTTAAAATCATTTGAGGCTTAATATTTTTTGGGAGTTTCCTTTTTTTACAAAATATCAATATTAAGTTTGTATTTAATTATTAATTTTTTTAATTTATAATAATACATTTTTTTGGTAACTGATAAAATATTGGAATGGAGAATTTTTTTGTTGCGTTTTGTTTCGCATTACCCCACTTAGCAGTTAGGTTGAAATGTACAGTTTTTTCAGAAAGATTCAACAATGAAAAACATATTTTCCGCAGTTTTATATGCTAAACTAAATCATTATAAAGATATATAAACATCTTATATATATATAAGACTCAAATAAATGCATATTAATTATGAATTTGCGCTGATTGTTATCTTTCGAATACAAAGATTTATGAAATAGACTGGTCTGACGGAAGAACAATGTTTGCAATTTACATATAGATTAATTCAGATTTCAATGTGTTAATAGTTTGTAATGTAGTTTGGTCTCTCCAATGGGACAAAGATTCATGACCCGACTGACCATAAAATAAAATTTGTTATTATCTTGGTCCATGTTTTATTTAGATAAGAACGACTATGAATTTTATTTTTCAAAACAAATTACGATTTTTCAGATAACTTTTTATGTTTTATTTGTATATATTTATATATTTATTAACAACCGAAGAAAACGTTACTTTGGACCGATCCGGAAGTTTCTGGGTGTATGCTCGACTGCACGACGCGCAATTTCGTGATTGATATAAAACAGTCGTACACATTAACTGGCTGTTGTTCGGAAAAATATACATTTCGATTAATTTTAAATGGACTGAATGTAATAATTTAATAACTTAATTTACTAAAATGTAATTACTTTTAGGATTCAAGATTTGCTCTCAGTTTGGCAAAAAATGGCAGAACGTTAACAATAAAGGCATTAATGTTTATTTTAGTTAAGAAGCGAAGTGTTGGAAGTAACAGCGAAACAAACTGTGTTTTTTCAAACTTTGTGCCATAACTTTCCCATTTTTGATATGGATATGTCTTACGGCTGGGGGGTCAGTCCGAAAGTTTAACACGGAAAATGTTACCACGACCGTGCGTGTGTGCACTGTTTACCAAGGTTACGCGAGAACGTATTGGTGGGCAGGTGTTTTTAAAGTCGCGACGCGATTGATTCTTATGAAGCGCAGGGATTGACGCTTATGACGCCTATGACGTGACGCGACGCGGTTGTAATGAGCTTCCAAATAAAAACGATCCTCGAATTAATAAATAAGCGTTCCCTGATAATTTGCGAGTGTGTTAAATAGCCATCATAAGACATATCCATGTACAGATGTATCTGCGTTACAGCTTTTTCACCACTCCGATTGAATTGAGCAGAACAATTCTTTAAAGTGTTGCGTCATGATGTACACGAGTCGGACATTTTGAAGCTGTCTGGGCCTGAGGTACCCTGTATAATTTTTCTCCATTTTTTTCTATTTAATTGTATATTACAACTTCTTGCATTTTGGTATCTAGTAATAATGTATGAATGAAAATTAAGAAAAAAAAAAGAGTGGAGAACCACCCGCCGGTAGTACTCCTAACTATTCTTTATTCAATTGTCACTGGCTAGAAGATCCTGTGGCCATCGCCTTTTTAGTCGGCGAATAGGGTTGGAAGGAATTCGTCGGTACGAGAGGATTTATAGTAGTAGGGAGGTTTGTGAAAAAATTTTGGAAGCGGGAGTGGTTTACATCTTGGACAAATGGAATATCTAGGTCTGTATGGGTAGTGTCGTTGGACACATGAAAGGGAGCATTAAGGATTTTCTGAAGATGATGGATCGGGCTCTTTGGATGCGTAGGGTATTGGAATGTTTGGCTGAACCCCACACTTCCTTGCTTAAAAAAAGTTAAAATTTGAAAGTAGACTGAAAAACAGTAAGTGAATTTTTTTTCTTTTTGATGGCATCACAAGCCGAAGAGAAATTCACTCGGGCCATCTAAAATGGACATATCACATTGCTTTTCATCATCATTCTGCGTGCGGATCACTTCTGAGCTTCGTTCCACGAATCCAGTTTGTCATCCTCAAAGTATTGCACCTTTGATTTTTCTTGTGTACTTGATTTGCCGAAGTGCTACCTTGTTTTGAAGGGTAAATTTTTTTTAAATTTTAGAAGGATATAGATCCCATTGTCTTTCGCACTTCTATTGTAACTTAAATAAAAAAAGAGTCAGGTTGCAACCTATATGCAAAAAATGGCACGAGCGGGATTCGAAAAAAAGAGGGAAAATTCAAAAGGTGCGTTGAGATGGGAAGTTAGTGTCCGAGTAGATCGAGGTCACGATACCTCAAGTGGTAGATCAGCGGCGTATCAAGTCGAAGATCGTGGGTTCGAATCTCGTGCTTTGATTTTATCTCAGCTAAAAACCTTAACTAACTGTAATATATTAATCGGTCACGCGGACCACGAAATTAGTGAATTTAACTTTTACCAAGTGCATGGATTGCGTACTGTATGCTTTTTTACATGTATGGCAATTATTTGGTCAAGGACAATTCTCAAGGATGTTTCTGGTACTGCATTGCAATTAATGATCCCAAAAACTGCCATCGAGGTTATATGGCTGTAAGAGAACAAAAATTGGCAACAAAAGGAACTTCCACTAAAATTTTGTCAATCTTTACCTTTTATCTTCGGTTAATCGTTATAGTTTAACAATTAAATTTCCTATTTCGTTGAATTTCCTGTTTTAATAATAGTTACTTTTTGAGCTAGAAACTAGTTGTTTTTAAAATTAGTTAAATAATTTGGTGGATTCCTTTCAACACAAAGAATTTTTGAAGTTATTACTTATTTTTAGGCGATATAGGCATTTTTAGCAATAATATTTAGGCTTTTGTCTTTTAAAATAAACATTATTCTATTTTTCTATTAAAAAACGGAAAGAAAGGCTTGTTATGAGTGTTGCAAAGCCTTGTGCTTCAAAATAAAATTGTAATCCTCTATTCTCCCGCGTTTAAATTCAAACATATCGGGTTAGGTTATATATTACTTCCACAGGTCAAACACTAGCGATGTTATAATGCTCCCCCCCCCCAAGGCTTAGAGATACCCACATATAAACGGTGACAAGAGACGGTCATTAAAATAACGAATGGTGGCGGAGATCAAACATAAAGTATGCTCTTGGAATCGAACCTTTTTTTTCTTTCATTCTTTTTTTTTCTTTTTTTTTTTTTTTTTTTTTAGTTTTAAAGCAGCGCGTTTTCGGATGTCAGCCGGAGGTTATCGAGAAAATGCTCGGCCGAATGGGTTCGGAAGAAGGAAGGCTCATAACACGCGTCCTATACGGCATCAATACAACGGTGCATTACTCATTTCTCGGCCTAATGTTACCATGACGACCTGAGGAGTAAACAGATAAAGCAGGATTGAGAAATGAAATATACATTTAACAAGTAGATTTTATTTCATCTGAAATTCGTTTCCGTTAGAATCTAAAATGTTTCTTTTTTTAGCCCACTTTTTTGCAATTCAATTTTTGAGCTCTTTAAAGTTGAACTGCTTCAGAATTCATAAGACGCTCGTGCAAGATTTTGCCAGTATTTCTCAACCTATTTGGAAATTCAATTAATCAAGGTCATTAGTTGAGATTAAAAAAGTCTGTGTCACGAGCGGGTTTCGAACCCACGAATTTCGGTTTGATACACCGCTTCTCTACCACTTGAATTATAGTGACTTCGATCCGCTCAGGCACTAACTTCCCATACGATCGAGGTCACGATAGCTCAAGAGGTAGAGCAGCGGCGTTTCTAGCCGAATGTCGTGGGTTCGAATCCCGCTCGTGACACTGACTTTTTTTATCTCAGCTAAAAACCTTAATTAATTGAATGATATTAAATGGTCAAGCGGACCACGAAGAATAGTGAACTATGTGGAAATGTTGTGAATTGGTTGGTTAAGGTAAAACTGAGATATTTAGTATTCGAAACTGTTTTTTTTTTTTACTATCCGCCCTGCGTGGACTGTCTTGCTGATACATGAACCTTCTTTCTTGACATCTCTTCTCTTTCGGTTGTCAGCTCTTTCAGCCATCAGCTTCTGAATAATTTCCATATAGCCCGATACATGCAAAATAAAGAAATATTTATGCCAGGGAACACTCGAGTTTTCTTCTCTCCAACAAATATATAACTAAAAATATTTGTTTAACAAAAAATCAGCAAAAGTAAAATCGTGGAATATAAAAAGTATGCATTTAATTTTCTGGTTTAGGTTGAATTTATTTACTTATTTTCTTCATGGATCTTAAAACTAATATCAACATAATCTAAATAAAGAAGCTTTATTTCACTAAAAACATATATTTTCCACTTTTCTGAGTCCTATGAAAGAAGTGGTTTTCCTCTAACTTTTTTAAAGGTTAGCTTTATGCATTGTCTTGATATTATTGCTATTTTCACTTTGTTAACATAAAAATAATAACGATAAAATATAATAAAAATACAATATGATTTCTGTTGCATTTATTGAAGCATCAACGACTGTATGGAATGAGATGAAAATACAAATTGACTGCTCTTTGCATTTTCCGTACGGACATATTGGCAGTTTACCCTAATCCGTAAATATAAGCATCCAGAACCGGAATACAAACACGAGTTTAACTGTATCTGCGCTTACAGCGTTTTTATTTGTTTGGGGTAAATTATGCAATCGTATAGCAATTGTTTGTTTTGTTTTGTCAATTAACAGACTGGCTAATAATTTTGTTGGTAAGTCCTCTGATCGTATCTGGTCGCCGGATTTCAGTGTAAATATTGGCTTTTTTTAATTCATAAAATGTAAAAACTCATTTGCATGAAAAAAGTGGAATGTTTGATTTGTTTTCCGATCTACTTGGTTTATGAACCCGTCCTCTTTGTCATTTAACAAAAATTATCTTAAAATTTGTAAGAAAAGAGTGATTATTTTATATGCATGTGAATTGTTTATTCAGAAGTATTTACTTGGATTTTATCTATTTTAAACTTCTAGTTAATCCAAAGTTAACCCAGGGATTTTCTATCATGTGCACAATTAAATGTAATTTAATGCTCCAGATTGTAATTTTATATAAAAATTCAATCAAATTAAATGACTTTGGCATAAATATTAATTTAGGAAACAAATAAATTTTAACTTTTTTAACGTTTATAAATGCCAGGCCCTGAAGATGATCTCAATAAAGGTCGAAACGTTGGCACGATAAAGAAAATGTTTTTCTAAAACCTACTTCACACCAGACGGCATCACACGATCTCCAAATAATCATTACCACTTCAGTTAGCACCACAACATAATTTTCTAATATTTTGTGTAAGCAATTGCATTTAATAACGAAACAATTAAATTAAAATCAACTAACGAATTAATTTAAGTTTGGAAATTTAATCATTGTCAAATCATCATCAAAATAAAGACACTCAATTCTTTTTACAATGAAATGTGTACATATTTCCTTCTTCAGCCTTCTCCTCCACGTTTTCACTGTACATTATAAGCTGTACCATCTGTACAGGTAGAAAAGATTGCCTTGGGATTTAAAGGAACAGGTGTGCCTGAAATTTGATTGCTTCTTCCCATACATCCTTACGAAGCAGATAATATGGAGTAATTAAGAATCGTTTGAGTTTAAGAGATGCCTAGAAGCCAGACCCTATCAAATGAAGCATCCTGAAACATCCTCAAAGAAAAAAAATTCCTTTATTTTCGAGTGCAGAGGAGAATAGATAAAAGTATAGTACTGCAAAAAAAAATCCTAATAACGTTAAAAATGATTTGTTCCTGACCCAAAAAGCTGTGGGATAAGAAATGCCATGCACTTGTCCATAAAAATTTATTGAGCAAAGAAAACCTTTTTTACATCTGGTCTAAAACTCCCACAAAATAAAGAGTTTTTCGCCAACAAGTGAGAAAAATTGCTGCCCATAATTAATTTTTTTTTTTGTAAATCGTACAAAAAATTCATTGTTTTTAGCATATTGAAGGCAGGAAGATTGTACAATGAATTTATCGAATAAAGTATGTGGAAACAGCCTACAATAATGTTTAATCAGGGGCGTCGGTGGCCGCAAGGTTCAGTCTTTGACACGGCGCTCATCACTGTAAGGTAAAGGTCGCGGGTTCGAATCCAGCGGCCCTGCATTTGAACCCGCCGACATACTTACAAATGGGCTTTTTTTCAAAATCACCGGCACCCTGAGGGTTTATAAGACCTCTGCTGTTGCGAACCCTTGAAAAAAATGTTTAATTTAATTTTTTAGATTTGTAATTGTTTTAATTTTAATTATTCAGATGCCGTGAGATGCGGTCTGGTGTGATGTAGGTTTCAGAAAAACATTTTCTTTATCGTGCCATGGTTTCGATCTTTTATTGAGATCATCTTCAGGGCTCAAAGTGTTTTTCTTCTGTGTAATTATGTCATTCGTCCTCTCAACACGACACGCAAGGATGGCACAATTACACAGAAGAAAAACACTTTGATCCCTGAAGATGATCTCAATAAAAGATCGAAACGTTGGCACGATAAAGAAAATGTTTTTCTGAAACCTACATCACACCAGACCGCATCTCACGATTTCTGAATAATTATCGATTAATGCTCACTAATCTCCACAATTTAATTTTAATATTAACAAGGACATGATTTCCATCGCCGAAATTAGTTTAGATTATTTATGCATTATTAATAAAAATTTTAGGTAATTTCAAATTTTATTGAAAACTATTTTAACCTAATAAATCAAAAAATACTAATAACGAATGATTTAAATTGATCATAATTTAATTTAGCACAAACCAAAAATAATTCATCAGTAAAATAATTAAAAGTTTATTTTGTCTGTGTTTAAATAATAGTTTTATTCTGTTACTTTATAAACATGCTCTGTATATATTTTAGGAACGGTATTACTGCATTCCTTCACTTATTGGTCCTACATAATTTCTTTCACTTGTATTGAATAATTCATTCAATTCAATTATGAGTACGGTTTTGATTTGGTCTTGGAAATTAAAGTAATACATGTAATTTTACTATAAAATACATGCGTTTAAATAATACAAACGTCTTTTACATTACAGTTAGTAGAGGGAAATTTAAAATCGAGTTAAACTAATTAATCTTACCATTCGTTTATTTTCGCTATTTTTTCGCTTTGCCATTCGACTGCGTGCCCGATAGGAAAGGGGTCGGACGGGGCCGGATTGTCTGTCGGTGTTTTTATTCGGTCCTGGCTGTTTTTACATCTAAAGACAATTAATTTCAAAAACACGTACAGAAAACAAACAGAAAAAATGGCCGGACCACGAGATGATAGATAATGATCAATTTGCCGTCAACAGCTCACTAACCCGCGCCACCCGACCCAGCCCGGGTGAGCTTCCCTAATTTTAATTATTGGGCTACATGAAACTAACCAAATTATGCTGAACTGTAAGGCAAAATATAAATATTAATAATTCAGCGGATAATTCCGTTCATCTGGTCACAAATCAGTAACCAAACAAATAGTAATTTCCTGTTCAGCTATTTACTTCGTCACTTTATAAAGTCAGTATCATTTCTGGAATCCAACCAATGGTTAATAAAGTTTCTCCTATTAACGCGATTACTTATCAATTATTAACATTATGATGTGATAAAATTTCTTATATTTTTAAAATTTATAATGTTCTTATATTTTATGTATGCTCGTATGACACCTTTCTGGTACAAAATTCAAGTCGCAATCAAACTATGAAAAGTATGTATTTTAAAAGTTTAACCTTTAAAACACAAAGTGAGCTATTTTTTAAAAGAAAACTCTTATGTATTTGGCGGTAATAAAGATAAGGATAAATAATAAGGTATTTTGTTTGATTTATTGATTAATTAATGTGAAATATTGTTATTTTCATTTTGGAAATGAGCCTGAAAAAGATTTGGCAAGATGGCAACGATCTAAACTGCTCAAAAATGAATAGGGATATTCTCATTCTATTAATTTTACTTAAATTAACCAATATTTTCTTGTCAGTTTGAAAATACAAACCAAAATTAAACGAGCGTTAATCCTAGTTTTTAGTAACAGATTCACTAGTAGTAGTAACTGACCATAAGATTACTCAAGTTGTAAACAAACACCTTTCTCGACTTTTCTCTTTTTAATCACGTTTTATTCTCTTTTATCTCGGAAAGGCATCGCGTTGAACTAGAAGTTCGCAATATTATTGTGATAATGAGTACTCGAGTTCACCCGTAAGTGGATATCGCAGATGCTGTGTGCTTTTCCCAGAGCGTGGTCATGGAGGCCTGACTGTGGATCTTAGCGCATTCAACGCTAACGGAGGAGATAAATATTGTCATTACTGTGTACACGATGTTTGGGTACGGTCTTTATCGATTATTAATCGTCTGTGGGAAGTTGGCGTCATATCGCATGCCCCTTTGAGACGGCTTGCAGCATCAGCCCGTCATTTGCAGCCCAGGAGAATATGGTCCTCCAGGTTCACAAATACTCGTTCGTCCTGAAAAGGAGGATCTTTAACGATTCGCCATACCCGACCTTTTCATTATCAAGATGAGAGATGACGCACCTCCCCTCGCGGCAGGATATGTTTTACAGCCGCGAGCTTTGGCGTAGAAGCCGGCCCGGCCCCTAGTATCTAGAATGCTGTATAGTAAGCGCATAGGAGAGGATACCAATTGGAATGATATGTTCACTGATAAGTCGCATTACTGTCGGTACAGCAGGCGCCGAAGTGTCTACCAAGAGCAGGAGTTGCGTACAATGCCCCATTCATGGACCCTTCAGTGCAGTTTGGGCAAGGGGGTGTAACGGTCTGGGCTGGAATTTAAACTAAAGGACGATGTGGACACAATATTAACCTCACCCCGCTACATTATTTCCAAGAGGAATACATCCTTCAAACTGGAAATTTTATTGTCAAGGATTTTCGATTTCTGGATGACAATGCCAAACCTCATAGAAGCACAGTAGTTCACCAACGTTTAGAAAGCCTGGCCCATTATCATACGATTTCAATCCCATTGAGCACATGTAGGATGCTTTGCAGAAAAGGTTTTCGATCACCATCCGCAGCCAGTTGACCTGCAGCTTTGCAACATCTACGGAGTGAAATCCCTTATGAAATTAGTGACAACCATATTAAGCAGGAAACCTTACAGATGCACTCAGTTTTTAACTAATATGGGAAATTATGCAAATGTTTAAAATATTTATTGTCTAATGCACAAAATATATTAATTCAAACCTTTTATTTTGTTATTTTTTAAAATCCTTTAATTAAATTTTCCTTCAGTAAAAAACATAATTTCTATTAAATATGTCATGTACGTCATAATAAAAATGCTACGCAAAGTAAATTGGCAATATCCCTATTCATTTTTGAGCAGTTTATATGTTCATGTGGGAATTCAAGTGTGGATGGGTGGGTGTGTATGTTGGGAAGGGCGCGCATTATAGACCCTTTCTCTTTCATAACTTTTTCATAATTGTTTTTTTCGTTTTCCTTGATAAACCTTTATAATACTCGTAACGTTCTGAGTGTGGGGTTTTAATGGGCGAAAACCACCAGACTCATTTAAATTCACGCTTTAATGCATTTAAAATAAGTACTTTCTTCTCTTTTGAAGTACAAAAATATAACGTTTACACGCTAATGAGCTCAGTTTTATTTAAGCACTTTAATTAAAATATATTATCTTATTGTGTTTGTTTTAAACATATACATTATGAATGATGTTAATTATTACAACAGCAATTACTAACTAATTTTATTTGTACTGTCATGTGTTATTTATATGTTATGAAAATGATGATGAACTGATGATAAAAAAAAATGCTAATGAAACCAACATTCATTGCAAAGTAAAAACATTGTAATGAATGTTGCTTTCATTTATAAAATTATACTTATTTACATATTTTTTCTTAAGGCTTGAGTAGAGAACCTTTAGAACTTACTGAATCTTTCTCCAAGACATTGTTATTCGACGATAAGAGGTCTGTCGAAGAGCACTTGAAATTTTTTTTATTGGCCCCTGTTGATCGAAACTTGTGCAAAAAAATTTTTTACATTTGAGTATCAATCCTGAAACGTCCCTCCCTTTATAAAATATTTTAGCGCTTAATTTAACAAGAGATTGGGCTCCAAAATCCATTTAGTACTTCATTGTCATCCACGTTCCGGGCCACGATTTGCAGCCCTCTCCAGAGGGGAATTTTATGTCATGCGAACTGCTCTTGTCAGAGGGCCGCAGCTGACCAATTGCTTCAACTTAATTTATAGTCAAAAATGTTTTTTATTGGCCTAATCCTTCATAAGCCCATCACGTCCCGCTGTTTCCCTAAATAGTGCAGTGTTTATTTTCATTTGTTATAATGTTGTATTAAATGTGTTTCAGACGGAGCAGTTTGTTATCCTCTGGCTGCTTTTCGTATTCATCGTTTTTGGAAATTCTGCAGTGCTCGTCGCTCTCCAGTGTGGAAAAAAGCCCAAATCGAGAATGAACTTCTTTATAATGCAGCTGGCGTTGGCTGGTAATACAAAAATTTAAATTTATGCCTATTCCTAACTATACACCTATTAGACACATATTTTATTTATCATTTACACAAATAAAACCTAATATCATTTATATTAGTTTGTTGAATAAAAAATACCGACGATTTAGATAAAATATGTGTACCTAACACGCACAAAACGTGTTTCATTGGAAAACAAAGCAAAAAAAAATTTTTCATAAATTCTTTCTCAATGAATAAAAAACCTGGTACTAAAGACAATATTTATTATTAAATAATTTCTTCAGTTAGTAAAAGCTTTACGTCCATGCCGTTTAAATTGTGCAAAGCGGATTTCTTTTCAACGAGCTCAATTAGAATAATATAGTTAAGAGCTCGCTGAGATTGTAGACATTGCTTACCTATGCGAAAAAGGTTTTGTTTTTCTAGCTTAACCCTACCATTTAACTTTTCAATTAACGCCATTAATCCAAGTCATTATGCCTTGAAAAGTAAACTTTTGACCTTTTATAAAACCTTCTAAATTAGCCGCTCAGCCGAATTATCTTTTTGTAAAACGAAAGCACTTAGCAAGAATAACATCGTCTGGTTATCAAACTGTAGAACAGTTTAGTTCTTTTGTACATTTAATACCAATAAGGGTCTTTGTGTAAACCTCATAAAAAAGTCCTATATGATATTTCTGGAGACTTTATAAAATTTGGTTTTATTCAACAATTTTCATAAAATCTATCATCCTCATGAAACAACACCGTAAAAATTTGAATAATAAGATAACTAATTCCCGATTTTTAGATAATAATAATGATTATGAAACGAGTTGATTTCCTCTTAATTAAGCGGAAGCCTGTTAGAACTTGTTCCATTCGGGAAAAACAGAAATTTCATTGTCATGAATGATATTTTAAAATCGAAATTTTCCCTTCAGTCAATGTTTAACATACCCTTTTTGTAATAATACCGCCTGGCTTAGAGAATAAATATAACTCGGTTAGGTATTGTAATTTAATCATTACGCCAAGTGCCATTTATAAATTCTTATGTATGATTAAAGGGAATTTCCCAATTTTTCGAGGGTGGATTAAACTCAAAAATAAATTAGCTTCCAGGAACCAAGTGTAATCATTTTTGCTGCCCAACGAGACACTCTGACCCATCGAACATCCATTTGCAGTCTATTTTCCCATTTGGTAATTTAAACTTTTCCGTAAAAAAATGTATCCCGATCGATCCGGAAGGTCTAGGCATCTTGTTAAGGTAAAGCCTTATTCATTATTTATTTTTTTAAATTTCGGTCTTTAATTAACGCTGATATTTATAATTTCATCTATTTTTTATCCGGTCGTTTGAGAAAAAGTTTTATGAATGATAATAACTGATTCCAAATCTGCATTCTAAATGGAGAAATATTTCTAGTAATTGCTATTCATCTACAGTTTGTTTTTAATAATGACTTTTCTTTTATATCGTTCACTTGAACGCGCAGAATTAAACGTTCTGATTGCATAGATTTGCTTAGTTCAATTTTTTGAGACAAGATGAGAGAAGCCCATTAAAACATTCTTTTCATCTTTGAAGAAGTGAAAAAGTTTCTTTGATAAATCCTGGCTTATTCATTACTTCACTTAATTTCACTTCTTCTCTTTTTAGTGTTCATGTAACGAAATTATATAGCCAGAGGTACTACTCTGCTCGCTATTCTTAAGACCGCCCTCGCCTTTTTAAATGGGTTTCTGTTGGCGAGCCTGCGTTTGGTCCAGGGGATGATTTGCAGCTTCCGAGTTACATTTTCGTCCCCTCCTTCCGCATCGTTTAACCCAAACCCCCAACACTCGAACAATTAACAGTTAACTTGAAAATAAATAACCGGCAAAAACTCATTTTTCAGACGTATTTTCCTACGGGGCCTCGCAACTGCCAAGCCCTCCCGATGTTTGGCCCAGTTGTAACATAAAATCGTTTAGATTAATTCGCAACCCTTCACCATAAGAGTTGGCAGGAAATGTAAAATGACCTGTTTTCTTTACAGATTTATGCGTGGGCGTTTTAAGCGTCCTGACGGATATTATATGGAGGAGTACAGTCGAATGGAACGCAGGGAACATCGCTTGCAAAGTTATAAAATTTTCTCAGGTAAATGTTTTTTCTGTGTAATAGTAAATAGACATAAATTGTATTATAATTATATCATCCATAAAACATGACAAAACAGGGATAATATTGTTTACACTTTTATAGTTAAAACGAAAAATTATGTTACGCCGAGCATTAGAGAGAAAAATCTCAAACTAAATATTTTCTATAAGTCTGTATATTTTTATTTATTTACTTGTAAAAACTAGGTTGAGTTACAAGGAATACTTGTCGGAGGATTGCAAGGAATTTTATTATAATTAAATTAAAGAAAATTACATACTAAACTAAAAAAACAAAAGTATTTATATTATAAAATTTCATAACTTTATAATATATTAACCTTTAACAAAAGGAGAAGCAGAAAAACAAAGTTAACATAAATAATTGCCAAAAATACTATAAAATTGTTTTCAAAAACAACCGTACCAATACAGAAATATATAAGTAACAGTCGATCAGGTTCTAGATCCGTTCCAAATTCTCGATTAGGCATTAATTTCAAAAAAATATATATTCTTAAATTGTTTGAAAGTTCATGCTACCAAAATATTCTTTGTAAAACTTTGGTGAAAAGTTAATTGTCGAGGATTAAGAATCATTGAATATTAAACTCGGGATATGAACGCCGTCGTCGTTTTCGTTGCGACAAATCGGGCAGGAATTTGAGAAATAAACAAATCTTTTTATTGAATTTAAACGTAATAATTCCAAGCCAGTCGTATTCGAGAAATGGTTCCATTTTTTTTTGTTTTTTTTTTTTTTTGTTTTTTCTATTGATTTTCGCGGTGAAATTGATGTTTTTTTCGTCCATTCTCAGGTAATGTCCTGCCTATACAGCAGTGGAAAATGTCTAACAAAAAATGGATAAGACGACAATTAATTAAACATTATACACTCCCAGCGTTACAGTTTAGTATTTTAACAGCATTAGTAGTATATTATATATTTGTAGTACGATGTGAGGGAAGGGTCATTGGCATTTCGTTCTTACTATACTTCCGAAATATAGTGGCTTGTCCAGAATGAACGTATTTATTAGCGTGAAAGGACGTGGCTGTCGAAGAGTATCGAGTATTCCACAGGCCCGTCAAACAATTTAGAATAGTTTAGTGTATGAATGGAATTTGTAAATACCGTTCGACTGTATTTATTAGTGTGAAAGAAAGGAGGCCGTAAGATCACGATAATCTTCCGACCTCCAATTTAGTTGTAGTGCAGGTTAGTAAATTAGTATGAATGTGAATTATGAAAATGTGTGTAAATATTATTTTTACGTATTTTAATTTATGACGTGTGGGATGGTAAAAACAAACAAGATAACAAGATAGGTGAATGGGAAGGCAACAGTAGTTTGGTTGAGGCGAAGACTTAGAAAAGTATGTCCACATAAGATAGCTAAGAAGAAAACATGAATAGTCTTTATATGTGGGGCGCCGGCGATTACCCTGGTAGTTAGCCGGCAAAAAAGTCAAAAATAAAATTTAAGAAATTTGCTATCATAACAAAAATAAAATTCAAAAATGTAAATAGGAAAATCATATTCAAATGTTTTAGAATAATATCTACATAAAATCACTGTTTTTTTGTGTGTGTGTGTGATTTTTTTACAATTTAAATTTTTGAAAAGGATTCATTCAGACACAAAAACTTAGAAAAGGAGATGTGATGATGAAATTGTATAAACGTAATCATATTATACTTATATAAGTAATTAACTTGTAAGTAATTAGTTATATTGTAAATATACAATTTCATAAATTGGTTCTCAAAGTGGATAATTAATTTTGTTGCGCGCCCTTTAATAATATATCACGTAATAAAGATTATATCTATATTTATATCATTTACAAAAGGCTAAAATGCAAACGTGAAAATAAATGAACTAACAATATATAAATTTTTAATATAATTAACCAACTATTTGAAGACCGCTGTAGACAGCAAGCAGATAATTGATATTTCTCTTATAAACTCAATTATGATTAATATTTTCTGAAGATAGAATGTTCCACAGTAGAATTTAATGTTAAATTTAAAATTGTCAACAATCAACAAACAAAACCAATTGTTTTGAGAAAAACTTTGGTGATGCTAGTTTTATACTTATTATTTCGGTTATATAACCTATCAAATACCAACTTTAATTGACAGGAACGATTTTCATTTGACTAAAAAATGTATTTAGAGATAAGTACAAACTTTTTTAAGATAAGAGTTATGTAATAATCACGACATGATCGATTAGGAACAGATAATATTCAAGTCGTTTATTTTAGCACCACAACATTCGTGAAATCACGTGGGTTTTATTTTTGATTATTTTACTCGCTTAGAACGCATTAGAACCAGAAAACAGTAGTGAGAAAAAGATGGTCCCTGGCCCACTTGACACAGTTTGATGGGCCATAACTCAATAGGGTTTGATGGGAGTTATGACGTCAGTGATTTTTTGCCTAGTGCGTTGCAACAAAACGCAGTCTGATGGAAGTTGTGACGTCACTGCAAGCTCAACTTGTGTAAGGAGCTACTGAAACAACTAAGCTAAGAAGTTAGAACTCTTGAATAAAAATGTCGTTTGACATATGATCAAAGGTTGGTGAGATTCCACAGTATGGAATTTTTAAAAGGTGTGGCGAGATGCGGTCTGGTCTGATGCAGGTTTCATAAAAACATTTTCTTTATCGTGCGAACGTTTCGATCCTTACTGAGATCACCTTCAGGGCTCAAAGTATTTATTTTCTGTGTAATTGTGCCATTCTTGTGTGTCGTGTGCCCACTGCCATCAGACCGCATCTCACGATTTCTGAATAATTTTTAGCAATGACTTAGGAATGTTGAATCAAACTTACGAATGTGTCACAACCCCAACAGTCCCTTCAAAGACGCCAGTAGCTCCTTGCAGTGACCTAACAAGGTGAAAAATCATTTAGGTCATAACTCTCATCGAACCCAATGAAGTTATGTCCCATCAGAACCCCCCCCCTCAAATTGGCACGTGTTACCTGCTACTGACAAACTATTGTATGTGAGTTCTGAAATTACGTCGGCCTTATTACATGTATTACAAATCGACGGTGTTGTGAAGAGTGAATGGGCCAAATCTTGTATTTAATCAATCAACAAAAACGGGGAAGAGGTGTAATAAAACCTCTATGAGACCCGAGTAAAAGGGTATGTAAGGAAAAATGTGAGGGTATCTCCATGTAATACTTTGGAGAGCGTTTTCCAATATTTCCCTTGTCTTGGCTCACGTTAGGCCATCAAAAGACCTTCACTGAAAGGGGTGAGGAAAAATAACCCACACGTGCTTTAAAAAAAATTGAAAAATTTACCATAATTTATATGTAAAAGGTTTGCTTTTTCCATTAAAAGCTTAATTGATAATCAACAACAGTATAATTAAAAGAAACGTTTAGGTAAATGGTAATTATATTAACTTTTTACCTAAAATAAATTATTTCTAAGTCTCAAGAGAGGATTTACATATTTTAAAACCACAAATTTACTTTATGTTATTAGTAATAACAATATATTTATAGTATATTATTTATTAGTCTAAATCATTCAAATGGAATGTACATCTCATACAACATTTTATTTATTTAAGAGGGTTCGCAACAACAAAGGTTACATATAAATCCTCAGGGTGTCGGTGTTTTTGAAAAAAAAGAAAACCCATAAGTATGTAGGGTTCGAATCAGGGCCACTGGATTCGAGCCCGGTACCTTTACCTTACAGTGATGGGTGCCGAGCCAACGTCTAAACGTTGCGGTCACCAGACCCCTCCCAACTAACTTATTGTCATATTGATTTGTAAAATAGCATATTGTTTAGACGGGTTATCTCTGTCAGCGAAGTATTTAAACATACATAAACGCATAGCTGCCTAAATAAATCAATAGCAGCATCGTTATGCCACAGCAATTTGAGTTCAGGCTAGAGCTGTCCAGTTAGTCTGGGTAGTGGATGATTTAATCCTAGTTTAGACGACCAACAAAATACCATAGACAATGTTTGGCATAATGGCATTCAATAGGATAATCGAATACAACTTCCCTCCTTGCATAACAAAAATGGGCCATTCGGTCTCTCATGCAGGACAAATTCGTGTTGCTGATATTACTGCTGGTGTTCCTCAAGGCTCTTCCTTGGACTCAACCAAAATCCTATAAATGATAAATTTTAGCACACCTTGCACAAAAAATGTAAAAATGGCTCTTCACGCTGGCGATATCGCTGTCTAGTCAACCCCTTGTAGATATGTATTCGTTAAACAACGCGATGCGCAAAAGAAAGCAAAAGCTGAACTACCATCTGAAGATGGCTGAACTGAGACAGAAACAGGCTGATTCCGTCAGAAGAAACCAGATACATCGGTACATATCCTTTTCGAATGTAAAGCATTAGGCCGGTTACGACACTTCGTGTAGGGTATTCCTTTCACAAAAAAGATTCCGCAAAGTGACACCAAGAAATGTGCTTAATCTAAAAAGAGCACATTGCAAGGTATGGCTCTACTCTAACTGGCCGAGGAACATGGTTATAATTTGCCATCGCCGCTTATAATCTAACCAGTGCGATGTTTTGGCTTATGAAAACACCGCTTTACCCGGTGTTACTAAGTAACAATGGTGAAAATAACTCATTATCTTAAGGTGTAGTGGAGCCATTTTTTATTGTGTCCCAAGGTTATCTTTCTTGCTGTAAGGCAGCGTCCAATACTTTAAAGAGAGGTTTCTTTCGATTATTGATATGCCTAATAAACACTCAGGAAAAAAGAACATAGGAAATATGTCCTTTTTTATTTCGGGAAAACGTACTTAGTAACCTGGCAGAAGGTGAGTGAACAGCTTCTTGATTTATCTGATCTTACGATGATTGCAAAAGAAACATGGGATATGCTGTAGCATGTTCAACCAGATCAAGTTATCTGCGATTCAGGTCTAACTGCATCAAAGCTTCATCAAAATTAAATGGTTGGTTTATCCTATGTAACACCTCGTTTTGAGAGTTTAAGATGTAACACAGAATTTAAAAAAAACTCGTTTAATTGTTTAATGCAATGGATAATCTACTTATTCAGTTGGGAAAACAGATTGAATTTCTCCTCCAGCACCTTTTAAATGCCCCACATAAACATGAGTTTCGCATCTATAAAAATCAATTCGATACGATATGCTTAGAAAAAAAATCACAAATTTTAAAATGACTTATAGTAAAAAAAAAGGATTTTTTTGTAATCTGGTAACTTGCTAATGAATCATCATTTTTTGGCTAGTTTTAGAATTTTATATGTCAGTGCGAAACTCGTGATAAAAAATATCTTGTGAACCAAGATAGCATGGAAGAGCGTTAGAGTTCTAGAGAATTTCCACAATAGATCTACTTAGGTCGCAATGGAGGAAAAGATTGTCACAATTCTCAATCGTTTTTTCAATAATCAACCCCCCCCCCCAAAAAAAAAAGTCAACTCAGACTTATTTAAAATATCAAGGCCAAATTGGGATCAGAATTGTTTCAAAATTTAATACGTTGTTTGAGGAAATTTCATTGATAAAAAAATTGAAGATGTACTATTCAAAGTTATTAAGGATGAATTTCAGAATAGAATATTCTTTTCAATTTATCAGCTCCTCTTTTTCACTAATGGTCTTCCAAACAATAAATAAAAAATAATAAGGCGGCAAAGTTTGGGACAATCGAACTTATCCGCCTTTGTCATCGATCAAGGACGTTTTATAATTGAAAAGGGGATTTTTTAAAGAAAACAATGCTTTCTCAGGCCATGAACAGTTACTTTGAGCTGAAAATCTAGTGGTATTTGATTAATAAAACCCGGTCACAGCTTGTGACAAATTACGATAATTTGTTGTAAATGTAAAAGGGTTCAAGCAGGTGATGAGGTGGAAATTATTTTAAAAAATACAAGGTTGGTAGTGAAGCCCGCTCAACGACTGCCGATAAAAGCAAAGATAATCGCGTTTTGTGCCGTATAACCTGGAGAATATCCAACAGTGTCCTGAGGAAGGTGTAGACGGACTCCTGCTGTATTTTCCTGAAATGCTTCATGATTCGGAGATCGACAAGCCTTATCAGGAAATTAAAATCAATTTGTCTAGACGTGAATGAAGAGAAGGAATCTTTAAAATTAGAACGCTATCAGTTTTCGGACGAGACGTCTTAAATTGTAAGAATTAAGTGGTCAGCTTACATTAGTAAACTTCCTAGCGACAAAACAGTTTGCAAAAGATTAATATTTCCTTCGTTCTAAATAAATCTACCTCAATTTATTAAACTTTTTCCTCTCCCACTCTGTCAATCGCGGCCAAAGATTTTGGAAACTTGCCCCAAGTTCCGTCTTCCAAGCCTAAGGAATCTGAATATAATTAATTATCCGGAGCTGACTAGACGTCGGATACTTAAGCGGCAAAATTAAAAATGCTGTTTTATTCTAATTGTCAAAACTAAGTTGAAATTTTTTGGACAGTTGCCTAATCACAACGTTGAACGAGGTGCATCCCAACGTCGCCTTATAGGCCTAATTAAGATTATTTTCCAGAACAAGCCGACTGTATCGTCCTAAACTGATTTTTACCATTTACATGACTAAAGAAATAATTTCCAGTAGCCATATTTCATTATTTATATGTATCGATTTAATCTCTCCTATTATCACTCCTTCAAATATATAATCGGTCTGACTTCCTTTCTCACTACCTCTCAGTCTAGCTGACTGTTTATCCGTTAATCTTGAGTGATCATGTGATCATTAAATAAATTGTTCGTTCATATATGCTTAAGAAATAAGAAAACGCGTGCCGAGAAGATAACAAAGTCTCTCTCTCTCTCTCTCTCTCTCTCTCTCTCTCTCTCTCTCTCTCTCTTGTCTCTTATACACATCT
>CM077099.1:12086677-12110541 GCA_039619505.1 Cimex hemipterus | reverse complement strand
TATTGGGTTGTCCGGAAAATAATGCAGGATTTTAAGTTTTCATTAAAAAAAATCTATATAAAATATTCTGTTTACGTTTACAGGATTACTCATTTGTATGAATGTCAACACTTATTAATCCTCTTCCAAATGATATTGTTTGTTTACCTCTGTAGCATTCCGCTACTTGGAAATAATTCAGTCATCCTTATAATGTCAAAGCGAGAATTTCGTACGATTTTCTTTTACGAGTTTAAACTCGGCCGAAGCGGAGCCCAAACGGCTAGAAACATTAACCAAGTCTGGGGCGAGGGTTGTGTTAATGAGTGCACTGTGCAAAGGTGGTTTAAAAAATTTCGGGAGGGAGATTTCAGCCTTGAAGATGAAGAAGGTCGTGGAAGGCCTTCCTCTCTTAATGATGATGTTCTGCGATCAGTGGTGGAAGAAAACCCCAAAACAACTGTTCGAGAACTTCTAGAGCAACTCAAAGTCAGTAAAACGACCGTCGCTGACCACCTCAAGGCGATTGGAAAAGTGAAAAAACTCGAAAATTGCGCCTTGATGTTTGTGCATCACTTCTTTGTCGAAACAAAAATGACCCATTTCTGGCCAGAATTGTTACATGTGACGAAAAGTGGATTCTCTACGATAACACTAGACGTTATGGACAGTGGCTCGACAAAGGAGAAGCTCCAATACATTTTCCAAAGCCCCCAACTCATCAAAAAAAGGTAATGGTTACGGTGTGGTGGGCTTCATTTGGTTTAATACACTACAGCTTCTTAAATCCTGGCGAAACCATCAATGCTGAATCATACTGTAACCAAATTAATACCATGCATCAGAAATTGGCAGTAATGAAGCCCTCTTTGGTCAATCGGAAAGGGCCCATTTTGTTGCATGACAACGCTCGACCACATGTGTCACGTGTAACGTCACAAAAATTATTGGAGCTTGGCTATGAAACTTTGCCTCACCCACCCTACTCTCCGGACCTCTCGCCTACTGACCACTTTTTTAGACACCTGGACCACTACTTACAACACAAAATATTCAAAAATCAAACGGAACTGGAAAATGCATTTATTGACTTTATCAATTCTAAAAATTCTGAATTCTACTCAGACGGAATTAATAAGTTACCAACACGTTGGGAGAAATGTATTGAGAGTATGGGAAATTATTTTGATTAAAGAACATTGCTTTAAAGTAACTAGTTTCTTTTTTTTTTGTTTAATACCAAAATCCTGCATTATTTTCCGGACAACCCAATACATAAGTTTTTCATTTCAAGATATGACGACATTGTCTCATAAATATTTTTACGTGTACATTTACCGTTGTTATTTCGTTAATATTTTCTTTTAGCCTGCGGTTTTACATACCGTTTTAAATCATTTGAAGGTATGTCGACAAAGACAAATAATTTACCAAGTCGAACGGTTATCGCATAGGGACAGACTGGAGTTTGTCGCAAGAGAGAATGGTATTTGGTTTCCTAGCAGATTAGGCAAACAATTGAGCCTCGTTTGACTTGTAATTCAATTTATTCCCCTAGTTTGAATTTAATTCAGAGATTAGATTCACTCGGTAAATCGTTCAGGCCAGCAGTGAATATGTCACTTAAACTTTAGACACTCCTTACAACCAATATGCAATAACATTTTAAAAAAGTTAAAATATGTGCAAATATTTTCAAAGCAATATTGGAGTAATTCATAATTTCATCAATTTCGCTTGGCCAATTAATACATTACAATTAATTAAGATTTTTAGTCGAGATAAAAAAACTCAATGTCACGAGAGGGATTCGAACCCACGACATTCGGCTAGATACGCCTCTCTTCTACCGCTTGAGCTATCGTGACCTCGATCCGCTCGGACACTAACTTCCCATCTCAATAAGGAATTCATAATAATGAATTCAATTCCAGTAATAAAATAACACTACTGAAATATTTACATCATTGTGTTTTACAAATTAAATTAAAGATTACAATTAAAGAACTAAGTCATTGTCTTTGGCGGTAAATTGAACAATTTATACAATTTTCGGTTTGTCTAATAAGAAAAAATTATGTTAAGAATCTCAGATAGAATCAGGTAGAATTTTGTGAATGAAACTATCAAAATATTGTGCAAAGATATGTGTTTTTGATACTATGGTTGAAAAATGTACCGTAGAATGTTAATTTTTCATTCATTTGTAATTCTTAATTTATTGATAATTACCATATTAATTTATTTCATCTTTTAGATCACTAACAAAATTATTTCATCACTGTTTTAATTCATTTTATACATATTACCAATAATTAATCTTTTTTTATTAGGTTTTTGGTTGAAATGAAAACACTAGTGTCAGGGGATTCGAAACCACGACCTTCGGCTAAACCCGCCGGTCGTGGTTTCGAACCCCGCTCGTGGCCCTACCTTTTTCATTTTAACTAAAACAACATAAAAAAAATTAATTAATTGAAAGAAATATTTGATCAATATACGACTAAATCTAATTCATTATGTCAAACTGAAATAAAATTATTAGGTAATGCAGGTTATTTTAAAAATTATTATTATAGATCTTATTAATGACGGTTCATTGAAGCAGAATCAATTTTTGTGTTTTTTTTTTTTTTTTGCTTTTGTTTTATTGGCAGAGCGTTAGTCCTAAATTCGTGCATTCTTCGTTCCAAATCCGATCGGTTGAGTGTAGAAAATCCAAACCAGGCTGACATAATATTAATCTTGTCACGTGAGAAGTTGTAAATAGAAGCTCGGTTTTGGTGACATCGCCGGCTCTGTGTCAATCATATTTAACGGCGACAGCTTGTTAACCGTCCGGCGGACACATTTGATCAGTCCTGTATAAATCCCGGTTTAAAGTTTCTTTTCTTTCAGCGCCAGGTCGACGTCGGTCAGACTAAAAAAAGTATCAGTTTGATTTTGCGGTCTGCACGAGCACTGTGAGATCAGTTAAAACATACAGCAAATAGTGTTGTCCTTTTCCACGTGGAAGAGGGTGCCAACGTAAAATTCCGCGTTTTTGCAATTTTGGAGATAATTTGTTTGTTTTTTTTTTTACTATTTGGATACCGCTACGTGAACGAACAATCTACAAACGTCCAAGTCGAAAAATTATTATTTTCTGTATAGGCAAACAGATAGATAAAAGTCTTTACTCATTTTTTCATACATACAATAAAAATCAGAAACATTATATTTAGAGGTTCAGACGGGAAGTTGGTTCGAGTGGTACAGCAGAGGCGTATTTAGCCGGCTTATTTAAGGTCGTGGGTTCGAATCCTGCTTGTCATACTGACTTTTTTATTTTAACCAATACAGATATCTACCACCTGAGCTATCGTGACCTCGATCCAATCAGACACCAACTTCCCATCCCATCCCACCTATTGGCCATTTTTATCTCAGCCAATATAAAATTAATTAATTGAAGTTTTGGGTTATCGGATCACGAAATCTAAGAGATTAATCCAAACCCTAACCTGTCCCTAACCCTAAGTCAAGTACCTAATCCTTACTTTTTTCCTATCAAAACTTTTCTAAATTTAACGCTAAAATAACCTTTACCCTAACCTTAACCCTAACGTTTGCTCTAACCGTAGCCCTTCTAAACTTAAGTAAACTCACTACTTATAAAAGTGTTTTGAATATTACACATATCAACGACACTTTTACACATCCATACGACAACTTACTCTGACAATCTTTTTACACTTCAAAATGTCCAAACGTCCAAACTAAACTGAAAAATTATTGTTTTCTTTTCTGTGAAAGGAACCATTTGGTCTAGGCTATTTGTAGTCATCCACTTGACTGAATGTATTTCATGAGACAATTCGGCTCTTTAATCAATGCAGGGCGAAAACGGTTTATTTAGTTAATTCGGTAGAAATTTCATCCGAGCGATACGTTTTGTAATGTTACCCTTATATCCCGTCCCTCATTTTACGATGATTCCCTTTTCATCATCACCACCCACAGGCCTCGACCCTTGACTTAGAAACGTCGATAGCATCTCCTTTTATCATTGTTTTTCTAAACAGCTATTCAAAACAAAATTAAAAATCCCGCCTCAGACTTGGAAAACACCATTTTTTCTTTTCTTTACGAGTCGCTTGAAATTACACCTTCCTTCTGGTAAACATTTAAAAATTCCTTGTTGTTTACCATCTATTTCATTTTACTGAATATGTTTGGAGTATCGCCGAAAATAATTGGCAGTACAGTACTACAAAAAATTATAGCATTTTATATATTAAATGAGTTTAAATACGAAAAACTATTTATTTTAATTCAAGAAATATTATGCAAAGGCGTGCAGAGTTGTTAATTTCGTATTGTAAAGAGAAAAAACGTACTTCGTAGATAAAGTAAGAAAAAACTGTATCAACAAATAATTACTTATTAATTGAAGGGGTACGTTTTGTGATTCCGCACAGTGTGGGCTAGACTGGCTAGACGCTAGAATTCACTGGACATGGGTTTAATGCTATGCTGAAAAAACCGACAAGCCATAGAAAGCTCCAACCTTGCGATAACTCATCTTAATTCGATAAACACAGAAGGGATTTTTATTACTTTTCTATAACTTCAATTAAATTAAGGACTCTCTTAAGTGGACGTGTGCGGGTTAAAGTTGCCAGCCAATAAGTCCCCTCTTGACTTTTCCCCGTCATCGAACGGAAGGGAGTTAAGAGCCTACCATTTCCATATCTTTTCTCCACCACAGAACGGGAACACTTAACTTTCGAGGCTAGTTCCATGTTAAAGCGTAAAACGATGGCACTTAAGCACCGCGCCGAGACTTTCAAACTGCTCCGGGATTTCTGAAATCAAGCATTGAAATTATTTCACATAACAATATTCTCCTACTACAAAATGCAATAATACATTTTATCTGCATTTGGTGCCTTCAAGCCCATAAACCATTCTTGCTTAGGTAAAAATAAAAACAATAAATTTTGATTTAACTTAATCAAATTCAAACCCGATCGTACCGGATTCGGCAAGTTGCTTGAACATATAGTGAACTAGCTCCATTAAAAGTTTAATTATAATTTTATACAACCTCTAAATAACTTTAGACTAGACTAAAACTAAACTTTGATTTTTGATTAAATATATCCTGTATGCATGGCAAAACATTTGCGAGCACTTAATTTGTTGTTCGAAGAAAGAGAAAAACTATGTTTTTGTCATAAATTAAACTCAGTTTTAAAGGTAAACTTCGGTTTGTTGTGTACTGTATATATGAAATATTACTACTGTTGATGATAGAAAAAAAATTGAAATTGTAATAATTAAAAAAGAAGATGATCTCAATAAAGATCGAAACGTTGGTACGATAAAGAAAATGTTTCCTGAAACCTCACACCAGACCGCATCTCACGATTTCTAAATAATTAAAAAACTGTCTTGCTCATTAAATTCGAAGAAAGATTTCTAATTTCTGATAAAATAGTTGAAACATTGTAGCAAATTGGAGTTAATAGAAATGAGAAAGAATCAAAAGCTTCTTAGATCTACTTTTTATGTCGGCTCAAAGTTCAATAAATTACCCACATTATATGACATTAAATCAAGTCTTCCGTGATATCACAACTAAAGCGTAAGTTAATTATAATAATCACTCTCACTCTCTCATATCCTGGACCCAGAGCCACTGTCCCTTCAGACATTTACGGGTGATCGGGAAGAAAGTTGTTTACAGTCTACAGAATGTACTTTGGCTGGATTTTACAACTTCATTGAAAAAGGAAGCATTTATGTCGTTATGGTTGGCGCGGTTGGAAACAAAGTGGCCGAAATTGTACCGTCGGGATTCCTCGGAAATCCCATAGTTCAATGTCCATACTGGTTTCAGAATTGAGATGTATATAAGTGTTTAATTGGGGAGGGAAAGTTTAGGTTTTTTGCTTGTCTAGATACAACCCAAAGTAGCAGATGACGCTGTTTTGGAATTTCGTAGTGTTGTGTTTGATTCGCTATTGCTTGAACCTTTGTTCTAAGGAATAGGTGTGTTGGGAGGTCTGGTGAACTATAACGGAGTTGGAGTTACATTGTCATCACCATTGATGAGCTGATGATGTCGGAATGGGAATCGATAGAAACCCGTCTCAGAAACAAAATGATAAGTCGAGATAAAATTGGAATACTCATCACTTCATATCTACCTGTAAATTGTTTTAACCTAATTTTACTTGACATTTAAAAATCAATACCTAACATAAATATTAATTTATTGTAAGATATTTAATATGATGAAACTTTCAATTTGGTCCAGAAACCCATTCAGAAGTTTTATGTGCTAGACAGTCAATTTAGTACAGATTATGATAGGTAAAAATTTCGCAGTCACGTTCTTAAAAAGTACGAAACCCTCCACACCGGTCTATCTTGAACAATATTCGTCAATACTCCTTTTGTATCTCATATCAGCATATGCAACACATCTGGTTAAAAATGAATTATATGCAACAGCAAAGTACCACCATCTCAGTTTGAATTGCGGTGCAAAACATTGCTTTCTTGGTCTCTAGCCCCGCTTTATTTGCTAACAATGGCTTCTCTGTCTTTTACCCCCAACACCCTCTTACACATATTTCATCTTGGGTTTCTAAAAATGGGTCGTTTGCCATTATATGTCATGAGATAATCGATGATAAAAATGTCTACCATGGGCCATTATATTCCTTGAAAACTGTATCCAGGAGTTACAAACTCTCCTTTCTGCGGAACGTTCTGTATCTTGTCTTTTGTAGTACGAAAACGTTTTTGTCCCGTGCTCTCGAAATTAATTCTACAATATCATCTGGAGATTCGCGTAAATGGGCTGTTGCTTCTAGATTATTCATTTATTTTTAGTTGTATTCTAAAAAAAAATAAAGTTAAAATAATAACCAGTTAATGGAGGTATACTTTTACAATTAAATGTTGAGTGAAAATACACTTTAAGTTTCATTTTAAAAATCCAACACGACTGAAATAAATCTAATTTAAGTCGAAAGGTAGTAAAACAAACTTTCATTGAAAAAAGGTAATAGCTTGAAGAACGAACCCAAAAAAATCAACTTTTAAACTGACAACGTATATAAAATTGTTGACAATGTATTTCAACACGACTGTTATCAAAACATGACAATACTTTAAAAAGTTATTACTCATCTTACTAGAGGTTAACTTGACAGATAAACTAAAATGCTTCTTCTACCGTATACGAATTTTTTTAGTTCTCTAAAGTAGCACACAGAATTCTCAAAAGTTATTAACCAATTTTTTTTCGAGAGTTCACAACAGCAAAGGTCATGCAAACCCTCAGGGTGCTGATATTTTTGAAAAAAAAAAAAAGCCCATTTGTAAGTATGTCGAGTTCGAATCCAGCGGCCCTGCATTCGAACTCGAGACCTTTACCGTACAGTGATAAGCGCCTCAAAGACTAAACCTTGCGGCCACCGACGCCCCTTTTTTATTATTTTCTTAAAAGCGCAACAATCGTTTAATAAAACATATTTTCTATTCGCCAAGTCGGAATAAAATCCAACTTTTCACATCAATTGTGACACTGTGCTAATACTCAATGACATCATTCGTTGCATGGCCAAAAAGTCAACCTGTTTTCCATCCATACTCGCAGAAGACTGTCACAAAACTGTAAAGGTTAGGATGGGTTGATGAAGTATAAATGATAAGTAGTGCAAAAAAACACAGCATCGTAAATATAAACAAATACATTGACGATATACCTTAAAAATCAACGGCAACTACATAAACAAAATTATTATTATTATTATTAATTTTTAAGGGCGTTTTAACGGCTAAGGTCATTTCCCGCCCTAACATCCAAACATTCTATTTTAGGTTAGCTATATCTCTTCTGAGTGCTATAAAGCTCTGACTCCAAACATTCCACTCGTAATCTAATTTATCCTATTGCCATCCAAGCTTTGATTTTCTTGTTCAAATTTTTAATTCCGAAGGCCAAATTACATTAAATTTAATAAAATTATAACATTTCTTTCTTTTTTTTAATTAAAATTGTGAGTTTTTCCATAATTTAAAATCTACCCATAGACTTGTATGGCTAATAAGAATAATAATAATGGCGTCAGACTAGCAACAGTCTCAGCGTGATTATAGGCTCATCTTTATCCTTTTATTCTTCCATTCATGTATGGATGATATGGATAACTAATTCTACATAACAATAATAAGAAACAAAACACAATAACATTTCTTTTTCTTTTTTTAAGGAGCTATTTTTCCTATTTAAATTGCGATATTGGGCATTATAGTGTATTACCCCGCAATTTTTATTGTTATTGTGTATTTTTCCGCTCCGGCAGCCTCAAAAACTTCTGAAAAAGGAAATCATGCACGCACAACTCTTATGCAGATATTAGCAGGCATTCAATGGTAAAATAATTTGGGAAAAGGCGAAAATTTCATTGTAAATTCCAATAAATTTGAGAAAAGCGCTCTTCGAAAGAAACACTGTGCTGGGGGAAAGGGCTTTCGTTAATTTGAAATACCGATTTCCTTACCCAATGTCCCACTGGTTCAATGGGGGAATTAATTTTAATTTTCCAGATCTCAATTAATTTCAGAGAAGAAGAAAAAATCAATCATATATGGTTATTAAATTGAAGATATTTATCCCGAAGATTTGACTCTCCTTTCCCCCCTCTTTAACTTTGAACTGAAATGATAATACCCACAATTTGAATATATGACATGCACACATGTATGCAGGTAAAAACGATAAATAATAAGGTTTTATACATATATAAGAATGTATTGTTATAAAAAAATATGAAAAATAAAATTTCTTACTTGATTAGAACGTAAACACGATCAGATAAAATTAAAACTAACACTTTTCAATTGATCGATATATAAATTAAACTAAACAACTTCTTAAATTGCGGTCATTTGACCAGATCGTGTTATTTGATTGACCGAATTGAAACAAAATGAAAATGATTACGGTTTTAATGAAAAGAAATGAATTAATATTGACCCTAATAATGTTACTCATGTAAAGACGTGCACGTTAACTATGAATTGAATTAACTTATCTAATAAACTTGCATGCAATAAAATAATAATAATAAAATAAAGTAAACGTAAGGATGAAGAAAAAATGGCGAAGCAGGCATGAAAATCGAAGATGTGAAATCCCAAATGATGAAGCCACAGATGACGAAGAAGCGGAGACGATGAAGAAAACCAGACGAAAAACGACGACGAATAAAATAGATGAAATGAAGACAATCCACAGAAAATACAGCCTGGTGACGTTACGGTATGAACCCGAGATTCCTCGATCTTTTCGGCGGTGGTCCCTGATGGTATAGGGATCGACGATGTGACGGAGCGAAATCGATATAATAATCGATAGGCCGATGGAGATAGATGTTCTGTCTTTCAAGGTTGAGTTGCTGCTCCTGGCAAGACTTCGAAATTTACAATATTATAAAGAATAAACGCGTCAACACACTGGGGACCCAGTAACTCCTGTATACAGTTATTGTTATAACTATATTTTTAAAACGGGAGCTTATCTCAAAGGACAAGCTAATCCCCTACCGCAGGCTTGGACAGTGCGAGCTGAGCTACGAAATGACGAGGAAGGTCTCTCTCAATTTAATTGAACGCACCTACATTTTTTTTATTTGAATGGCAAGGAGTTAAGTGCGTATGTCACTAGTCACATTTTTTGTATATCTGAAAATATTTGTTTATTTTTTGAAGACCTTGTTATAATTTATTTGGATCAGGTCCCAATTTTCGTCTTTTCCCATTAACCTGTTTGATTTTGTGGCACAAATATTGTTTTTCATTTTTGTTTTGCACCCGTCAGGATTCAGCTTCGTGTGAAAGGGATTCATTCAAGGATCGTCATAAACTTACACAACGATTTAACAGACACTGAAACTAAATCATTATACACTTGACTTACAAAAACTGAGAAGAAAGTTAACATGGTGGTGCAGTTGTCCTAAACTGTACTGCATGGTATACAGTAAACCGACCGCTGTTGGAAAAAATCAAGAGCTTCTACGCCGACGCAAAAAGGCAGTTTTCAAATACATTACGAACAGTCTAAAAAAAAACGAATAATCAAGAAGAATACACATAAATTACATACAATAAAAACATATCACATAACAAACACAGCATAATCAAGTCACAAGTAAGAAAAAGTCCAAAGCCTTTTAGGGTTTTTTCCCCTCATCCCATCCGTACCTGACAGACTCATACAGGCGGGCCTCGGCCACTAAACTAGTTATTGTTATGTGTCAAAGATTCTTGGAGCCTTCTTTCGACCTTATCCTAAAGTCGAAAAGGAGACTAGGTTTCTCTTCAATTAAATTAAACTAATCTAATTAGACTTCTCTTGATGCTTACTTCTTTTGTACCACTTTCAAAGAATTTATATTATGTACAATAGTATACTGTATATGCGAACTTATTAAATCAATATAACAGCAGAAATTTTAAAATGTGTCTAATTTTTTTTAACTCAGTATAAAAAATATTTTATTAATTAATTAATCCATGAATAAAATAATTAAATTAGTTTTAAGGGTCGAGCGTCACTCTCGGCTAGTAGAGCCCGCGGTCGGGGGTTCAATCCATACCGTCGTCTCTGGATTTTTCTGACGCCCAAGGGGACCGGTAGCTGCAATTGAAATAAATTGACACTGCACTCATTGGAAGGAGCGGGATCAGATCTCAGCGACCCTGAATTTTCCTCTTCAAAAATGAGTTTCTTCGATGTAAGAACACCTGCACACAGGGGGCTCAAGTTCACACTTGTGTTGCGAGCCCCCCCCAAAAAAAAAGAAAATTGAGCCAGGGATAAAATACAGCTGCAGTACTCAGGAGGGAACTCCTCCAGTTGTTGGTATCCATTGGGGGGAAAAATTAAACTAAGAAAATTCATAAGGAACAGTTCAGATATATTACTGTTTAGGACTTACAAAGATAACGTAAGTGTGGCTATGTTTAGAGATATCTATAGATACAAAATGCATGAGATGTTTAATGATGATGCCCTATATGAAACAGTTCACAATCCTACAATATCATATCAGAAATGTATTTTAAAAAATTGGTTTCAATATTAAAAGAAATTGAAACCTAAAATCCGTGATCTAACAACCCATTAGGACCTAAAATATATAGACTACCGAAGGCACGCAAGGTACAAAAATATACTGTTAAGACCTGTAGTTTCAGGCTTAGGTGCTCCATGGAATAATTTGTCCAAATAGATGCAACAAACCTTAAAATAAAATGACTACAACCTCGATCTATTTAGTGCTGTTGGTCGATGCTAAAAAGAACTAATTACTCTTTTTCTCTAATATTCTTCGAGGAGGTAGCTATGGAAGAGGTAGCTATCAACCCAGCATATGATGACCTAGGACACAGCGGAGGGTCAATTTTGCGAAACCGGTTGCGTTAGAAATTAAATTTCAACTGGGAGCATGTTTTATGATCGGGGAATCTGGTTGAAATATTTCAATTCGAGGCTAAGAAATATATGATTTAAAAAATTCAAACCTTTTCACGCTCTATCCCATCTCAGCAGCGTTGAATTGTCGATCGATAGTGCAAGAAAGTCTCTTATTGATGATTCTTTCCATATTTCAGCTGTTGAGCTGATATTTCTTTATGGAGGTCTAGACCGATTAGTGGGACGGAAGCGAGTTTTTGGAAGGTGTATAAAATATATACCAAACAGAACGATAAAAAGGCATAACAAAGCAAACGGTCGTTTTTTTCTTTAGTCGTTAAGCCATAGCCATTGTCGCCAGCTAAGCCAACCAACCATCTCCAACTTTAAGAATGTACACCAGTTTTCAGGGGAAGGTCTCGTCAGTTTTCCTAGCCGTATCGCGATATTTTTCCGAAAAGCTCCTTGATTCTAGTGGCTGACGTCTCAGTTCGTTTATTCGACGTGCAGCAATGGAAAATGTATACATATGCATATCGTATGAAAGATGAGAGCAAAATGTAGAAGAAATACAACAAACACAAATGGAAAACTCTATCCACAAATCATCTCCATTACAAGCCCACTAGATAAAAACATCATATATAAAATAACACGAAGAAAAATGCGTCAGGCAGATAGGAAGAACGTATAACATATTAAAAGAGCATATAATGAGGTAAAATTATACTACACAACTCACCTTACATAAAACCATGCATGCAGACTTGCTTAAGATACCAAATTTGCCGAAACCAAGAACAAAAAAATTGCGTAATACTCAAAACATGGATATAGCCTTCACATAACACTCAACTTGTAAAATCCGACAAATAAAAGGGACCCTACTAAGCAAACAAGTCATAAACTCACCCGATGATGGCAAAAGGCCGAAACTTGTCTGGTGAAAACAACATGGACAGTCATACCAACAATCGGATACGAACAAGTTATAACGTGTTACCAAGTGCTAAGGGTACTGTAATCATTAACAATGGGTAATAAATTGCTCATTTACATGATACGCTCCATCTGTTGGCCTGCAATATAAAATAAATGTGGCATACCAGCTGCGAGTAACGAGCGATATACAACGTTCTGCAGAAAGATAAACAATTCAATTATCGAAAATCATCTAAAAGTCAATTAGGAAATAAACGATTTGAAAATAGGTTATCTACTTTTAATAGAATGTGACACCGACCAGTTCTTGTTTCTCTCCTTTTTAATCTTAAAACAAAAAAATGTGAATATAGGAAGTGTGAATAAGTCTACTTACAACACAATATTTAAAATTAAGGTCATCAATCACTAGTAATGAAGAAAGTTAGTGCTGTAAAATAAGCTAAGCGTTGAATTAAAACTGTCGCAAGAGCAAGCCATTATTTCTGAATCAACAACCCATAACATCAAATTATAATTCAATCTTTTATCTTTAAATCAATAATATAAGATTAATAACTACTGCAATAAAATTAGATTTGAAAATGTAGAGAAAAATAGGCTAATTAATTTTTATTTTGAAAAAAATTTATGTAAAGGTAGATCAAAAGAATTATCACAGAAGCATACACACAACGATTAAAATGACTGTTCGGCCGTGTCTCCGACAGCAAAGCACGTACACATTGTGACGTACCCTGTACCTCTATCTACAACCCCTATCTTCTCAAAAGCCATCCATCATAGCACACTGCCTTCCTTTTTCCTCAAACATCCATCCCTTCCAGCCTTTTGGCTCTCTTCTCCGCCAGCTCTCGTAGCGAGCATATCATCTATCGCCCTATCTCTCCAAAGTGTTGCACCATAGTAATTAACCACCGTGTAAGATCGCCCGACTGTTCATTTGCTGTGCACATTTATCGCCGCGCGAATGTCCGCGTATTGACATCCATACAGCTCCATCCTTCATTCCGCGTGCATTCCATTTCTCGACCGCATGGTCCCAAACCTGTCACCCACGTTTTCCCTTAATACCTTATCTACTTTCGTATATCTACCCTCATCATAATCCCCTGAACGAATCCTCCATCATTATCCCAAAGACTCCGTCATCTTACTAGCATCGCCACTTGGATTTCATCATCCATCATGATCATCTTCGAAGTTGCCGGTGCACTGTCCTTGTCATCACCGAACAACGCACGATATCGCATTCAGAGACATCACCGCTCTACGGCCTTCATCGCTCGCAGACCCCCATCTCTTTCAAGCTTTCGTCATCTTCAGGTCTCCAATACGATCATCGGCCATCTTCTAAGGCAGAGAAATTTCAGTAAACAATGAATCCTCAATTACTCCTATCGTTCATTATTTATTCCTTCATTTAATTCCTCCTAAATTAACATCTCCAATCAGGAATCTTCCATTCCCGTTGATGCCGAAACAATCTTATTATTAATTTAAACTCCTATCTCAAGCGGTGTTCGACGGCGCCATTTTATATTTGACTGCTAGCGAACAACGACGCATGTATCAAGATTGTTCATCATGTTTCACATAACAATATAAAAATGACAATATATCATGTTTTCTAAAACAATGTACTCGTAAATTTAAATTAACTGCAACTACTATATATAGATATTGTAATTAAGCTTTGTTGGGGGCGAGATATCCATGAGTCACTGGCCTTTCCTTTATTGATAAAAATGTCACAAAAAAATCATCTGAGAAAGACCCCAACAAAAAGACCAGGTGCTGGTTTTTAATTATTTTCCGAGCTATTTATCAGGAACGTTGTAATGAACTTCTTTTCTCTTTTGAACAAACGCGAGTGGGGAAAAGTAAAGGGCGAAAAGGCAAGATCGATAACGTCTCGAATAAATCACTAATTTAATATGACTTCAATTATATAAGTAATTAATATGAATAGTTTGTTTATTTAAAATTAATAAACTTTACAAAAACTGCTTAACAACAAGAGAAATTTTCTCTTTATAAAATGCACGGAGCAAACAAATCGTAAATGTTGAATAGTGTTACTTTTTTCATTTTATGTTGTGCCAGCATCGTTTTATTTCAATTGAAGAAAACAAACTTGTATATAAGAAAAACGTAAACTCGCAACTGTCGCTGTGCAAACAAACCACCAGATAACTAAAGCAACAAATAAATTAACAACCAAAAAAAATAAATCAAATGACAAAGTAGCGGTAATTTTTATGACTACAGAATTTTCTTTGAATTGAATAATTTCAATTATATTGCACTCATTATTGCTGTATTTACAGTTTTGTAATTATATATCAAAAAGTAGAGGACAAGATCAATTTCCATTTCAAATCATTATATGAAGTTTGTACGTGGGGTCGCCCAGTAGTGGAAGAAAGGAAAGAAAGGACCCGGATTGCGCATACGGGCTCTCGCACCACTGATGACTGCCAGCTTTTCAATAATTCTCTCCATGTTAAGCAAAAAATTTACGTTAATAATTTTATTCAAATCTTGCATGACGAGTGTTCAATTGAACCTTTCAACCCTCCTGGAGAAGACCCGATAGCCCACCGTATTAATTACAAATAAATGTGGAAGGCTTTAAAAATGTGATATTAAATTAAAAACTGTTTAGCTTAGTTAATGGCGTTCCGAAACTTATTGGGCCAGACTTATTGAGTGCATTACACAATCCGCAAATGTTATGTCCCCTCTGGTTTTCAAATTTTGAAATTTCGGGTTTCACAAGACAGAAATTTAATGGACACATGTCAGGTAGTTGGGGGATATAAATACTTTACTTTGCTACAGTTCGAGTGGGTGTGCTCAGGGCAGATCATTTATGATGATCATCTATGTGGCGACTGGTATGAGCAAATACATACCCTGACTCTCCACAAACTATATGACTTCTAGGTCTCCAATAACCCGCTACCAACAGCACGTCAGACGCACCAGAGCAGACAGCCTATCGGCTCTCATAAGCGATGGTAGTACTTTCAATACTAGGTGTAACATTCTTAGAAGGAGTGTTTAGGATTTACAGTCACTCAGGAATTTCTCCCCGTGGACCGGGAATAGGGCACGATACAGGTTCCTCCTAGCAGTCAGAACTATACATCCTTACGATACCACCCCCATTGGGAGAACAACGTGCTCGGAGCGAGGAGTCGTTTGCTATGATTCTCGCACTACAGTTGCTTTGTGAGACGATTGGTGACTTCGTTCCTCGTGAAGAGGAGAAATAAATATTCAATGAAGTCAAGTCAAGCAGCGACAACACCTCCCGGAAAGCCAATCTTCTCAATCTTTGGACTGTAAAGCTAAACTCTTCCGTTAGAGCTTACACCCCAGGCCGATTCTATTTATCCAGGTATACCCTTCTCTACATGTATAAATTCAGTTGAGAGAAAAAAGTCCCCATTATTGGCTTCAACGGTTCGATGGGTAATTGGCGGTTCACACCCGCACCCTAGGGCTTATTATCAAAAATACTCAACTTCACATATATTACTCAGACTCACCCAGTGAAAACTTCGCTCACGGATCAGCACAGATTAAGTTGATCGGTAACGACCTAATTATACGTCCATCATCCAGCAGAACACAAATAATAATCTTCCAATAAATAAATCAATTAAAATTAGTCAAAATAATCTTGTACTTCTATTTAAGCTTCTAATGAAATTTAAAAGAAACCTCAGGCCATAAATAATTGTTATTAAGAGAAAATATTGGGACTACAATATTTAGTTTCATGATACAATAAGTAAAGTTTTGCTAATTTTCCTTTTAAAAGAAAGATAAAAATGAAGAATTTTTAAACAAGCGGCTCACAAAAGACTAGTACCCCACTTTCGAAATTAGACGTGCCCCCACGGATAAGAATTGCACCAAATTACAGAAAAGGCAAGTGTAATTAAACAGTCCAATTTTCCTAATGAAAGAAACGGGTTTCGCTAAATTTTCCGTTTAATTGAACCGCCAAACATATACCACAGTCTACACGTTTTAATTACATTTCTTTGAAACAGATTACGAACAGAGGATAGAGAAAAGCTATGAAATCCTGATTAAAATGATGTCCATACATACCTTGTTTGTATAGACCGAGACTTGATTTCAGTAAATCCAAGAATTTAATTTGTTTACTAAAATGACACGTCTAACAACATAATGAAAACAAACATTCACGCTTCACTTTCTACAAATTGTATTCTTGGCAAGGTTCCTCATTTTCATATTAAGATGTTTTTCTGTTTTTTCTACTACGTTTAGAAATGGATATTACCCATTACTTCCATTCCTACCATGAATAAACTTTTTTTTTAATTCAGCTTGAGCGATTTTCTTTTTTTTTAATTAATTAAGTAGCATTGTTGCGAGATTATTAAAGAAAGGATTTATTTTTAGAAATTCCAAAAGTCATTTGTTTCAAAATACTTCCACGATTTTTTTGCAACCTAAATTCTGTATTATTATTGTTATTATATACCTACTAAGTTAAATTATTATTATACCCTGTATTTTCCTGTCAAATGTCGGTTCATAACCTTCTTGTTATATAAAATGTTATTATATAAATTTGTAGAGATTAATGACCGTTAATCGATAATTATTCGGATATCCGGTGGCCTGGTGTGATGTAGGTTTCAGAAAAACATTTTCTTTATCGTGCCAACAATTCGATCTTTATTGAGATCATCTTCAAGGCTCAAAATGATTGTCTTCTGAATATTTATGCCATTCTTGCGTGTCGTGTTGACAGTGCCAGTCACTTTGAGCCCTGAAGATGAACTCAATAAAGATCGAAACGTTGGCACGATAAAGAAAATTATTCACTGTTTTCGTGTTCCGCTCGACCAATTAAAATATGACAATCAATTACGGTTTTTAGTTGAGATGAAAAAAAGTTAACGGCACGAGAGGGATTTGAAGCCACGACCTTCGGCTAGATACGTTGCTGCTCTACCACCTGAGCTATCGTGACCTCGATTCACTCGGACATCAACTCCCCATCGCAACCTCACCTTACGAGTGTTTCCTCTTTTGCCATATTTCAAATGCCATGTAATCGGTTTGGATTCTCGACGACAATTGAAATGGCGACGGAGAGCTTTAGTGAAGTGTTTTACTGTATTGAAACTTACCCCCTAAAATGATCTAATATCACATATTTAGTCGGTAAGTAGTAGTAGTAAAAATATTCCGTATTCGTTTAGTGGTCATAATTGACCATATTAATTATTTCAATTAATTATTCTTTTTATCAAAGGTTTTTGATTGAGATGAAAAATCAGTGTAACGGGCGGGATTCGAACCCACAACCTACAACTAAATAAGCAGCTGCCCTAACCACTTGAGCTATCGTGACTTCGATACCCTCGGACACCAATTCCCATCTCATGACACTCTTTTTCATCTCAACCAAAACCCAGGTAAAAAGAATAATTAATTGGAATAGTTAATATGCTCAATTATGACCGCTAAACAAATACGGATTAATTTAATAATTAAAAAAACTAATTACTTCACTAATAGCTCTCCACTTCATAAGTCGCTGAGAATCGAATTACACCACATTTGAAAATATGGCAAAAAGAGGAAAAAATCGAAAGATTTAGGTTGAGATGGTGAGTTGGTTTCCGTGCCGATCGAAGTGTCGATAACTCAAGTGGTAGAGCAGCGGCATATGAGCTGAAGGTCGTAGGTTCGAATACTGCTCGTAACATTAATTTTTCATCTCAACTAAAAATCTTAGATTTAAAAAAAAATTAATTAATTGGAGTAAAAATATCATTATGGAATGTAAGGTAAAAATGTTTGTTCAGGCACAATATAATATTTAATTTTATTCACTTGTTTTCGTGGTCCGCTTGACCAATTAATATCTGTTAATTAATTAAGGTTTTTAGTTGTGATAAAAAAGTCAGGGTCACGAACGGGATTCGAACCCACGATCGTTGGCTCTATAAGCCGCTGCTCTACCACTTGAGCTATCGTGACCTCGATACACTCGGACACTAACTTCCCAGTTCAACCTCACCTTTCGAATTTTCCACATTTTTGTCATTTTTGAAAATTCAAAAGGTGGGGTTGAGATGGGAAGTAGTATCAGAGTGGATTGAAGTCACGATAGCTCAAGTGGTAGAGCAGCGGCGTATCTAGCCACATATCGTGGGTTCGAATCCTACTCTTAACGTTAATTTTCACCTCAACCAAAAAGCTTATATAAAAAGAATGAATTAATTGGAGTAAAAATATTATTATGAAATGTAAGGCAAAAATGTTTGTTTTAGGCACAATATAATATTTTATGGATTTTTCAAATACGATTTAAAATATTCACTTTAAAAAGCATTAATGCCTAATTTGAAATTAAATTTGAAACGAGATAATTCGGACAATGCTACTATTTATGCTGACAATGTGCTATTTTTATATATATACAATAAATAAAATGAGTTTGACTCTAACGGAAACGCGTCTTAATAATGCACATTACAATAGTACGTCTAGCGCAAAAAACACAAGGAAAGGAAATACATAAAAGGAAAGAATATCCGCAGAACAACAACAATCAGTTCAACGCGCTGCTTATATATTGAGAGGAAAATGCTCTTTTTGTCAATTTTAAAATTTAAAACCAAGCTTCCACCTTCCTAGAGTTTGAATTTTTTCTTAATGTTTAATACTCCACAAGCCACACTAATGGACCCACAGGGGCGTCGCATCTGCACAGTATATTTAAATGAGAAATATATAGCAGGAAGGGGGGAGCTGGACAAAGGAGAAATGCCCTTTGTTATCAGTATTCCGTGATTTATCTATCCTAAGCATTACCCGATAAAACTATTTTCTCTAGATAAACCAAATGCTGTTTTTATACATATATTACTTTACGGGCATAATTAATTAACGTTATTTTTTGTTTATTGGTTTAATGAATTGTAGATAGGTTGATGAAAAATTGTATTTAACTAGAACAAAGAACATTTTTTCCTCACATTTTGACATTTCTCCACTTATTTGTATAATAAATTCACTCCCACATGGTCCGAGCACAAAAAAAGAGATGAACCATTCATTCAACACCTTTTGGAAAAGAATGAATTGAAAATGAAACGATTGAGAGAGAGAAAAGTAGGTAAAAGTTTCTTGTAAAATTTGTAACATTATTCAGTGAGAAAGACCTGAATTAAAAGAGGAATATTTCAAACGCTGAAAAACACCGTTTAATTATTTTTTGCAATGTATTTCAATCGCTCGTGCATTTAAGGCCACGACCATGAGCCAAGTAAATAACCAACACTCTTGATTTAAAATACTGTTATCACAAAATTAGGTTGTTTTTTTTTTTGTTTAAACTGTAATGAAAAACTGGTTTCAAACAAATTCAAAAGCTAAACGATACGTGCCAAACTTGATAACCTAGTATAAAGTAGCATGAAGAGCACCGCAAATTAAAAAAGTTCAACTTTGTTCTTCTTGCCGGTATTCACATACGAGACAAAACATTTTTACAGGTTTTATCTTAAGCTACATCGTAAAAATTCGACAATTTTAACAGATTTGGTCATGTTATATGATCATTTTAAAGTAAATATACACGTGTGTAGAAATTAGTGACCGTTAACGGATAATTATTCAAATATCGTGAGATGCGGTCTGGTGTGATGTAGGTATCACAAAAACATTTTCTTTGTCGTGCCAACGTTTCGATCTTTTATTGAGATCATCTTCAGGCACTCTCAACACGACATGGCACAATTACACAGAAGACAAACACTTTGAGCCCTGAAGATGATCTCAATAAAAGATCGAAACGTTGGCATGATAAAGTAAATATATACATTGAAGGTTTTTAAAAAATGAGCGTTATTTTTGCTCTGTTGCAATGAAATGTGGTTTGGCAAATACAATATTTATGGATCACTATTCGCTTCTACAAAAAATCCATCCAAGATCGTCAAAATTGATTATTCCATAGCATACACTCTGGATACTTAAACGTTTCCGTCCAAGTTTCGCAAAATCGGGTGCCGGTACTTTTGAAGAAAAAAAACGTAACTATGTCAGGTTAAAATATGGGGTAGCGGGCTCTTTACCTTGCGCGCCGTGTCCAGTATTGGTCTTCTGTGCAGTTTACAACATTGTCTATACCCTTCGTTAAATTTAATTTTTTTAGAAGATACACATACTTTGTTGCCTGCGTATGTACTAACAGAGGATGTTCCATTGTTTCTTCTTCTTCCTGGAATTATCTGCTCAGGCTTGTTTCTGATGCACCATGTTGCGCACATATCCCTCCGGAGTCTGCAGAATGATTCAGCAATCTTAGTATCATTCTAGTCCCATCATGTCCTGGGTTTAGTTGTTCTGCTTGTGGACCCTGCGATGGGTTTTTCAGGACCTTTTCCCCCCCTTTCCACTGAACCTAAAACCTATCTTAACCCTTGCTAAAACCTCACCTTTTCTGTAAATTTTAGGTAAGCATAAAAACACTATACGACATATAAAAGTGACAAAAAAATGAACTTAATTGAAAACCTCAAAATACACAAACTGTTATATTTGAAATTAACAGACATATATGAAACTAGTAAACGACGTTCAAAAAGGAATGACGTTCAAAATACCAGGGAATGAAAAACCTTGAAGTTACTGGTTTTGTCACGGATTTTGATGTAACTCAAACGCGTTCCAGCTTTGCGCCATCTTCAGTGAAGAACTCAGTTCATGAAACTTAGCATGTGCTCCCGACTCACAGACCTACAGTCAACGTCAATCATATAAAATGATAAAAACTCATAAACACATAAATTAATAACAATTTATATATATATATATATATATATATATAACAATTAATTTATTCAAGACCCAACAAATTAATTTTTAAAAAAAGACCAACGGACGAAAACCGACCGGAACAATAAAAAAATATAATGCATCCACCAAAAGCAGGGATAAATAAATATAATAGCCAACACATACATTCCACCCCTCACTACCTTATAAAACAGACTTGACAGAAATAACACAGCCATGACACTGAAGATGGTAAAATGTGGAAACGCGTCTGACACCAACATTAGCAGACCAGGATGGATGATCGGCAACGACCGAAAAACGATGTTCTAACATTTTCTTTTAAATGATCAATATTTTTTAACATTATTCATAATAATCTAAAAAATTGCAATAAAAACTATAAACAATTAAATGCATGAAACAAATTATTTATAAATAATTGATGTTATAGTTATTAATATGTTGTTATTTGTTGATTGTTGATGTTATTATTTATAAATAATAACCATAATTGATTGTGGTTGATATGGTTTTAATGTAAATTTGTATATTATTAGGAAAAATTGTTACAGCTTTCTTACTGCAGCTGCACGTACGTTGGCGGTAGCTCAGTGGAGAAGAGGGGGGACGTGTTTAAGAGAGAGACAAGTGATGGTGGGTGAGGAGTTTATATACAGGTGTTATGTTGAGCGCCACGGTATTTTTGGGGAAGGGTAAATACCGAAACCAGGGGATTAAAGGAAAGGAAGAGTTGGACAATAGGACGAAGGGAAAGGGGGTGGGTAGCGATACAGCGCTTCTGGTTCTCGTCTTCCTGATAATGCTTCCAACCAGGATGATGGGAGCCAAATAATGAAGTCTTCCTGCTTCTATCCACGTTACTTCATTAAGATAAGCAAGATGCCTTAAAGGAATACCTTACTTAGGCCTTAAAACTACGATAAAAAATGAATCTTAATTATAACTATTCTATTTTCAAGTACAAACAAATCCTTCTCAAATAAAAGCCATCAAAGGCCAGAACTTATACTTAACGTCACTAGACCGGGATTATCAGGCCTCGTAAGAAGTCGGAGGTGTGTCCACTCCCGAGATTATTCCACACTTGCCGGGATCAGCCAATTCCTCTTCCTAGGACCTCTTCGAACTCACGACGAGGTTCACAAACCGCACACGCATACACTTAAAAAAAAACACAACAACAATATTCTTTTCGTCGCGGAGACACCTCTTCCTCGGAACGTCTATTCCCAACTGTCCCCTTGTTTTTTTTTCCTCAGCTTTCTTTTTTTTCTAATCCAGGGTCCAGTGCCACCCCGATCAGGATCTTACCGGCCGCGGATTGCTTCCTGCTTCTCGCGTGTCTCTTCTCGGCTCATCCCGCCACTATTTAAACTTTATTATTTTTTTCCCGAGAAGAAGGAAAAATGTAATAAAATCTTCAAAATATATAAAATAATATTCAAAGTATACATTAAAAAATACTAGAAAACGCTTAAAAAATTATATAAAATAATAACTTAAACTAGCATAAACCACAAACAAGTTTATTAATGAAAGAATTGTGAACATCAGAATGTTAAAAAAACTAACAAGTACGGGTCAAAAACTCACCACTTTTTCACTTTGATAAGGATGTGAATCAAATTAACCAATAATAAAAATATAATTATAAATAATTTATATATTTAAATTTAGTTTACAAATTCCTTGTTCTAGTTTCTTGATACCTTTCAAAACAAGTGTAACTCTTTGAAAGGTTGTCAAACAATGAAGGCGGAAGAATATTGATGTGTTCAACCTGATTTGTATTCATGGAAACAAAAGTTCCCACACTAACACGAGCAGGGAAAGAAGAGAGAGACATTTTTTAACTTTCTAAGTTTACGTAATGTCGGTGTTTCAATGCAGGAAATAAAAAACATTGCAAATTGAAAAATTTATATAAATTAAGAATTTATTAACACGATTTCCTTTTTTTGTTCGCAGGCAGTGGTCACTTATTCATCAACGTACGTTTTAGTGGCACTGAGCATAGATCGTTATTATGCCATTAAATATCCAATGAACTTCTCTGGTTCTTGTGAGTATTTGGGTTTTTTCATAATGTTGTTACCCATTGCGACAGTACAGCCCTCTTTGTTTGAAAAGTTGGAAAGTTGTTCTTTGATTCAGTGTTTTTATACGCATAATATATATTGCAATGTTTCCTCCTGGGTGATCATAATTACTATCATACGCTGGCTGCGGTATAAAACCAAGTTGTTAAACACAGACACAGTTGGAAGGGGGCTGTTATAGCAAATTACAAGGCCGCAATTCGGAAAAAGTCTGGTGTTCTTTTTTTTTCAAATGAACGCTAACCACGATGGACAAATAAATATGAGAAAAGTAAAAATTGATAAAGCACTATATAATCGATCGATATTTTAAATATAGTAGGTTAATTAACAACAGAATCATAAAGAAAAGCATATCCTTGAATTGCTTTACTATTCCCATTCATGCTTTTATTTTCTTAACAAAATGTATATTGTTAGCATCATATTTTCGCATTCATTGTGTTGCATTCTTCTCTCTCTCTCTCTCTCTCTCTCTCTCTCTCTCTCTCTCT
>CM077099.1:12038932-12085713 GCA_039619505.1 Cimex hemipterus | reverse complement strand
CTCTCTCTCTCTCTCTCTCTCTCTCTCTCCTGTTTTCTCTTTCTTTCCTTTCTAATTTCTTTATTCTGTCTATTGCCTTTTCCCTTTCTCTATTTCTTTTAGTTCGTCTATTCGCTCGTCTTTCTTCTCTCTTCACTTTCTTTTTCTATTTTTCTTCATTTCCTTTTACATTATTTTCTTACTCTTGTCTTCCCTGTCCTCTTGCACTCCCGCTTTTAATTTTTGTCTTTTTCTACTTCTCTTTATTTAACCTTGCTTCATTGTGAATCGAGCAAGAGTATACAGCGATTTTTAAAACCCTAAATATATCTGTTAGTGCCGATGTTTTACACATCTGTAGATAAAATAAAGTGCTAAGCCTGACGTAAATGTCCGGTTTGCTTGTCAATGATAAATCACGCCTTTTTTAATTTAAACAAATTACATAGCAATAATGATAAAGTCGTTAATTTTTGCAAAAAGGAAACCTTGCTGTGAAAAGTTGACATGTTAGTACAAACTTGAAAATGTTTTGATTAAGTCTAAACTATTAGAAAACCAGAACTGAACGTTGGATCTACCCTATTTAAATACCTGAAAGTACAAGGGCTAATGAAACATTAAGCGAATTAACAAGAATACAAGAATTCAGTTCATTTCTGACCATAGACGGGTTGCTGGAGGCACTCAAGTACCTTGAGTCAACATGCTGGGAGCCGAATTTTGCTTCCACGAACATGCCGGGGTTGAAATTATTTTGGAAATAAGTTTCTTTCTGGGTTAGTTAAAAATTGCTATGGAAAGCTCCAAACAAAGCAGTCAGCTTTCAGGGCATGTTCCAATGTTTCGACCACTGAATTTAACATCTGTTCCTCATCACCTTTTTTATTACGTATTTGGGAAAAAAATTCCGAAACATGTTAACTTATATTTGTTGGCTCTATTTTGGTCCACAGATCCAAATATAAATGAATCTATGTTTAACAAATAAAAAGTAAATAAAATGAACTTGTTGAAGGTTTTGAATAATCCCAAAACAGATTGAAATGTTTTAATAAATAGTTAACACTTATCTTACAAGTCGTTACACTAAAAATGAATTTCTACGTCTTGGACTTATCGTAAAAATGTCAAAAATGTACAAGAAAAAGTTGAGATAATTCTATTGAGGCATCAGGCTGAATCTACTCATTTATTTATGTTCTGTGTTTGTTTTGAAAAAAAAAACTAATGACAGAACCTTGTAATTTAGAAAAATATACAAAAGCTTGTACAGATGCTACAAAGTAAGTTTTTTCAAAATGTACACGTGTAGCTTACATAAAGTGCAAGCTTGGTAACATAAAGGAGAATAAATAATAGCATTAATATAAGTGCAGGACTTTCAGCCATAACATATAACATATAAATATATATAAAATAATGACTTACTTGGTGTTGGTCCTTAATCTGGTTTCGGAGGGGCGACTTGGTTGGTGTAACACGCACCAAACCCTCCATAAATTCAAATAAATCTTCTGTTTTCTGATATATTACTGTTTTTGTCTTAGCGAGAGCTTTATTGTAGTAGGATAAACTCGAAATAGTTGTTTGTGGCAATGCGCAGTTTATATAAAAACGAAGCTAAACAAAGTAATTATTTTTGAATATGATTATGAGGACTGTTTTTAAATTACATTTTCTCATTTGCTAAATTGTATTTTGCTTCGAATCATTTAAATGAGGGTATTTTAATTGTCAAGCCGGAAAATTGTACAAAAGATTGGATGATATAAGCATATCCCAACCGACTGAAACTTTTAATAAACGCAATCCTTCCAACCGTTGTTTTAAGAGTTGTTTCCGAGAAATGACTTAAACTGAACCCGACCCTAACCGTAATAAACAAAGCAGTCGTCTTCCCTTAGTTAACTATTCGATTAACGAAGTTGGACAAGAACGATGGCCGATTCGTTGAAATCCAATTGCCTTGACGGCGTCGTAGACTAAAAGATTGATTAAAACTTGACAAAATCGACGTGTCGTGAAAGGGGAACGATCTTTGAACTGGGCGGACTTGAAGGACCCAGACTGGTCATTAAGTCAAGAGTTGAGAGAGATGAGGTTTCCGACATTCAAAACCTCGATAGAAAGGATGAATCTTCTCGACGTTTCCTTACTTTTACCGCTTACGTTTTCAGGTTTATTTATCTCAAATAAACATCTGTATATTTTGTACTACAAAATCGGCAATAAAATAAAAAATGATAATATATACGGTAAAAATAAAACGATGATATTTCCATTTGTCAAAAATGTAACTTAATGATAATTATAAAAATGCATTTGTCTGTAAGCATACACTCATAAAATAACTTTAACTTAAAAAAACAGTTGTATGAAAATGTACTCAATTTTATCACGATAAGCAGACAGAATGAGAGAAAGAGAGAAATTTTATTATATCCTACCAACACGTTTTCTTAAGGGCAGAGGATGTGAGACAAAGAAAGAATGAAAAAGAACGAGAGAGGGGGAGGAGAGAGAGAGGGGTAGGGGGAGGAGGAGGAGAGAGAGAGAGAGAGAGAGAGAGAGACTGAGAGAGAGAACGAAAGAAGAGAGAAAGCGAGAAAGAGAGGGAGAAGAGATGGACGAACGAGATTACAAATGAAAAGAGAGCAAAACAAAAAACAGGGACAAAGAAAGTGAGACAGAATAGAGAGAAAGAAAGAAGACGAGGTGGAAAAGGAAGTAATGAAGACAGAAGACTGAGATCGAGAAAAAAAAGAATAGATAGGGAGAGAAGAATAGAGGGGGAGAGAGAGATCGAGATAGAAAGGAAAGGAATAAGAAAATAAAGACAGTAATAAAGAAAATAAAAGGTATATATAAGAAGAGAGAGAAAGGATAAGAAAAGAAAAACACAAAGAAAAAAAGAGGTGCAGAAGAGTAGAGAGATAGGGAGACAGAAAGAAATAGAAAGGAATAAGAAAAACAAAGGGGGCGTCGGTGAGAGAGAGAGAGAGAGAGAGAGAGAGAGAGAGAGAGAGAGAGAGAGAGAAGGAAAGGAATAAGAAAAGAAAGACAGACGCCAAGAAGAAATAGGGGTAGAATAATAGAGAGAGAGAGGGAGAGAGAGTGAGAGAGAGTGAGAGAGAAAGGAAAAGAATAAGAAAGAAAGACATACCCCAAGAAAAAAAGAGGTATATAAGAATGAGAAAGAGAGAGAGAGAAAGAAATATGATGATGAATATGAAAAGAAATACAGACTCAAAGAAAAAAGGGGTATAGAAGAATAGAAAGAGGGAGACAGAAAGAAAGGAAAGGAATAAGAAAAGAAAGACAGACACTAAGAAAAACGAGGGGTAGAAGAATAGAGAGATAGTGAGAGGTAGAAAGGAACGGAATAAGAAAAAAAAGACAGACACCAAGAAAAAAAGAGGGAATAGAAGAATAGGGAGAGAGATACAGCTAAAATGGAAAGGAATAAGAAAAGAAAGACAGACACCAAGGAAAAAGATAGGGTAGAAGAATAAAGAGAGAGAGAGGGAGAGAGAGAGATCGGCCCGGAGGACCATTTCTTCGTCGTTGCTATAAAGAACTAAGTAAACAACGTAAACGATACCAGACAGTTTTTAAGCAAAGATTTATACTTTATACAAACCCAATTGAAAAGCGTTAATTAAAAATTACTAATCTTTGAAAGTTTTGTGCGATTCATATAATTTGATGCAAAATGAAAAGTAGAAGTAATGAGATAATGAGCGCGAGAGAGTGAGTGAAAGTTCGGTTCAGAATATTGAGTGATCCGTTCTAATAATAACAAAAGGGAAATATTAAGTGTAACGTGATTTCTCACTCACTGCACAAAGTCGATCCCCCACCAAACCGAATACACCATTTTTAAAGGTTTTAAGGTTAAACTACTTTTTTACAATTTTTTTTTTCAATGAAATGGCTATATTCGGAGGAATTGTTACTGTGTTACTGTTATATTAGATAGAGAGTTTTAAAAAATATTTTTAGAAAGAACTCATTCTTATTAGCCCATATTTTTAGAATTTCCTATTTTTTTACAAGTAAAAAACATATTAATCAAAAATATAGAAACACAAAATTTGAAAGTGTTTTTTCCTTTTACAACCACACGATTTTCAAGTCATTAATTTTATTTCTTGACTTTTCAAAATCATTTTTAACTTTATTTCAACAAAATGTTCCTAAAGCTTAAATGAAAACCGGCAAATTGCCCAAAAAGAAGACTAAATAAAATTATGAGATTGAGAAACAATAAAATTTAGAGGTTTGTTCCAAATTAGTTTGGCAAAAGAATAAATCATTTTTAATATTAGTTTCGCTAATTTTGTCAACTGTCATCAATAAAAACTTTGTAAAAAATTCCAGAGCGCAATTTGCGTTACGGATTACATTTTCTTATCCTTGTTCGCCAGAATCAAAGAAAGACGAGACTTTCTATTATATTACAGTTGCTCTCACGACTGGAAAATCATCCCTCGGCTCTAGATTTCTAGCTGGCACTTGTTGCAAACTAGTTCTCGAATGCAAAGTTGAACGTGACGATGTTGTTCTACATTTACTTATTCTCGCACTTGCTTGAACCATGAATCGAAAAGGCTTACAACTAATCTTTATTATTGTACAACTTCCGTCTAATTTACCACGTCTATTCGGGTTAAGAACTAGTTCTAACATTTTTGTTAACGAACAAAAACATGTCAATGAAACTATATAATAGACGTAATAACAGCATACAATTTGAAAAGCACAAGCGTTTCTGATTATTAACTAAGGTTGACTTAGTCTCTTGCTAAGTTTACAACAGCTGGCATTAAAAGGGAGTTTGATCATAATTCGATGCTAAATGGAATCTGCTGTACATGGACCCTGATTTGCATTTCTCAGAATAACATTTGAATAATCTAATCCTCACATATAAATAACAATGGTTTTGACTTTTTACACAAGTTAGAAAATAGTTAGAAAAAATTCTCTTGAAGTTATATTAAATTTATTGTTTCTTGTATACTTATATATATGTATATATATATATATATATATCTTGTATACTTAGAACATTTTTATAATAAATAATTTGACAGTATGTATTATAAGAATCGATTTCGGTTAAAGTAGGCAACCCGTTCTGTGTGAAATTATTAACCGATTGTGAGATCAATGAAAATCGGGGTTCACAGGAAATCGCCCTCTTTGCCCGGGAAATGGCAAACTTCCACGCTGGTAAACTGTTCTTATCCACGTAATATCCTTTTAAAAGTAGAGAACAGGGGAATCGTGTCTTGAGACGTCCCAAATTAATTCTTCGAATGGCTTTTTAATTGTGTTAAGTTTATAGCCATTTATTGTTAAGGGGCTTATAGACGATCAACTTAGCTGCGAACCTTGTGGTCACCGAAAACTGATCTTACTTTTTATTGGATTATTTGCAAAAAATGAATTACATTCGTTGATGTCTTTAATGTTAACTACACAAATTTCAGGAAACCAACTATTTCAAGAAATCCTACATGGAATGAAAAAGAGGCAAAAGTTTTCTACTTTTTTTTAATTGTGCAGAATCAAACCTTGTCAAAATCAGTATATAAATGAAGTATTTGCCATGGATTTTTCAAAACCGGTCCTTAAACGCTTCCGAGTTGAACTATCACATCTCTGGGAGTTCTTTCAATTTGTCAAAAATATTCAACCCAAATTGGTACACCCCAATTTGGTATATTGGTCTTAACTATAATCCACTTTTGTGGCATAGGAATCCACACTATCAACGAATATCACAGACAGAAGGACAAAAAGAAAATACGGGAATACTGGAATTCAATTATTGGACATAGAAAATCCAAGAATCTTCTGACCAATTTCGGAAAGAAAGAAATCACAGAATGTGTCAAAAGGGGCAAGAACAGACAGCGAATCCTAACAGGACACTGTAGATTAAACGGGCATCTAAAGAAAATTGAAATAAACCAAGATGGCAAAAAAGCAGAAGAAACACCAGCACATCTACTAACGAACTGCGGAACAACATTAGCCCGCAGGAGGAAATGTTTTGGGATGTACAATGTGACCATAGAAGAGTTTCAACCAATAAAACCGGACCTACTAATCAAGTTTCTTGATGAATTAGGACTCACTTTTGTTCTTTAAACACCCTGAAATATCATCATCATCATAACTATAATCAGAAATTTAACTATTAACAAATAAAATTATTACAACAAAGAAAGTAAACGGCGATCTACATATAAGGACAGAAACAAACGGAGGTTGGTCTAAAACCACGTTCGTAAAAATTGATGTTAGCTTTCCCACAGACGTATCAACATGACCTCCAACGTTAGGCCCGCCCACCAAATATCAAACCGTTTCGATCCTACCTCAACGTTGTTGACATCTATTTCATTAATTCACTATTTTCGTGGTCCGCTTGACCAATTAATAAATGACAATTAATTAAGGTTTTTAGTTGAGATGAAAAAAAGTTAATGGCACGAGAGGGATTCGAACCGACGACCTTCGGCTAGATATTTGAAATATAGCAAAAGGAGGGAAAATTCGTAAGGTGGGGTTATGGGGATTTGATGTCCGAGTGGATCGAGGTCGCGATAGCTCAGGTGGTAGAGCAGCGGCGTATCTACCCGAAGGGGGTTAGAATCCCTCTCGTGCCATTAACTTTTTTCATCTCAACTAAAAACCTTAATTAGTTGTTGACAACATGAATCTCGACCATCAACCAGCCCACACACGTATCAACACGACCTCCAACCTCAGGCTCTGCCCAGAAAATATCAGACCGTTTTGATCCTACCTCAGCCTGAATGAGGAGCCTGACAACAAAAATCTCGACCATCAGCCAGCCCACAGAAGTTCAACACGTCTTCAGCATTGCAGTTGATAACCGATTTCCATTTATGTTTAATATAATTGGCCATATTAATTATTTCAATTAATTATTCTTTTTATGTAAGGTCTTGGTTGAGATGAAAAAGTTAGCGTCATGAGAGGGACTCGCACCCACGACCTTCGACTCAATACGCCGCTGCTCTAACCACTTCAGCTATCGTGAGAGATTCATAACCCTTGCCTTTTTGGCTCAACCAAGACCTTAGATTACATATTTAAAATAATTAATACGGACAATTAAGACTATTAAACGTATATACGGATTAATGGAATAATGTCATTGACAATATCTGTATTTCTTACATATTCTTATAAAAACTCGATATTTGACACGATAGCTCAGATGGTTAGAGCAGCGGCATATTCAGTCGAAGGTCGTTGGTTCGAATCCCGCTCGTGTCATCAGATATGTCATCTCAATCAAGACCTCACATAAAAAGAATAATTAATTGAAATACTTCAAAACCTTCCTGCTTCATTTAATGAATTGAGAAGAGTTAAAGTCTTGCCTCGCCCTGCTTATATCCTTGAAGTTACATACCCATGTTCTTTATAGACGGAAGTTCAAAATTACATTTTGTCAAGTCGTTTAAAAACTAAGTGAAAATTACAATACGAATTTTGCTTATTAAAATCTAAGAAGTGGTAATGCCAAGCAATTAGAATAGTAAAATTTATTTAACGGTTGTATATTAATTTAATAAAAAATCTCTGTTTATACACTTTAGTAAAATGATAATGTTATAACATACATATTCATTCTTACGCACAATATATTCAAACTTCAAAATTGTTGTATTCTTATTATTATATCCCTTCTTGCAACAATTTAAAAGAACGTGCAACCTTTTATTAATAATATACTGTTACTAGAAATATCCTTAACTATTTTTCCTACTAAATCCGTCAACTGAATGCATCTGGTAAAAAAAAAAATTGATTCAATTTTTCGTCTGCACCCCCATACACACGATTTTAGATTAACTTGTCACTTTCAAACAAATCACAAACAGGAATGTTTTTTTAAAAAACGGCTAATGTACCCAATCTTTGTAATCGGTAAACTTTCAATACAACACAATGTGAATTATTTTTGAAACGAATTTGATTGTCAGCCTTGCTGAATGTTTCAATTTTTTTTAGTAGGGAACTTGCTTAAACTTAGAACCTTACTTTAAAGCGCCCTCAGTATTTCCCGCGAAATACAAAATTATACCTTATTAAAAATAAAACTGCGTTAATTTGAAAAAAAAAATTGGACAATAATTACGCAAGGAAAACGTTCAGGGATTAATTAAAAGAGATGTAATATTCCTCGTTGAAGATGGCGGTAAGCGGAAACTCGAGAGTAGACGAACCAGTTGGTAATCAAGTGATCAAACCAGCATAAAAGATCATTTTTCTAAAACACATGTAAACAAACAAAAACGTCTGATCGACCTAAATGAAGGATCTGATAGAAAATTTTAAAAAATCTCCAAAACTTAATTATCTTTATTTGCTTACCGGCTTGGTAGAGTAAGTAATGAAACTGAAGTCCGAAGTTGAAATAGGGATCTTTGTTTTGTTTTGTTTTTTTTTTGTTTGTTTTTTTAAGCCCATTCCCCATTTTCCCAACATCTTACGTTTATATCTAAGCATCTCAAATCGTAGTGGTAATAAAAGCGAAAGCAACTAAATCTCCCCCCGAGTACGAGAATGATTCAAAATGTAAAACAACTCGTAAAAGTAAAAACGGCGGTCTTTTCTTCTCGGGGCTTTTCTTATTCGGATTAACTTGTATTTCGTCGTAAATTTACTTACCGAAGGGCAAATTAATTCGGGACCTTAATAAACAAGGTGAAATTGTTTATGGTCATGGGTAGTCAGGTGGCTGGCTAAATCCGGTGATGAATAAATGTTTATTAATGGGCAGGCCTCCTTCCTCCCGTGACTCCCTTAAGGGTGGATTACTGTCTTCAGCCGTCGTAAATCTCCTTCCAAAAAATTACACTAGACGTATAACGATTATACGTAATTATGATTTGTCCACTGTTCCTTCCGAAAAAGAATGCACTTGGAGAAAGAGAATAAATAAATTCTAAATATTTGTGCCGACACTGACTCTGTTCTTCTAAGAATTTTGAAGATTCAATATTCATATTTATTAATTGAAATAAATAAATAATATAAATTTTATATTAATTGATTAATATTATAATTTTTTGTTCAATTTCCTTCCAGGGAGAAGAGCAAAAGGTTTAGTCATAACAGCCTGGATGATGTCTGTAATATTATCCACACCGATTGGTGTTCTGTACCACGAAAGACAGATACAGGGAAGGCTCCAGTGTTGGATTGATTTTTCCGAACCGTGGCAATGGCAACTGTACATGACCCTTGTCGCAGTTTCTGTCTTTGTTGTACCTGCAATCATCATATCGATTTGTTATGCTTTCATAGTATTCACGATCTGGTCTAAAGGGAAACAATATAGCCAAAGTGAGTCTCACCACTACTGTACCTATAGGAAGAAATAGTCAATTTTTAAATATTACGCAATGTTTTTTGTGTATTTTTCAGAAGCATGTGACGAAACGAGGAGAGCAAGCTCCAGGGGCATAATCCCTCAGGCCAAAGTTAAAACTGTCAAAATGACTTTCATAATCGTTCTTGGTAATTATTTTTTATAATTAAACTATCACTTGCAATTTATCAGGAATCATCAAGCATATCAGTTTCCTTTGCCTCAAAATCTATTTTGTAAAATATAAACTGTATTTTAGAAATATTATGACCAAGTATAATCTGAAAATTCTAACAACTTATGCTCATTATTTTGTAGAACTACATCACATTTAAATATTCATACTTTTGTACATAGGGTTGTTCTAAAAATTATGATTATTAGTTATTAATTATCATTATTAGTTATTGTTACCCATGGCATTTTATAAAAAAACATGCACATAATCTGATTTACTCAATTGCTCAATTGGTTAGGGCAGCGGGAAATTGAGCCGAAGGTCGTGGGTTCAAATCCCACTCATGACACCAACAGTTTCATCTCAACCAAGACCTTACATAAAAAGAATAATTAATTGAAATACCTCAAAAACTTTCCTGCACATCGTTGTCTGAAGTGAAAAAAGTTAAAGTCTTGCCTCGCCCTGCTTATATCCTTGAAGTTACATACCCGCGTTCTTTCTAGACCAAAGTTACAATTTGTTTTTTGTACATTTTGACTTTCATAATTATTCTTGGTAATTCTTTTTAATTAATTAAACTATTAATTCTAATTTATCAGGAATATTTCATCAAGTATATTTCATTCTTCTAATTCAACATCCTCTATTTTATAAAATGAAAAGTGTATTTTAGAAACATTATTTTCTTTTTAATGGCCTCATGAACATTGCATATCTAGCCAAACTTTCTGTAATTATTTATTATTGCGTGTTTGTTTTTGGGGAGGAGGGGTATCGTGAAAAAAGGGAAGGAGGCGACGGCGGGAATCGAACCCGCGACCGCGGGGTCTACTAGCCGATAATCTCTCACGCTAACCACTCGGCTACCGCGGCCAATCCTGAAAGCGTTATGACCAAGTATAATCTGTAAATTCAAACTTATAAAACAACTACTTATTCCTCTGTAGAATTACATCACATTTAAATAATTTTTGTAGAATTACATCACATTTAAATAATTTTACTTTTTTATTGGGCTGTCCGGAAAATAATGCAGGATTTTGGTATTAAACAAAAAAAAAAGAAACTAGTTACTTTAAAGCAATGTTCTTTAATCAAAATAATTTCCCATACTCTCAATACATTTCTCCCAACGTGTTGGTAACTTATTAATTCCGTCTGAGTAGAATTCAGAATTTTTAGAATTGATAAAGTCAATAAATGCATTTTCCAGTTCCGTTTGATTTTTGAATATTATGTGTTGTAAGTAGTGGTCCAGGTGTCTAAAAAAATGGTAGTCAGTAGGCGAGAGGTCCGGAGAGTAGGGTGGGTGAGGCAAAGTTTCATAGCCAAGCTCCAATAATTTTTGTGACGTTACACGTGACACATGTGGTCGAGTGTTGTCATGCAACAAAATGGGCCCTTTCCGATTTCACTTTTCCAATCGCCTTGAGGTGGTCAGCGACGGTCGTTTTACTGACTTTGAGTTGCTCTGCAAGTTCTCGAACAGTTGTTTTGGGGTTTTCTTCCACCACTGATCGCAGAACATCATCATTAAGAGAGGAAGGCCTTCCACGACCTTCTTCATCTTCAAGGCTGAAATCTCCCTCCCGAAATTTTTTAAACCACCTTTGCACAGTGCACTCATTAACACAACCCTCGCCCCAGACATGGTTAATGTTTCTAGCCGTTTGGGCTCCGCTTCGGCCGAGTTTAAACTCGTAAAAGAAAATCGTACGAAATTCTCGCTTTGACATTATAAGGATGACTGAATTATTTCCAAGTAGCGGAATGCTACAGAGGTAAACAAACAATATCATTTGGAAGAGGATTAATAAGTGTTGACATTCATACAAATGAGTAATCCTGTAAACATAAACAGAATATTTTATATAGATTTTTTTTAATGAAAACTTAAAATCCTGCATTATTTTCCGGACAACCCAATACATAGGGTTGTTCTAAAAATATTTTCAAAATTATTAGTATTAGTTATTTTTAAAAAGTTTGCTTATTGTTACCTATGACATTTTATAAAAATGTACACATAATAATGTCTGATTTATTTCCTTTACAGTGTTTGTATTATGTTGGAGCCCTTACATCGTATTCGACTTGCTTCAAGTATTTGGACACATTCCCAAGACCCAGACGAATATAGCAGTCGCTTCACTTATCCAGAGTCTGGCACCTCTCAATTCAGCGGCGAATCCATTTATTTACTGCTTGTTTAGTGCTTCAAAGACTACGAGATGAGCCCCACTTCCCATTTATCTTTAATTGGAATGGTTTCATTTCTCATCTATGACTGTGTTAAATATGTTTCAATTTTAGATGTAGGGGAATCGGATAAAATCAAAAGTGGCTATATTTTTTAAGTGTTATTTTACTCAGTGCAACTAGAAAAGAAAATAAACTCTATAAGCTCACTACATTAAGCATTACTTAACCCTAATTAATCCTCTTAAATATTAAAAATTAATTACTTAAAATAACGAGCTTAAAATCACATTTTTAATAATTGAATTGTAAGTATTTTTATTATAAAATTGATAATGTTGAGATGTGTATTCCACAGTAACAATGACTATATATATACATGTGCCAATCTATCATTTTGTTGAACGGTTGTCAACATAATTTATGTTTCTGATTGCCATTCACACTAGATTTATCTGATGTTAATACATTTTAACATTTACAATAATATAGTTTTGAATATTTCAGAGCCCTAGAATTGAAAAACAGTAATAATGTGGCAGTTCATTTAATTAAAAATGCATTGACACTAATGAAATTTATGTTTCTTTAATTTTAAAAGAAAAAAATTATGATTGTTTAATAATGCATATTTTTATTCAAATGTTTAGCGTTGAAGCCTTCACAAAAAGGGTATGTATTAAAAAAAAAAAATTGCAAAAACGTCCTAGAATGTAAACAAATTTAAGACATTTTACTGTGGTTTATACTTTATGTGTCATGGTAAGTAAATGGAATGTGATAATAAATGGAAATTTCTTTAAATATTTTCTATAAATATTATTAATCGAAAGTTATAGAAAATAGTAGATGCATTTAACAAGTCAAGATATTCGTTTTGGAATTAATTTTGGATAAATTAATATGCGCCCAAAGAAAACGGTTCAGCAATTATTTATATTCAACGGCGTTATCCTGTACAATACTTGCCTTCTTATGTAAATTATTGAACAATTCAGTGTTAAATGCATCCATTATTATTTCTAACAACTTAGTCATAATAAAATAACAGTATTAATTGAATATGAGCTGTGGTTGTGTATGTGATGTCCATTTTTTTTTTTTTTTTTGAGTTATTTAGAAGTTTTGACATTAAAACTTCTTAAAAGCAAAGCGCTTCACTATAACTTGTATATTGTTTGTTTAATAAAAACCCTTAATTAACTTATAACTGTAAATAATTATTCATAAATCATTGTGTGTTATTTATTTATATTTAATAATAATTAAATTCATAGTCAAAGGACCAATTGTTTTCTTAACACTTTTTCAATTTATTATTCATTGATAAATTAACAAACATGGCTATAAAAATGATAAATAAAATGATAATTAGCTCATTGAACATAGTTTTGTTGTAGTATTTCTCTCAACGTAAAAAATTAATTTTAGATTTGTAAATAGTTAAAGAATTATCATAGAGCAAATATTTTTTAATGTGACCATTCTTGTGTATATAGTTTTTGTCAATTCAATTCTATTCTATGAATTTAAGAAAAAGAATATTTTAACACGAGAAATCCTCTAGGTATTATGATGAATTGGAGTGAGATTTATTTTTATGCTTATTTTCAAATTTATCAATTAAATTTGCAATATTTACAAAATAATCCTATTATACAGGGCTCATTTTAAAATGGAAAACATACAACTAGGATTTTCAAATGGAATTCTCATTTCTGCTATATTTAATAGGGCAAGTGTTCCTCAAGGGAGCATTCTTGGCCCAATCATTTTTCCAATGTACACTGCACTTTTACACACAAGTTAACATTTCACCAACACTGGTGACACAGTAATCCAAAAATTTTCCATTCCACGAACACGCAACTACTCATGAATTGAAATCATCCTTTATAAAATGGAAAATGAAATAAACCTAACCAAATACTTATCAACAAATTTGTCTGTTTAGATGCATAAATAGATCTGAGTCTTTGAAAAATTGTATACACAATGTGGTGTTCCAAAAGTGGGTTTATGAAAGTACTATATTATCAAATGTGTATATATAAGTTTATTGTTGCAGTAGGCATTATTATCAATAATTATTTTATGTTTCTTCTCAATCTCTAAAATTTAAAATATTCAATTTAAATATATGATGACAATAAAAAAAAAGATATTTGAATCAAATAAACTACACAGGCTAAAATCTGGCAACCTGATGAGGATTTCTAATTTTTATATTTCATAACCAAATTATATAATTTTGTATATACAATAATATTTAATAAATCTTTATGCTCAATTTTATTTAAGGCCTTTTTTTAATAAAACTATAAATTGATTAGGTATTTTTAGAACAGTGCTGACATAAAGATACAATTATTTGTATTTTATATCCAACATAAAATATAAATAATTTTATGCTTTGGTTTTATTTTATGTGTAATATAATGGATCTCAGTGTTAAAAATTTAATATGTAAGATCAATTAGATTTTGATGTTTAATCTTTAAAAACTGATGTTACATAATATTTACAAAAATTTATTTTATATCCTACTTTTTTTAAATTTAAATTTTTCAAAAAAGTATAAATATGTAAACTGAAAAAAGTAAATGTTAAAAAAATATATGTATCGTTTCGTTTGTTAATATAATTTATTTTATATTTTATGACTGTCTTTCATTACCGTCTGCCGGCCTGAAAAGGCAGAAGAATTAAATAATTCTGCTGAATTTCAAAAATCAAATTTTGAAATTTTTCCCGCAAAAATAACACAAACATCAACAATTTGGCACATATTTATTATACAATATAAACAAATAAAAACTCTTATTGAAATGTTGATAATTAATTTCAATGTGTGTTATAATTATACATTAGTTTCAATAGGATTGGTGGTATTTGATTTAGGCATTGACCTTAGGAACTATATCACCATATTGACAATAAACAGTAATTAAATTAAAACTGCTTACAAAAGAAATTAAGTATATCATATATACCTAAGTAATAAAAACATTAGAAACTCATGTTTAAAATAATTTATCACAGAGTTTTTACAAACAAAAAATAATTTTATAAAGATTTTTTTAACTAACAAAGATTTAAAACTAGTACTAGAATGCAATGAATGCAAGGGCTACTTAAAATGATTAAATAAGAATAAATGTTATAAATTATTTTTTCTAAAACTATCAGCATAAAAAAAATTAAACGATAGCAATTTATATTACAATTAAATTTACTCGCAGAGAACATAAAACAAATAATATCATCTCGTAAAATAAAATCCAAAGTTTTTTTACTCTCGCACACTTCCAGATTCTTTGGAGTAGTCATTTACACAAAAATAGTTCATTTATATAACCATTTCAAATATGTATGATATACTCAGGCATGAGCTCGATAATGACATGTCTTTGCACTTTGGACACTTGCGCTGGACAACACCTGAGGGCACATTTTCCAGTCTTTTCCCCTCGGCTGAACAAAATCAGTTCTTCACTGTGATAAAACATAATGAGGTCTTCGATAGTTTCAAAAAACTGTAACAAAAAGAAAATTAGGATCTGGCGAAGAAACAACGTTAAGAAGCGCAAGATGGGCGTTTCGTCACCTTTTCGTTAGGTTTTCTATTGCCTAGGGATATTTTCTGATCTTCTCTTTTTCTAATGGGAATATTGTACGCTCTGTTATTGTACCACAATGTCAAAGTCAATGCATGCTTTGAAGACGGTCTTACGAGGAAACAACCATTTCCACCTATAATTTTTGTAATATGAAAAACACAATTAAACTTTACATTTTCATTTTAAAAATACCTGAAAAAACCATTTCTTGAGCTTTCCTTCTATCAGTCTTGTGGTACCAAGGTTTGTCCTCAATTTGATTTGCTGGTGAACATTACATGAAATTTTAGTACAGATTTTTTTTTTTTTTTTTTTTTTTTAATATTTGTCATTTAGTGTTGTTAACCAGAGATCTACTTCAATAATCATATTAAAGACTCTATAAAATCAAAAAATAGATTATTTGAATTAATTTTAGTAACAAAAGTTGAATAGAATAAATGTGCTTGAAATTTCGTCGCTGAATTAATAAATAAGAAAAATCATTTTAGGCAGCAGATTTAAACCAAAAGGAAAATGTTCTACTAACATTTAAAACAACTTTTCTATGAGAAATTAGTTTGATTTGAAATACAATGGCCTATGTGTGCTACACTACACCTAGCTACTGCAAAATAAATATAAAAATTAAAGGTAATTTTTTTTAAAAACACAACTACGATAAATTTTTAGTAGTTTAGTAGTTTTTATTCAGCTTATTATCCAGAATCCCAATTAACAAATTTGGTGGAAAGGAACGATAAATTGATGTTCAGATCTCAAACATGTTGCATATATTTAATGGTAAAAAAAAAACAACAGAATGACATGCAACAAAAGCATCCACTTGACCCAAATTGAGTACAGAAAAAATGAGAAATCTGAAAGCGGTTAACAAGCAATGGCTTAATGACAAGAAACTTTAGAAATGATTAATCATTTTAAGATAATCTGTAAACAAGTAGTTTGTAAAAAGAATCATTTCTGTATTTCGACACTTTTACCTTTAAATTAATATGTTGAAATCTGTTTAATAATGATGAATCATTAGAAATAAATAAATTATCCTTATTGTTTTACGACCCACGGTTTTTGTTTTTATATTTTATTTAAATTGATGAAGACGTGCTCCGTGGCATAAATATTGTTGTATTTGCTATGTTCAATTGATTACCATAACTATGTGCAAGGCTAGATAAAAGTAAAAACTTACTTATTTATAACTTACTTTCTATCCAGCCAAGCCCATAATTGAAATGTTTATCATACATCCGTAGTATGGAGATGTAGGTTGGGTCAGCTGAGGATGGGCCAGTGAGCTCGAAATATACAAAATAAACAAACTTTACACCATAGAATACTTCGGATTCTTAACCAATCATGTAAATAAAATACAATATGTCATTGTAAAGAATAAGTAAGTGGTGTTAGCGCAAAATATTTTTTGGCAGTTTTGGTGAGGGCTCATTCTAGATTTATTACCATTATATTAGACTATTTTTGACTTATCTAAGCAAATTTTTTTATGGATTTATCTTCTACAGTTAGACGGTTTAAAACTCAGATAATGATAGTACTGGAAACCGAGTAAACATCTACACGGCATGGCTACGTTCAGTGTACCAGTTTGTAGGTTATGCAGTGAGGAGGAAAAAAACTGCCACTCCTTATTACCTTCAAAGGTGGAGCAGCTGCTCAATGGGGACATAACCCTAAAACTATAGGGGAGTAAATGACAGTCAATGGGTCTACTACTTCTTAAAAAAACGGATATAGTCAACTGAGCTGAGCAACTAGGAAAAGTAGAACAAGTCAAAAGATTGAAATCCTTGGAGAATATAAAATCTCCACGTTCCAGTGTACTTCTTATCATCAATAAACCAAGAAGGATCTCGCAATAAATTATCCTGAAAATATTAGATAAGAAGAAAGATCAATCCTTCCAAACGAAAAAAAAGAAGATTGTAGCAAACAACATTTTGGATTAGCCCTTGCCTGTACGAACAGGACGATATTTGAAGACGAATCATTAAGATCATGCTTCCATTTTGTAAGTATGCACTTGGAAGTGATACATGTGTGGGAATGGTTCCTTTTCATATAAGTCGTCCTTTTTTTTTTAATTTTTTATTTTCATCTGAAATCGGTAGTCGGAAATTATGGCTGCCACATGTGTTTTCGAGGGGGGAACCATCCAACTCTTTTCGAGAGATCTGTACAACGAATAATTCCAGTCTCAATGATATTGGATAACAGGTATTTTTTCAAATTACTATTGACAAAAGGAAACAAAAAAAAAGAATATTTACGTGAATCCGGGAATGTGCTATTGCTGATACCGAATATCGTCATTAACAGCATTTTCAAATGGTAAGTTGGATTTCGTCCTAAATTGTACAATAACGGTAAAATTGAACGTACTTTCAACGTAAGCTTAAAAAAAGGAAACGTCTCAGATTACTTTTTAATCATTTAGGTCAAGTTTTGATCTGATCTGTCGTCGAAGTAATGGCGATCTTGTTATTAAGCCCCGGTTAAAAATGAATAACAGTCCGGCAAAGGAAACTTGAATAAATCAGCGAATTCATTGTTTTCGTTTAATTTTAAAAAATCGCATTGGGTCTTGTCTTCCATTAGAGATAAACGTGTAATGGATAAAAGAGATTGAACATTGCCTATCAATTGTTTCCATTGTACACTACGAATAAAAGAACACTGCAAAAAATCTGCAATAGTAGCAAATCTGGGTACCTAAGTTATCAGAACTATATGAGCAAGTTATCAGAAATGTAGGTGCTTTGCTTAATCATTCATTGGCTGATTATCATTGTTTAAGGACGATTTTGGACACACTATTAGAATATCCACCCGAAGTAAGTATCTGCGCTGAAGTCGGTTCGAGTAAAAGAGTCGAAAACTCAATTATTCGAAAAGAATTATCATAACGACATGGCTGTTCAGTGTTTCAGAACAAATACACAAGCAGATTTTTTACATAAGCCAAAAAAGGAAAGGATTTGAAAGAGAGTAAATTCGCTTTTTGCTCTCGAGTTACGATAAAAGGTATGATGTAGGAATTTCTCGTCGTTTTCTCGGTCTTCAAGAGGTAAACAATCATAATCAATTAATGATTAAACAAACCTACATTTCTGATAACTTGCGCATGCAGTTCTGATAACTTAAGCCCCAGGTTTTCTACGAATGCAGACGCCCTTTGATCGAACGAAACCAAGTATAAAAATGCATCAAACTATATGAAACTGTCCAAAATTGGTAATTTTTAGTTAACACTTTTTAATTGGGTTTGTATAAAGTATAAATCTTTGCTTAAAAACTGTCTGGTATCGTTTACGTTGTTTACTTAGTTCTTTATAGCAACGACGAAGAAATGGTCCTCCGGGCCGATCTCTCTCTCTCTCTCTCTCTCTCTCTCTCTCTCTCTCTCTCTCTCTCTCTCTCTCACCTCTCTTCTTTCCCCCTCTCTCTCCCGGTTTTCAAGAATGCATAAATTTTGAACCCTCGTATTTTTATCAAAATTTAAGCTATGCAACTTTTGTTCCGAGGTCTTTTTCAAAACGCTGGACAGTGAAGCGACATTTCTTACTTTTTTTTAGTTTTGCCTTTCGGTATTCTGTCGACAACCGCCTGTTCACTTCATCATGTAAATTCAATTTTTCCTTCCCATTTCACAGGAAACAAAAAAGCCCGCATGTTACGTTTACGCCCAAGAGTCAAAGCTGACCACCAGTGCACATTTACAACAATATAATACCACCATCGAATCAAGTCTGTTACCTTGGAATTTACTAGGATCGTAGACGTACTTGGAACCCACATGCACGATTAAAATGGCAAGACCTTAACAAAAGGTATGGACTACTCAGACACCTACTTGGGCCAAAATCAAAACTAAGCATACATAACAAACCAACCGCTTACAAAACACTTTTTAGACCTGCGGAGTCGAGCTGTGGGGCTCGGGCAAATCATCCAAAATCCGATGAATTCAGTCTTTTCAATCTCAAGTTCTCCGCCGTATCCTCAATGCTCCCTTCTATGTCACCAACCAAACGATCCATAAAGATCTTATCCGAGCACGCTTCTTCACTTTCCACTCTTTCCTCAACATCTCATGGTATGGTAAAATCGGAAGAGAGAGAGAGAGAGTGTGTGTGTGTGTGTGTGTGTGTGTGTCCTTTTTTCCCATGAGCACGTAAAAACTACGTTTTTTGCTCAAAAGTCGTGAACAACTCGAAAACGGTTGAGAAATCGCGCAAAGTAGACGGTGACCAATTGAAAAATCATTAAAAATTCCTTTCGATTGCTACAGGGCGCCGCTCGAGAACGATTTCCTCGCTCCACATCCCAATTTGGAGTTTTCATAAAATTTGCAAAACAACATTTTCCCGAATTTGTGAATTAACTGATGAATGACCGAAACTAGGAAAACATTTAAAACCCTATCTTGTTCAGGGTAAATGTTTGTTTTTTAATTCTCTCTCTTCCAAAAGCGTGCAGCGAACGAAAGAGGCTGAATACTCTGACAGTAAACTGCTTCCATTCTACACGGGCGTTTGCAGTCGAAGAAAACCTGGGTACTTAAGTTATCAGAAATGTGTGTGCTTAACATTACTTGATTATCATTGTTTACCGCTTGAAGATCGCGAAAGCCACGAGAAATTCCTACATCATGCACTTTATCGCAACTCGGAGCAAAAAGCGAATTTACTCATTTTCAAATCCTTCTTTTTTTTTGGCTTATGTAAAACATTTTTCTTGAACAATGAACTGCCGTGTCGTTATAATAATTCTTTTTTATTTTCATTGCGTTTTCGACTCTTTTACTCGAGCCGACCAAGTTTTGTTTAATTATTTCAGCACTTTTATATTTATATTTGTGTTATAACGATCCACCGATGAACCAAGGGATAGTAGTTTTTTGTGTCCAATTCTTGGAAGAAATTTTAAGCCTTTGTTTAATACATTGTTTTCTTCTTGGGTAAAATTTAACTGGAGTTTTTATGAATATTTTTATTTTTAAATGTACCGTACGTTTAGTTTTTAATTCTTTTATCTAATACATTTTGTTTTTTATCAATGATAAATTTAACTTTTGATCGCGTATCATAATCGAATTCATCCCATTCTACTGGAGACAGTAACGAAGCAAGCCAATGTTGACAATATATTGATAAAAATGTTTTGAATCTTTGACTGTACAATTTATGTAATTCATTATTTAAAATGGTTTTTTGGCATTTACGATGTAAGAGAGTTGAACAGTTCTTAATATTTAATTTACCATGAACTAATTTTGTAGTTAGATTTAATTTCAAACATTGGAAATCGAAGCAAGTTGATTTGTTGATTTTTGAGCATAAAAGTGTTAATTTATAATAAACGTTTAAAAGTACTTGTACTACTAACAGAGTTTAAGTAAGTGACTAGCAAATTAATATAAATGATGAATGATGGATGAGTGCGGTGTTCAATACTCGTCTAAAAAAGATAGTTCCTACTGCTAGATTCGAACCCGGGACCTTTACCTTACAGTGATGAGCGCCGAGTCAATGCCTAAACCGTTGCAGCCACCAAAATGTTTTTGCTTTATTTTTTTATTTGCAAAGTTTTGTTTATTTTACTTTTGTTTTTCATTTTTTTCGTTTAGTTTTTTTTATTTACCAAATTTTGCTTGAAAACTGCTTATGTGAGTAGGAGCATTTTTTTTTTTAAAAGGATTTGACTTGACTATGTAGTGGACGACCGTCGTTGGTCAAACCATCTTCCTGGGCGAGATCTTCTGGACTTAAAACCATACTTTAAAAAAAATGTATAACTAATTTTAATTCAATTTTTTGCTTAATCAAAGAAAACAACTTTTTTAAGTGTATTTGTTGTGTATAAAACACGTACATAGAAGGAAGATCAAGAATGATTCTAGTAATAATCACATTGTGGAATAATACAAAAAAATAAGAAGAAAAACAGAAATGAAAAGATGAACTTCAATAATTGTGCTTTATGTCATTTTTTTCAATACCAAAAAGCCAACAATCGTAGTTTTCCTCAAAGTTAAACTGTTCTCTTATTTAAAAAAAACCTTTTATCACAAGGCCTATTAGAATATTAAGCCTCACAAAATCTCATAAAAGCTCTAAATCCATACCCTTTACTATGGTCAATATTGTCATTTTGTTCTCTAAAATAAATGCAGGGTGTCATGATGGGTTTAGGTTAGTTCAACCGTTCACAACTTTATTATATAAAGACCCCGGTATCTCATAAAATGTTAATGTGATTACACCAATGGAAAGAGCGAACCCTATTAGATTATCCCTTGTATCTGACATCATTTACTATTTAAAGAACGTAGAAAACTTATCTTCAAATTTAGAGAAGAACTTGGGAAACTCGTCAAAATGCGGATTCTAAGTGATTTTGCATTTTGTCAGCTTAAGGTTACAATATTAGCACAAAAATACTCTCAGGTTTTCCAACGCTCTTTCCATTGGCATAAACAAATTGGCAGGAAGGTTAATATTTTATTAAATACCGGGTACTTTATGGAATCAATTTTCGAAAAGCTAACACGAAAAATAAGTATCTTATATTCAATGGGAAAAGTACTTTCAGGTAGTTACTCCCTGTGACGGTAACTATAAGCCTGAAGATGACCATCGCAGCCTTGACTGCTTCACTGATGGCTCACTGATTAAGGATAAGAGAAGTGGTGCTGGAATACACACACCCAAATTAGGGATCAGCATCTCCTCACCTCTTGGCAATAACACCTCTGTCTTTCAGGCAGAGGTCTGGGCCATTAATGTCTGCTGCAGAACACTTATGGCTAACAGGATAAGGGGAAAAGATATAAAAAAAATTTCTGACAGTCAGGCCAGTCTAAAATCATTACAAAAAGAATTATCAACATCTAGACTGGTGGAGGAAACGGTTGAACTCATTAATAGGATCATTACCAGGTATGAGAATAGGGTAACCCTCATATGGATACCAGCTCATAAGGGACACTACGGCAATGAAGAGGCGGACAGCCTGGCCAAGGAAGGATCAAATACTGCGTTTGTCGGGCCGCAACCAGTATTACCCCACTCTTTAAGCACAGCAAAAGAGAGTATAAGTTGCTGGAGAATGAAACAATTCCTCAAAGAATGGAATATGTCCCCCGGATGTAGGCAATCAAAGGAGTTTCTGAAGGAAATCAAACCTAAGGAGGCGAAATGGTTACTCTCCAACTCTAGGAGGAGAATTAGGAGGCTGATAGGCATCTTAAAGAGCCATTACTCCCTGAGAAGATACCTCTTCATAATGGGCACCCTACCAGACCCCTTCTGCCGCTTCTGCGAGACAAAAGAAGAAACGGCTCGACACTACATAGCTGAATGCGATAGGTATGCCAGGGAAAGATTCGACACTTTCGAAGGAGAGGACATAACTAAAACACTCCCCAGGATAAAATGGTCCACAATCCTGGGGTTTGTTAATAAGTCCAATAGGTTTATGCAGGACTCGTGAGCCGACCAGGTCCCGGACCTTTTAGGGATGGGGTACGGGCCAACCCAGGCTTTTAACCCCTCGGGTCCTGGTCGCCCGCCCATATATATATATATTCAATGTAGAATCGGTCGATCAGACTTTGGACAGTAGGGACATTTGACATTTAGTATTGACGTTTGTTGGTACACCCTGTTCAACAGCTACATACAGCTACATCTATGTACAGTTCAAAATCAGTTTAAATCAAAATTTTAATAATAAAGTTTAATGGTTATTGTTAATAAGGCTTAAAAAGCAAAAACATTTTTTTCGGCTCAATTTATGTTTCAGACTGACGCTTTTCTTTGCAAAAATTCCGAATATTTTATTTATTCTAACTTGATTTTCTCGAAACTAAATTTCAAAATACAAAATCAGTTATTTTTTACACGTTCTAGCGTATCGAATATAGGAATTTAATTGTATAATTAAAACACAATTACGAAGTTTTTAAATGCGATTATATGGCCGTATTTTCTTCTCATTTTTAATTGCATGCATGAATCAATAAGCATTGTTTCGTGCAAATAAGAATTAAATATATTTGGCATATGGAAGGAAGAACCGGGTTTTTTTTTTAAATAGACTATCAACATTGTAACAATAGGCCGGTTTACCTGCCAAGGTACAAAAATTTGCAGTCGTTTTTAAAATAAAACATGATTTCGATTGTTTTAAACAATTAAATGGGTCAAATACTGAAGCATTGTTGTGTTTTTTTGTGATTCTGAACTATGTAGGAAAGAGTAATCGAGACACGTTTCTTGTTCCAGTGGATTGGTAAAATAGCCATGCCATGTACAGGTTATTTTTGTTATTCTCTTAATTTTATATTACTGGAACAAAATAAATATTTTCGTGATACTTTGTGTACGGGAACGTTGTTTTCTAATGGTCAAATATATACATTTGTAAAACATAAACTTCTCTAAAACATTGCCCTTTGAATTCACGCTATTTCGTCCATGTACCAACGATGGAAAATAAATTCGTAACTAACATAAAGCACAATATTTTTTGATGCTTCGTGATTGTCAAGAATAAACACACAAAAAATTGAAAGCTATAATATAAATAAAACCAAAAAATTAATATACGATTCGTTTATTTTCAAAAAGGTTTGTTTAAAATAATCAATAAATCAATAATAAATAGAGAATAATTTTAAAGTACACTATTTATAATGGAAGGGAGAAAAATAAAGTCAAACAAAAATAAGTAGGTGAAAGTGTTTTTCCAGATGAACGAAAAACCCGGCAAGGATTTAAATCAAGGAAGATGAATAAAGTACAACAAAATTGTTTTTGTCAAATCGTTTTTCCCAAAGGAAGCAATGATTAACGTTAAAAGAAAAACTCTTTTCTCGCTTCAACGATTTTCCGGGTGGGAAAGACAAAACAATATAAATAATTTGAGTTTTCATGTCATAACTTGTTTTATACCGGTTGATTTCTGAAATAATTTAACTAAAATATTTAAACTAATTGTAAATAGTCCGTTTATGAAAGAAAGTTTAAGAAAGAATTACGAAAGAAACCATCTGGTCTGACCTGAATATCTTAGAGATTAAAGATTATTGGTAAAATTTTCAGCGAGATTAAGAAAATACACCTGAATGTATTCAAACAATCAAAGAATTCTTATACAAAATCAAGACGATAATTTTAAAATTATTATTCAGATATCGTGAGATGCGGTCTGATATGATGAAGGTTTCCGAAAAACTTTTTTTTTTATCGTGCCACGTTTCGATCTTTATTGAGATCGCCTTCAGGGCTCAAAGTGTTTGACTTCTAAGTAACTGTGCCATTTTTGCGTGTCGTGTTGAAAGTGCCAGTCTCAACACGACGCAAGAATGGCGCAAGTGCACATAACAAACACTTTGAGCCCTGAAGATGATCTCAACAAAGATCGAAACGTTGACACTATAAAAAAATGTTTTTCTGAAACCTACATCACACCAGACCGCATCTCAATATATCTGAATAATTATCAATTAACGGTCACCAATCTCTACACATCTAAAATTATTCCTTTTTCTTCCTGTTTTCTTATGTGTTTATGTGGATTTTTTAATGAGTTTTGGCGGTTTTTAGTAAAAATAAGAAAATAAGATAACAGACATAGTGAGAATCTAGCGAATTACACACTATAGAAGTCACCCAGCAGTGGCACTCCCCCCACATTGAATCAATCAATCTCACATGAGATGTTTCGGCCACAACCGCTCAAATGATTGCAGTACGGATGTTCTCTATTTATTGTATACATTCTTTTGTGTCTTTCCTGGCCTACTATGGTGCCTTATGTCCCAACTAAGCTTTGAGCGATTACTAAAATACACGAAATCACACTAGGTAAATATTTGAAGTGTTTTAAATTTTTTTACGACAGAATTTAAAAACAGAACGTGGCCAAACTGTTTCTCTGCCAGCATTAACATCTTACTTACTCTTGCAATACTCGCCCAAAAATAATCGAGAATAATTACAAACAATCCAAAGCGATAATATTTGCTTGTTAAAGCGTAATTTTAGTACTTCAATATTTGATGGCTGATTACAAATAGTCTATAAAAAATTTAAAAAATTCTCATTATGAAGATCAAGACGTAAATGTTGTAAATCTACTAGTTTTCTTTTGCAACTTAGAGACCGACATTACATGACATCGTAAAAATAAATCATGCATGAATAAGGCAGATAAGCTATCATTCCTTTCCTCGGCTGAGGTATTTTACAAAACAACAACAAAAGTGCACCAAGCAAAATAGTCAAAACCGAAACTAATTATGAATTTAAGTAAATAAAGGAGCGCCATGGTGGGAAAAGGATAGAGCAAAGAAACTAGGCCTAACAAGATTACGTGGAATAAGAAAAATAGAACGAAACCAAGTATAAAAAATGCATCAAATTATATGAATCGCACAAAACTTTCAAAGATTAGTAATTTTTAATTAACGCTTTTCAATTGGGTTTGTATAAAGTATAAATGTTTGCTTAAAAACTGTCTGGTATCGTTTACGTTGTTTACTTAGTTCTTTATAGCAACGACGAAGAAATGGTCCTCCGGGCCGATCTCTCTCTCTCCTTCTCTCTATCTATTTACCTATCTCTCTTATCTCAGATTCTCTCTCTCTCTTTCATTTCTTACTTTTTTTAGTTTTGCCTTTCGGTATTCTGTCCACAATCGCCTGTTTACTTCATCATGGAAATTCAATTTTTCCTACCCATTTCACAGGAAACAAAAAAGCCCGCATGTTACGTTTACGCCCAAAAGCTGACCACCAGTGCACATTTACAACAATATAATACCACCATCGAATCAAGTCTGATACCTTGGGATTTACTAGGATCGTAGACGTACTTGGAACCCACATGCACGATTAAAATGGCAAGACCTTAACAAAAGGTATGGACTACTCAGATACCTACTTGGGCCAAAATCAAAACTAAGCATACATAACAAACTAACCGCTTACAAAACACTTTTAGACCTGCGGAGTCGAGCTGTGGGGCTCGGGTAAATCATCCAATATCCGATGAATTCAGTCTTTTCAATCTCAAGTTCTCCGCCGTATCCTCAATGCTCCCTTCTATGTCACCAACCAAACGATCCATAAAGATCTTAATATCGTGAAAGATCTTATCCGAGCACGCTTCTTCACTTTCCACTCTTTCCTCAACATCTCACCCTTACACATTTCACAGGTGTTGTGGCATTTTGAATTCGTATAACATATTAAAACAACAGACTGGTTTATGTATGGTACATTCAGAAGAGAGAGAGAGAGAGAGAGAGCGAGTGTGTGTCTCCTTTTTTCCTTCCACACTCTCTAGCTACATTGTCAATGTACAATTAATTTCATAACCTTTTTAATTAAAGAAATAAACACGTAATTAAAATAGCTAGATTGACAGTTCTGACACGTTATACTTTATTCTCCCTTGGCAGAGATAATCTATTTTATCCGATAAACCATTCTAACATTTAGCACAAATTAAAATAACCAGTTCACGTGTCAATTGATTTAATTTGTTCACTGATAAGATTTTAACAAACAGTATTTCTTGGCTTCCTCCAATGGAGGTTCTTTGCGTTCAAAATTTTCAGATGCGAAATTAAAACACTGGATTTTCGATAGGACGGTGATAATAAAAAAATGTCATGTAAAGTAAATGGAATGAGAAACTATGAAAAGACGCATTGAAACCAGATGCCAAAATGACCAAGCTGTTACTGTGATTATATACAAAATAATTAAAACTTAGGCATAATAAAATTAAAATTACCCAAATCAGATTGATCGACGTCGAAATCCATATTTATATTCTCCTCGTTGGTCGGTCCGACGTCGTCGTAGCCAGAGACGACCATTCCACACCTGTAGATGCACCGTCTTTTGCACATGGCGATCGAATCGACGAGATCGGACCAGATTCTGGTGAGGAGATTGCCCACCAAGGCTCGGCTCAGGCGCACGTAGAAACACATTCACGGCCAGTGAGGCATCACCATAGTCGTCTCACACTTTACTGGAGCAGAAATCGTCAAGGCAGATGCGTGAAGATAGCCCCACCTCTCCAAGTAAATCTTCTTTCCCCCGTTCATTTTGTTTTTCGAGTGTCGTGAAAATGCATAAGCATTAAAAGATTAAGATAATAATAAAGAGTTTAAAAAAGGCAAAGAAAAAATAATTCTCTAATTACAACTAGTATCAACTTAAAGGCATTAACGACTAAAGACAGTGAATTTTCGTGTATTTCTTAATCGAGTATTAAAATAGCAAACCAGACGCATTGCTCGAAATATAGACTGTAATTTCTAATACTAATTACTCCAGTGAATCATAATGAGTTTTTTTAGTGGACATTGAACATAACCACCAAATACATTAGTCTAAAATCTTCACTTCTGTAAAAAAAGTGAACTAAGGGCCGGAGTGGTCATCTCTTCAGAGGAGCCAAGGCAGTTGTTCGAAATAGTTTCATTAATTGCTGAGGTGGTTTGGTGTGAAACAACCCTTCTTAAACTACCAGAGAATTTATCTTCACCTTGTTTGGGAATTTAGCAACAGGAACCGAAGAACTCAGTGAATCACAACTTTACCATTTTACCAAAGCATATATTTCTCTTTTGCAGCACGCTTTTCAACTTTCTTGGCACGGAACGAGAAGACGGTGTTCTTAACAGGAAGAGGTTTTAACGGTCCGCGGGGTGCCGGTGTTGTTGGAAAAAAAGCGAGTTGTATGTATTCGAACCCGGGACCTCTCAATGATGAGACCCTTGTCAACGGTCAACGCACTCTATTTTCGTTTGTGCACTTTTTCCTTTCGTAAAACATCAGTGGTCTTTTAGAAGAATTTTACACACTTTAATCCCCTGCTGGGAAGATAGTTTTGTTAAACAGAACCATCGCTCTTTAGAACCATTCAAGTGCCTCGTAATTGAATATTGGCTTACAACAATTTACAACCATGTTCGCCATTCATTTTACGTTACCGGGGTGTGTGTATAGGTCGGGACGGGTTAGGTTTGAGGTTGGGTTAGATTAGGTTAGGTTAGATCACATCAGATTAGAATAGAGTTAGGTTAGGTAAAGTAAGGTTGGAACAGATTAGGCTACAAATCCATAATTTTTATTTGTTTTTGAGGAAAAAATAAATGAGTGTGAAGCACAGGTTTATTTAAATGTTCACTAATATTTTGAAAAAATACAGTTTGATGGTAATACAAGGACTGTGTTGTTAGTAAAGAATAATGTCTGATGTAAAGTAAAAGTATATTAGAAACATTTTTTTTTTTTTTTTTTTTTTTTTTTTTTTTTTTTTTTTTTTTTTTTTATGTAAGGCTAGACAATAATGGACAATTCTGGTAAAATTAATACAAAGAAATCAATTTATCAATTTAACACGTATAAAACAAACAAAAACTGCTTTCCAGTGTATACAAATTTTAATTAAGCAATTGAGTTCCATTGTAATAATGCTATGAGAATGGTTTTGGTCAGATAAGATAAAACAGAAAATTATGTGTAGTATAATCTTTGTTTATAGAATTTTTTCTGCAAGCTGTATTATCTCAGAGTTTAAGTGATGTGCAGAAAAAAAACCAAGATTACCGGATTGAACAATTGAGTGACGAGATTTACGAGATTTTGCAAACCTTAATAACATAAATAAATAACTGAATCGGAATCCTCTGGAGGCAAAATTCGCCAGACAGAAAATAGTACGGCATTTGAATTTGTCTGAAAAGGAATGTTGCAACTATCATAACTTCCTAATCAGGAAAGGGATAGTTTAGGCGACAACAACCGCAACAAAGGTTCAGTTTATCAAATGTCTAACATTCAATTTACAAATGTTCACAACTGGGTTTTTAAATAATTCAAATACAAATATTGAGGTTTTATAAGAATATGTAAGAAATTCTGGTTTTGTCAATGCAATGTGAATTGAATAATCATAATTGACCCTATTAATTATTTACTTTAATCCTACTTTTAATCTAAGGTTGGTTGAGACAAGCGTTACGAGTCTGTCACTAAATCAAGTGGTGTATTGAGTCAAAGGTCATGGGTTCAAATCTTGCTCGCGTCTCAACCAAGACCTTAGATTAAAAGTATAATTTATTAATTTTGCTTCAGCACAAACTGTAAAAATAATTTGGCCATTAAGAGGCATTGGTGACCGCAATAATTTAGGTGTTGACTAGGCGCTCATCACCATAAGGTAAAGATCCCAGGTTCAAATCCAATGCCCCTGCATTCAATGCATGCACGAGGTATTATAAATAAGCTCTTTTTCAAAAACACCGCACCCTGAGGGTTCATATAACCTAATAGTTCAAATATCCTCATAATTAATAAGCATTATAAATCCTATGTGATTACATTTAGAAAATTGATTTAAGTGCATAATAATAATGAGAATGACAGGAACTAATTCATTTGTTTGTGTTATTAAAAAAAAGTATTCTCTATCAAATAAATCATAAAAGGTTATCTTTTTTAATATACTGTAGAAAGTCAATAATAAAACTTTAAAAAAAACACCAAACTTTTTTACAAAGATATTTAACATTTATATTAAAAGGTTTGCAGAGCATACTGACTTTTTAATACTGCCAGTTTATTTATTTTCACTCCAATTCACTAATAAATTTATTTAATATTAAAAGTATTATGGGATCAGGTAAAAAATAAATTAAATTAAAAAATTATAATAATCGATAAAACTTTATTTTTACAAAAATGAATTCTTTATATTTACTTACATTATCTTATATTAGCATCCAAGCAGTGTACAAAACAAGTTTGGGTAGTTAAAACAGTTAAAATCATATTAAAAAAAATCTCCAAATATTATTATTGTTATCATTGATTCATTAACTTAGTTAATACTTTTCAAGAGTAGTTATTAATTGTTCTGCTATTTTAAATCGTGTTTCACCTGGACTCACGTTGACACAATCATAAATCAACCAGAAGATATCAGCTGGTGAGTCATAGAGAAATCCTTCCTTAAATATCACAGATGAGGTGAATAAAATTTCCTACAAAAAATAAGAATTTATATAGGAAATTCTCTTTAAAAAAAATTATTAAAACCTCTTTACATACACGACAGACTGAAAGTATATTTTGGTCCGATAAATGATGTGAGCAAATTTCTGAGGGACGGAATAAAAAGCAATCCTGACAATTGTAATGGGACGCTGAGTAAGTAATATTCCAGTTAGGATAATGGCCTGCGAAGAAAATTGATTTTGATAAGTCATAAATAGAACGTTAAAACATGAAGATTTTCTTACTCGTATCTTTCGGATATTTATCGACGACGTAAATATGTTCAAGATCAACTAAACAGACATTTTCATTAGAGTCTACTGCAATATTGTCAGGTGAAAAGTCGGTAAAATAAAATGCATATTTTGCATGCCTGAATGTGAACATCATGGCCATTCTGAGCAATTTCGCAGAGATCCTTGCCCTCTGGTTGTAACTTTTGTCATAGTAGTCTGATAGCATGTCCCCACAGTCTTCCACAACGACAAGGGAGCCACAGGCACCGTAATACTTTGGTACAGGCCACATGGGGGGTTGAAGCATCTGGAATGCATATTACAAATGTTTTAATGTTACAATGTGTAATATATCTGTTGCTCTATTACCTGAAGCATTGTGGCTTCTGGGTTGGCTTCAAGAGAGGTCCATATTGAAATCAATTGTTTAAAGTCTTGTTTTATTCTGATCTCCCCAATGAAATCTTGTACTTCAGTTTCTTGCGGGCATAGTATCAATTTTTGATCAATCTGCCTCACAGACTTATCTATCTTATCTATGAGCATATCCACACTTACTTTAGGATCCCCTAGTAAGTTCTCAGCTTTCTTGTGCAGATTACTTAATTCCTCAGGGTCGGCCAGTTTCTTCACAAAAACATTTTTACCATCCATATGACCTCGTAGGGTGATTTTCCCTCTGCCTAGCATGGAAATCCAATTCCACGGGGCGTTAGAGATTGTAATTTTGGGACTCCTGTTGCATATGTCATCGCCGAAAATCACCGGACTGAAATTCAGATCGGCAAACGTTTCAATGTTGGGGTAAAACAAATTCATGTACATCGCGAAAACCGTGTTCCCGTAGAGGATCACAGTCGCACGAATTAGGTAGCAAAAGAGGGAGGCAAACATAGAAAATTGTGTTAAAAGCATGATTCGGATTCACTCAAACCTGGAAGAAGCAACAAGTATTCAACGCTGGAGAATTCATGTTGAAACGTGACCGGCTCAAGAAATTCAGCATTTCGTTGCATGCTGACAGCACAAGTGGCCAATGTTTTCATTCTTATCAGAATGAGATAAATACATCGGAGGTGTGGGGGATTGGATTTCATTCCCGCCTTTCGCCCATGCTTGGTTCAAACCACGAAACACATGCCGAATGCCGGTCCGCAACGTGGACAACATAAGTTCTCACAAAATGCTTAGGTAAGTTTAAGCTTTTCTTGAAGACACAGCTCACCCCTGAGGAGTTTAAACCACTCTCATATTGGAGATCTTTCATATCTATGACTATGATCCCATAAGTCATTCCCAAAGGATCTGGGAAATATTGGCTGCATCATGGAGACCTCAAAAATTAGAAAAACTACTGGTTGTGCCAGACCTACTTTTTAGGTTAAGATGCTATTCAGAAGATTTAAAAACATGGACTCAAACATTCCAACGGATATCAATCTTGATATCTCCAGGACATTTTATCACAAGCCTCACAGACTATTAATTTATATACTACAGCGTTTTGGTGACCACGGTTATTTCCAAATTGCTCTTTGACATGAGTTTTAAAGTCAAGATTAATCAAACATATTCTAATTCCTATCAAATGCACAGCGAAGTTTCGCAAGGGTCAGTCCGGGGTCCAGTTCTATTCATCCTTTATACCAATGATATAAATGACAAAATTACGTGAAATCAATACTTTTTCAGATGATGCCTAGTTATTAGAAAATTCCCTGACTACATTCACTGAACTGAAAATGAGCATTGATAAAACTTCTTAATACTTTGGGGGTGTTAATATTTAGGCTTACAAGTACTGTGTTCTACATCTAGTGCTAAAACCCCTCATTTATCCTTCAAACTTGACCTTCTTTTGCCTCTACATCATTTCAAAAAGAGAGGGATAACAATATCAGATTATATAAAGTGACATATACATGTCTGGTATGATGGTATAAAAACATACATTCTCCTAAAATACTTTTAAAAAAATTGTTACCTATATATATGTTGTTACCTAACTTATAGTAGAGTTTGCAAGTAGTATTTGGATCTCCTACTTTCAAAGACATTGAACTTGTAGAAAAAGTTTAAAATGTAACCTCCAAAAAATTAAAGCCATACAGGCCAACTTAAATTCCTACATTTAGCAATTCCTCAAGGTAGTAGAGAAAGGCAAAATCTTGTCAAAACCAATAAACTTCTTACAAATGGATATGACCCTTCGCCTCTATTTTCAGTATTAGAAGTAGCGTCCACATTTTCACTTATGAACACTCTGGATCAAGTTATGATGTTGACGATTAAACAAAATTAGTTGCCACTGCCAAGCTTTTGACCTATTTTAAAATCATCATCAGGGCAAAACAACCCTAACCATCCCTAGGTATTAACCTTGGGTTGTAAGTCTTTTTCATAAGTCCTAAACGTCCTGACCTGAAAATCTCTCCATAATTGTATTCTCCTAGAAGATTTTTAATTTTATTTACGGTTTTCTTATGGATTTAAGCCTACCCTAATGGAAAACATTCAGTTGGTATTGCAAAAATATATACTGTATGAACTGACAGGAAAATCAATGAGGCAGACACTAAAAGTTGATATGCTTTACTAAAATCAAGTAGTACTTTACACTGAAAAGTACAATCTGGTAATCTTCATTTTTACATACTTGACCTATTAAAGCTGAATTGCCATAGGCATACATTTTAAACAGACACATGGATAAACAAAACTAATTTATTTTCCAATACAAAAGTCTTTAAATATAACGTCTAATATATCCTCTGTCGTCACATGCCCTGTTATTTTGCCTAGGCTGTACAGCGCATTTCTAATTTCCTGAGCTGCCAGGTCAACTTCACTGATCGAGTAGTCAGAAAATTTTTCAAGCGCGTCTAAACACTCCTGTAAACAAAATCTGTGCCTAGCTTGTGTGAAAGTCGGGCTGAATCTGTTCGGAGAGCCACATCTGAAATGCAACACAATATTTAGAAAAACATTACCTTTTTTTTATAAAACCAAATGCTTACAGGCTTTCAAGATTCTTTGATAACCCTTTTATCAGGTTTTGCAGGCCAGTTTTATTTTTGCATGATATTCCACATATAAACTCAAGTTTCGATAAAGCAGCCTCTTCTTCAGTGATCAAGTCAATTTTATTAACAATTATCATTACTTGTTTGTTCTGACTAGATACTATTTCATCTTTATTAATGCTAAGATAGGATTTTATATCTTCAAAGATATTTAAACTGTCTATATAATGATATAAAGAGTCGGCATTTGGTGTAAGGCTATCTTTCCTTAGCCACGACAACAGTTCTTTCCCATCTAACATTAAAATAAGAAGATCGGATTGCTCAGCTGCTCTCTTTGCTCTCGCCATCCCTTCAACTTCAATAAGGTCTTCAGTAAAACCTCTTAAACCAGCTGTATCATTTATATTTACTGGATAACCGTTTATATCTATATTTGTTTTGATCAAATCCCTTGTAGTTCCTGGAATCGGGCTAACTATAGCAGTTGGTTGTCGGCCTTGAAGCATATAATTTAAAATTATTATTTTTATTAAAATTATTGTTATAATGGCATACTTAAAATATTAAGTAAACTGCTTTTTCCAACATTTGGAGCACCAATAATCGTTACACTGACACCACTTCTAAGCCTTTCTCCTTTTCTTCCATCTTGTAAATGATTCTACAAAAATTGATGTTTTCTTTTTTTTAAATTTATAATGGTTACAACATTAGTTTTATATTTCAGGAAGTGTAAAAAATGATAATTTTATTTACCTTAATAGAAGTTTTAAGATCATTTAATTTTTTATCAGTATCCGCCATTAAAGTGTTTTCAAGATTTTGGTCTTCATCAAAATCAATGTAAGCCTCTATATGTGCTAAGCACTGAAAATTAAATTTAAAACAATAGAAAATAGTAAAGCATACGCATTTTATAAAACCTTGGTTAGTGTTTTGGTCCAATCCTTGTACAAATCAAAAAGTGCTCCTTCCATTTGGATTATTGCCTGCTTTCTTTGATTTTCCGTTTCAGCATTGATTAAATCGGCCAAACCTTCGACAGACGTCAGGTCCAATTTGCCCGAGTAAAACGCCCTTTTTGTAAATTCGCCTGAAGCATACAGAAATTAGACAGAGGATTGCAGAAATTACCAAACACTGACCCTGTTCTGCCGGGCGCAGGCCGTCGATTTTCCCTAAAGCGTCGAGGATGGAAGATATCACAGCAGGGCCCCCATGGACCTGAAATTCGCAGCAATCTTCCCCGGTGAAGCTCTTGGGACCTGTAATATTATAAAAAATCACTTAGAAAACAATCTTACATACGAACATTTACATACCTGGAAACCAGAGAAGGATTCCATTATCCAAAACGTCATTCGTCAAAGGATGGCGGAACTTGCGAAGCGAAGCGTATCTCGGTTTTGGAAGACTGCCTCCAATTTTTTCAGCTGCCGTTTTAGCCTCTGGGCCAGACACTCTGATAACAGCCACACCGCATTTTCCAAATCCTTAATTTACAATTCACAAGATTCAATCTTTGAATAAACAATAATATGGAATGCATCAGTCCTTTATTTTATTTCATTTGTCCTTCCACAAGAAAAGGACTATAAGGCAAATGTTAATTGGTGGGATACTGATTTAACTGTATTTATTCTTTTTTGCTGCAATTATTATATGGTATATCTTATACCTAATTGTTGATAATATAATAATTACTGATATGATCAACATACTTTTTCATCACCCAATACTGAAATCACTGGATCCAGCATATACCCTCAGAGGCAAAAACTGAACATTCGCATTTGGGTGTTCATTTTTAACTATATGTATTTTTATCGACTTATTAATTACAACATACTTATTTTATTCTTAACTAAATCAAATCAAATCAGAAATTCATGAGTTTTAATTTAAAAAATTATTATAATCAACTTTGCAAGAAAATTCGCCAAAATACCAGAAAATCAATTAGTGATAAACGAAGATTTAACTAACAATTTAGCACCTAGTTTTGCTTTTAATAACACATATTTCTACTCTGATCTCACAAATAAGCATTGAATAAATAAATGATCGAATTTTTTCCTAGAATCTTGATTTCAGAAGTCCCAGAAGGTTCTTCAAGAAGAGCAGTTCGAATCTGTTCAAAGCTCGTTGAAGTGGCGAATGATGTCACCTAGCGTGTCTCTTTATCAAGTCTCATAAGTGCTCTAAGGGATTGAGGTGAATATGGTATGTAGAATGTCATCCTCCGAGTGAATGGGTCACAACTTGAACTTCATGCGGTCAAGCATTGCCTATGTTGCATTAACACAAAGTTGTTCCCCATAAATGGAGTGACTGGGACCACAGCTTCCATAACATCTTTAACTTAGTAAAGTTAAAGATCGATTCTGGATGATAATCTGCTCGGGATAGGCATGGATGTTGATTCCACCTCATACCATTATTGCTTGTCTTTGAAAACACTGCGACTTGCAGGCACATAAATCAAAGTATTCTTCATGTCTCCTCCAAATAAGGTCCCAGTCATCTGATTGCCACAAACCGAGCTGGCACTTTAGAACAACTAAACCCTTATTCGAGTGCCCAAGTGAGAAGCTGATTTGTGAATCTCTAGTAGTAGAGAACCTGATGCGGACAGTCTAGAGACTGGACTATTCTCATGGAGCCTTCTGATTAGGTTTAAACCTCACCGTTTGGAGTTGACTAAGTATCGGAATAAAACAATCATTTCTAGACATTGTAGAATGAACTCAAATACAACCTTCTCATTGATCAAGACCAGTGGCTCTGTAGACCATCGTGGATGGTACAGCGTGTCGCATATGGTCTTGGGCTATGTAATGGACACATTGTTGTTGGCCAAAGTATCTGCTTGGGAGAACTTCTCCACTTAAAACCATGCTTTTAAGAAAAAAAATGTTTATTTAAATTTACTTACTTTAAATAAAACAATAAAAAAATAGATTTTCTTTATTAACAAACTAAAGAATGTAAAAGGATTAGTAACATTTTTTGAAGGTAAACAGCAATGTTTACCAGTCAACCATTATACATAGATATTATGGAAAACAAACAAATGCAAGTTCCGGTTTTGTTCTTTTGACTTAAAAAAAATGAAACATTTTATTACCGGATGATAGTGAATAAATGGTGGAGGCAAATCTTCGAAGTATTTTATTATTTTTAAATCCATGAAATGTCCGTAGTACATATTCTGAAGTGAATGATCTAAGAGAAACAAGCATTGGTTTGTTTAGTTTCTTATCTTTTCAATTAGGACGCATTTTTTACATTACCTTTTGGTCTTCTACGGGTCTCTATACGCGGACGTTTCTATGACCATTTGCATCATCAAAGCGTCATCAAAGTACACCAACACTTATGGTTCGACGCATGAGCTTATATTGAAATAAACTTTGCTAGTTGCTATTTGGTAACATCATCAAAACGCTGAGTTTTATTATTTACAAATCGTGAGATGCGGTCTGCTGTGGTATGTAGGTTTCAGAAAAACATTTTCTTTATCGTGACGATGTTTCGATCTTTATTAAGATCATCTTCAGGGCCTGGGATTACAAATACTGTCGACATAATACACATTTTGGATGTGAAAAAGTGAATACATATTTAAAAATATATTTTTTATATATTCAACTAAAGTATTTCTACTCACTCAAAGTGTTTGTCCTCTGTGTAATTGTGCCATTCTTGTGTGTCGTGTTGAGGGTGCCACTTGCCAGTGAGATTTTGCTGTTTTATGTTTATATATGTTGGATTTTGAAGGGGTGTGGAAGGAAGTCGGTATAGAAAAGACATTTTTGTATAAGGCGTCGATTTCTTTGTGGTGAAAATAGCCGACGAAGAGGAAAAAATGTGTTAGTAATGGTTCGGCCAGATTATCCTTTCAAGATTATATAGAAAGGGATAATAGGAAAAGGAAAGCTAAATTTTTGGGTAATTAAACTATGTGAAAAATATTTGATGTGTGGAATGTAATGTGACGATATATGTATGTTATCGGTATTGAATTTGATTAATGATGTTGGCGTAGATGTGACTGAGTGTACATTATCTGTTCTGTAATTGATGATGTGTTTATCTCTGCCGATATAAACCATTTCTAAGAAATTACGTTTATGTTTGGTATGTTCTGTATGTAATACTTTTGGATTTTTGAAGTCGAAATTGTATTGGTGTGGGTAGCGAGTGCTGTAGGAATTTGGTTGTGTTTTTTGTAATCATAGATATGTTGCTTTGCTCTCTTCTCCCGATATTGGGATGTAAGACCGATGTAAGTTGCCGGACAGTTTAAACAGTTGATCTCTGGGCTTTATTTTATTCATGTTCTTTTTCCTAAATTATTCATCTACTCAATTATAACTGTTGCTGAATAACAGTTAAACTGATGAAAACACTACTTTTGTTAAACAAATAATCATTCTTCGAAACATACTGCTTGTTTTCGGCTTTTTTATGTTATGGCAGAAATATTCACCATTTTTTCACCAGGGAAGGAAATTCAAAAAGAAAACTAGCCATACGCCAAAATAAGCACACCAAAAAACTCGTCAAACTATTGCAATAGGCCTTAAACTTAGCGGTGATTATATAAACCCTTCAAAGATAACTGTGCAATTAACCAGGAATAGGATGCTTAATTTTGAATTTCTAACCTTGCGTAACTAAGGAGTAAAGCAATTGGGAAAAAAAAACTTGCTTAGGACCTAGGCCAAAAATTCACGTGGAATGCTCACCTTAAAAAAACCTAGAACAGAGCATTATAGGTACAATAAAAGACAATGGAAGAACTTGAAGATTAAATCCAAAAATGAACTTATGATCACTTATGCACGTTACATATAATGGCCAAAAATAGAATAAAGAAAGACAGAGGAAATTCTACAAAAAGCAGAAAGAATAGCTTGCCTTAGCATAACCACAATAGATTTTTTAGGCCACAGTAAAAGATCCTGATAAGGAGAGAAAATGCTTAGCTTCATTGGTGTTATTAAAACAACACCTACGCCCGGAATAGAACGTATAGGAGTCGTCGGTGGCCGCAAGGTTTAGTCTTTGACACGGCGCTCATCACTGTAAGTTAAAGGTCCCGGGTTCGAACCAGCGGCCCTGCATTCGAACCCGACCATAGTACAAATGGGCTAGGCTTTTCAAAAACACCGGCATCTTGAGGGTTTATATGAATGTTATATTTAGGATTTATATTTATATGAAGCAATAGTTCTTTTAGACGATTTAAGAAACCATTTAAGATCGGAGAAATTTGTGAAAAACATTAAATTTTTGCAAGAAAAATATCATACATAAATTTCGCTCAACTTGCTGGCTGTAGTTCATCTTCTGAATGCAAATAATATGTTAATAAATCATTTTGTTGACTTACAACAAATTAAAAATAAAGGATTGAAAGAAGTTAGAAATAAAATTTAACAAAATAATGTATTATAATGTTACAAACTACATATACACACATATAAAACAATACATTGCTAATTTAATATACATGGTAGGTTGTTGAATGATTTTAGTTCATGACTAGTGTTGTGAAAATTAATAATAGTAAATTTATTGTTAATTGTGAGGCTTTATTAGATTTTGAAGGTCTGAACATACCGGGTCCAATGTACGGTTTCAATTCTGTGTTATTGTAATTTTTGTAGTACCATGCAATCGAGTTGTTCTGTTTCGGTTTTTCTGTCGATGGGGAGTGGAAGTTCTGCCTAGGTGGGACGGGGGCTTGGATTTCTTCAGCGACGGGCATCGCACCCGAAGAGGTCGCCAAAGAAGGTGACATCGTTACTTTCGTTATAGTCGGCCTTCCGTGGCTTCGTACAGGTGGAAGTTGACCTCCTGGAGCTAGAAAACCGGAAAGTGGCGACGGCCCTCCCAGACCTCCGCTTATGTTTTTCACCGGAGATAGAATTGTAGGTACGGTCGATTGTACTTTTACGTCAAAAGGTGCTGAAACAGTATTGAAATCGAATTTAGGTATATCCTTTCCCAGAATCAATGTCAATCAATTAAACAAACCTTCTTCCGTATCGATATCTGGAGTTTGAGGAGGCACTGAAGATGATTTAGTTGAAAAGAAAACAGGTCTTTTAGTCGTTGTTGGAATAGGTACCAGGTGATTAGTTACGAGTTGTATATCATCAGGAAGAGACTCCAGCAGTGGTGTCGTCACTTCCAATTCTGGCTCGAGCCTGTTGTACTGAAAAATGTGCTGAGTTGTTCCTATAGAGCTGGCCTGCGGTGCTGGCCATTCTGTGTGGTTTTTCTGATTATATACATTGTCAGTTAGTTGAGCAATTTGGTCATTCCCTATTATCCTATTATCGGTCTTTTCAGGCTGCACTTTTGTAATGGTAGCTTCTTTTTTATGCAAGATTGTGGGTAAGTTATTAGTTTTAATATCCCATCGGGAATTATTGACGGAAGGTTTGGGTGTGAGTTTCACGGGTTGTAATTGTTTGTCGTCGTCTTCTTCGGTCCGATTGTAAGGGTTGAATATCGGTTTGAACCCTCCGGTCGATGGAAGCATCGGCCTGAATCCGTCTTCTACCTTTGGAGGCGATGTCACCTGCTGGACTCGCCCTTTCGCCCCCGGGAATCTGGTCTTTCCGTCCGAATTCCTGCTCGAGCCCCAGAAACTGTCTATGCTCAAAGAGGGAAGTGGCATCCCGAAAAACGTATACGATGTTCCCGGCTTGCTAGACGGCTTTTGAAATTTGTTTTCGACTGACCCTGGTTTCGCGTAAAGGGTCGGCGTGTCTCCTGGTATGAAATGCGACATGGCTGCAGGTTTGTGAGTGCTCGTCGTCAAAACTAAAACAGGAGCGTCCGTCGAAGAAGCGACCACCTGTTGCGGCTGTTTTTGTGGCTGTTGAGAGAAATTCGAAGGAAGAGTCACATTTTCTTCGTACTCTATGTAATCCTCATAAAAGTAGTCTGTCTCCTCGGGGAGAGGCTTTTGATGCATGTCTTTCCAATTATTTGCATAGAGCTGCTGGGTTTGGCCCAAAGCTAAAATACAGACAAAGTTTGAAATACCATAAGACATGCACTAAATGAATATATTTACATACCTGGACTGTCTTCACAATTTTGAGTAAGGTCGAAACTCTTTGGCTCAGCACAGTCCTCTCTGGACAAGCGAAACTCTTTCAACAGAGAACCGTCAGAACATCTCGGCCCTTGATATGGGCCCTCTCGAACCCAAGATTGCAACCAAAGTAAACTGCAAGAGCACTTCAAGGGGTTACCTAAAAAATCAAAACACCACCTTCATTGATTTTCGAATACCCTTCATTTGCATTATAACCGGTAATATTGTACAAAAAATTAAATTTGTAATTTTTCTTTCTTATGGTTACCAATTTTATCGAAGCCCTTGAGTTAAGAAGGGTAGTGACCGTTTTGGAATAATAAAATGTCTTTTATTTATTGTATTACTATAATTATTCAAATTGGATTATAAACGTAGAGTGTGATTGAGAAAAAAAATTAGTGTCATAAGCGGGACTCGAACTCACGACCTCCTGCCCAATATGCCCCTGCTTGAGTTGTCGTGAATTAGATCTTCCTGACACCAACCTACAAATTTTTATAATTTCCTCCTCTCTTTGAACAACTAAATTACCTTGAAAAATTGGTGAAATACACTAAAATGTTAGAGTTTGATGCTCAAAATTAAAATCATGTAGTTGAAGTGTTAAACAAAATAACTTCCAATCTATTTTCATTTTTAAAAATCAGAGAAATTGTGGTTTTAATAGTTCGTTATTAATTGGAAATTTAGAAATAACGCATGAATCTAGTTAAATAAGTTGCTCAGATTACGTTTTGCAGATATGCTCTCACATATCATGCGCTGGGTCGAAAGATGACCGTCAAAGAATCAAAATCGAAGAAGAGGGTTCATTCCCACCCGTCGAAGAATTGGCCATGCGAGGCTGACACACGGACACTTATTTTAGGCCAAAGCCCGTGTTTGTGTCCGGCGTGTACATAAAGGTTGCTCGATGAGTCCCACATGATGGAAGGATGGCATTCCTTGGCTCTATATTGAAACCGTTTGTGAATGTTATCTGATATGATAAATGCTCAAGGATTTGAATGACTTGTTCCGATCTTCGGAGGAATGAGGTTCCTGAATGAGGTTATATTATATATAGTACTCATAGACATCCCGTTTCATGGTCCCTTGTAAGTTTACTGATAATGAATGTATTTATTAGCGTGAATGTACAGTGCGAGAGGGCTAATGGTGGAATAATGAATACCCTTCATCGACCCGAAGTCTACCGAGAACTCTATCACCCTACTTGGATGAGTGGTTGTTAGAAAAGAATGTTTAATGATGATATGAATGAGGATATGATTGTATCTTGAAAACAGCACGAGTTGGGGGTTGTTCGACCGGGAAACGCCAAACCTGAACCCTGAATCTGACTGTCAAAACCAGAAGCGGGTGACTCTGAGAAATGAAGTCATTAGCTCAATTCTGCATGTACGTGCATAATTGAGTTTCTATAAGTCATTAATCAGCAATTCATTTAGTACATTACCTTCAATATCTAGTTGATAAATTGTAGATCGTAGAGGCTGAAATGCGTTTTCAGATAGCGATATCAATTTGTTGTTTCTCAGGCTGAGCATTCTTAAATGAGACATTTTAGAAAAAGGGGATCCTTGAATTGTGCATATCTTGTTGTCGTCCATCTACAAAAAAAATCAAATGTTGATCACAAGACGCATAAAAAACCAGAAGATTCACTTTACCTTCAGTTGAATTAAGGAATCCAAATTGGGCAGACCTGGTGTGTTCAGCCTTGACACTTTATTATGACTTATATCCAGAATTTCCATTGATTTTAGACCGTGCAGGCCTGCTCGGTCCAGTCCTGTCAGAAGATTGTGGCTCAGATTAAGAAAGAGAAGATTGGGCACACCTGTGAACGAATCGCTCGCCAAATGCGTCAGGAGATTTTCTTGAAGTTCCACGTCCGTTAACTGGGGAAGATCGGAAAACGCAGCACTCGGAATCGTCGAGAGTTTATTTTTTGCGAGTTTTAGGGTTTGTAAGGAAGGCATTGAACGTACGACGTGCGGGGTGAGGTACTGGATTTCGTTACTTTCCAAATCAAGAAGCGTTAAGTTGTCCATGTTCGAAAACGTGCCGTCGATCAAAGTCTGCAGTTTATTTTTCGTCAATTTGAGCATGCTTAACGATTTCATGTTGGACAAAGGTTGTATCAATTGTTGAATTCTATTATAGCTCAAATCAAGATTTTCCAGTTCGGGTAGTTTTTTGACCGCTTCGGGAAACGAACTAAATGCATTGTGGGATAACGATATTTCTCTAATCTTTCTAAAAATCAGAAAATAAATTTATTATTTATCCGGAAAAATTATACTTGCTTTAGAATGTATATATATAATTAACCTGTTGTTATCAAATGTCGAGCCAGTCAATTCTATCAATTGGTTGTGGCTCAAATCCAACATGTCAAGATTGTCGTTTTCCCGGAGAAGATTTGATTGGAATTTATTCAGCCTGTTGCTTTTCAAAGAAAGCTCCCGCAGTCTTCTTAAGTCTCTGAAAGCGTTTTCGTGTATAGCGTTCAGTTTATTGTCGTGCAGTTCCAATTTTTCCAGTCTTCCCAATCCTTCGAACGACCTCTCGTCTATTTTCTGTATAGAGTTTTCACCGAGAAAGAGTTTCCTCAAAAGCGGCATTGATATGAATCCCTCGGGAGGCAGACTTTGTATGCTGTTCCCTGTCAATTTATTAAATTTTCACACGAGATTATTTAAATATTTAAAAAATTACCATTTTTATTAGTAAAATACCATTGAAATCGAGAAGTTTGAGTGATGGTAATAGAAGATCTGGTGATGGAGCTCTTGGGAGGGCTGTGATTTGATTCTTCGACATGTAAAGGTATTCAAGGGCTCTCGGAAGGCCTGGTACAATACTGCGTAGACGGTTACTGCCGACATCCAGATCGAACAAATTGTTCAAATGCGGCAAAGTCTGAGGGGTTATGACTTCGATGGCGTTGTGCGATAGGTTGACATGCTCGAGGGCCGGAGTGCCGAGGAAGGAAGCGGGGTCGACGACGAGTAAGTTGTTCTTGCTTACGTCGAGACGTCTCAGGGATGGTAAATTTGCTAAAACTCTTCTATCCAACCTTCTGAACTCGTTATGAGCCAAGTCCAAGCCCTAGAAACAAACAAAACAATTAGTAGAGTAATAATTTAAATAATAAACGTTCATAACATTTACATGATTGAAGAGTGTCACACATTAAAAAAAAAAAAAAAAAAAAAAAAAAAAAACAACATGAAAAGAATGAAGGAAGTACAGAAATGGTAACGGAACGTTTTACTAACAAGGAGAAGGCTACTATCACGGGATGACCGATTTTAATGACAATTTCCATGGTGAAACTATATCGCAGAATATTACTACACTTTCTTGTCAATGAACTCTAAAAATCGGGAATAAAAAATAACGAAAAATTGAAAAATGGAAGAAAGGAGAGAAGGGATTCGAAAGGTTAGGTTGATGTGGGACGTTAGTATCCGAGTGGATCGAAGTTACAATAGCTCAAGTGATAGAGCAGCGGCGTGCCTAGCCGAAGGTTGTGGGTTCGAATCCCGCTCGTGCCATTGACTTTTTGTCTCAACTAAAAACCTTAATTAATAGTCTTATATAAGATTATAAAGGTAAAAACGACTAATTAAGGCCTACAAAAAATAAATTTTTCATTTATAACAAGGAAAATGACAACAATAACTAATAAAAGAATTTTTATGTAAAGCACATTGTATATTTTTTTGTTCGCTCTTCGTACATCAGCTCTCGGCAGGATACCTAGAATGAAGCCGAATTTTTTAACCTAGGCCTTTTTCGATTTTTGTAATTTTTATTGGCACATTGGGAAGAATGTTTGGACAGGGTCTAATATTTTTCAGTCTAGTATCACCAATGGATTTCAGAAAAATCGGTGTTCCCACGTCCGTCCTTGTAAAAATTTGCTTTTGGATCTAAGGAAGAAATGCCGGAAGATTTTTGAAGGCGCCTTAAAATGGCACTTGTGGAATATAATGTTTAATAAAAAGTCTCGGACATTAGTGTATATTATAAAATAAGAAAAATTTATCGATACTGATTTATTTTGTAGTGTAGGGCATTTATCAAATTTTAAAAAAATATTACTTACTTTTAAAGCTGGAAGATTCCACAGAGGCATTTCTAAATAATTGGATAGAGAATTATTCCTAAGGCGCAATTCTCGAAGGGCGGGCATTGCAGTAAATGCCTCCCTCACGACTCTTTTGAGATGGTTGTCGTTTATGTGGAGCCTTTCTAATGTAGGGTGTCCTCTTAGGGCCCCGAACATAATATCCTGCAGTTTATTTTTGCTTACGTCCAAAAACTTGAGCTGGGGCAGCGTTTCCATGATTATTGTCAAAGCCATGATGTGGTCGATTTCGTTGTTCATCAGGTTCAACTCTTCGACTCTGCTATCGTAGGATTGGAGATAAAATTCGGGAAATATTCTTTTAATGTTATTATCGCTGAGATCAATTTTAGACAAAGAGGGCAGTCTGTGGAACGCTCCCCTTTGGATTTCTTTTATTTTATTCATATTCAGATAAATTTCTTTGAGAGGAGGGATGTCGACGAATGAGGTTTCTCTCAACTCGTCTATTTGATTGTTGTCTACTTTTAGCACTGCTAAATGAGGAAGTTCCCTGATGGACCGTCCGACTTCCCCTGCATCAATAATATTGTTAAAAGAGAAAGAAAGCTCTTTTAAAGATGGTAGTCTCATCATCGCCCTGGGGTGTATCCAAGTGATGCCGCAACCCGTGAAGTTCACTGTCACCAATCTAGGTAGATCCTGCAAAGCTGAGGCTTCTAAAGTTTTCAAACCCCTTGAACCGACGATCTGCAACATTTCTAGCATCTCTAAGTTGTTGATCCGACCCGGTGTTAATTCAGTCATTGACGGTAGTTCAGTGTGGATGTACTTGAGCCTCGACAGGCCAGAAAAATTAGGCATTCTGGACACGAAACCGGCTTTGAGTGTTACCGCCTCCATTTTCAGCAGAGTGTCGAAACTGTCTTCAGGTAGGCTTTTCAATTCGGGCTCCACGATGAACACTTCAAGGAGCGATTCTTCCAGTCCTGCCAGCCAATTTGCGGCTACCCTTTCTAATTTGTTGTCCCTCAACATCAGCCTAACCACCCGCAAAGGGGCGAAGGCTCTGCCAGGGAGCGCAATCATGGCATTGTTCTCAAGAATCAGCTCGTCTATTGGCCTGGTTAGTTGAGCGCCGACGGCCTGCAGCCCTGACAGAACTGGTGACAATTCGCTGTGACTGCACCTGAAAAAAATTAAAAGAAATGTTTGAACGCACGGCCAAATAACCATCCATGAAACTAAGAAGAAGGAAAAACAATTATTCTGAAACATGCATGTCCCATTAGAACGGGGCTTCCCAAACTGTGAAAAATTAAATTAATTAAAATTATAAAATTAATAACAATAATAATGAGCACTGAAAAGGATTTCTTTTATTTGGCAGCAGCAATCATTGTGTTTATATATCATATAAATATCATAAATATACTTCAGCTAAGAAACAAGTGACAGCGACCTTTAAGAAAGTTTTGGACGAGTCTGGATGAAGCAAATGAAACCTTTTTCAATCAAATGCAACCACTTTCAAGCAAATGAAACCTTTTTTTAATCAAATGCAACCATTTTTCAAGCAAATGAAACCTTTTTCAATCACATGAAATTTTCTTCAATCACAAATGAAACCTTTTTTTCAATCAAATGCAACCATTTTTCAAGCAAATGAAACCTTCTTTTTTCAATCAAATGCAACCATTTTTCAAGCAAATGAAAACTTTCTTCAATCAAATGAAACCAATTTTTTCAAGCAAATGAAACCTTTTGTCAAGCAAATGAATCCTTTCT
>CM077099.1:12026912-12038922 GCA_039619505.1 Cimex hemipterus | reverse complement strand
CCTTTCTTCAATCAAATGAAACCAGTTTTTTCAAGCAAATGAAACCTAAAACCTAATGATAATAATTATGTAGAGGAATAATAAATGGCATTATAGTACTAACAATAATTTTTATGATGAAGATCGTTATGACCGAAGGTCGTGGGTTCGAATCCCGCTCGTGACACTAAGTTTTTCATATCAATCAAAACCTTACATAAAAGATTAATTAATTGAAAGGAATTTTGATTAATTTAATTTAATTTCGCTTTATGGAAATTGATGTCTCCTTTGAGTAAAAAGTTGGTTTTTTTTTTTGGTTTTTTAAGAGGGTTCGCAACAGCAGAGGTCATATCAACCCTCAGGGTGCCGGTGTTTTTGAAAAAGCCCATTTGTAAGTATGTCGGGTTCGTATGCAGGGCCGCTGGATTCGAACTCGGGACCTTTACCTTACAGTGATGAGCGCCATGTCAAAGACGGAACCTTGCGGCCACCGACGCCCCCCTCTTAATGTTATTAATTTTTTTTTAAATACCAATTAAAATAATTAATTTAATTATTTGGACGTTTAATATTATTTATGCACATATTTAAAATGGGAGGTAGATCAAAACCTGTTATATTATTAATGCATTTATCACTATGTTCAATTTTACATTTGTTAATCTCAAATTTCCCAAACCAATCTAGCTCTCTCTCCCTTTGTTGAAACTATGTAACAATGTTGTATTTAAATTGGAATTGAAATTATGTTTTGTTTCTTTTAGTTGGTTCTTAAATTTCAAAAATTTACTGGATTTAGGCGTGTTCTTTTATTCTCGTTTTTATTTCTCTACCTCTTTGACCTATATATTTAATATTACTATCATTGGTTTGGTAAACCCCGCGTTTTACCAAGTTGTCTACCTTGTCTTTAGGTTTTGAGAGTACGTTTTTTTAGTGACCGTATTTCTATATATGTATAACACTACGCACGATCAGACAAAATTATGGACACACTTAAACAAACCTGGAGACTGTGTTATCTCTAATTAATTTGTGTTATCGATCTATATATTTCGACAAAAACAAAACCCAGGTGAAACAGGAATTTTAAGAACTTCCGTTTAAGAAACCTCATTTTCGCAACAGTTCCAGCCAAGGCTATAGTGCTGAGTAGTTAATGAGTTGTTTTCAACTCGATAAAAACTAAACAAATAAAAACTTTGAGACGATGAAACAAATGCAGAACGAATCGTTTAATTAGATATCGGCGATTGAGGACGAAACCAACGTAAGAACTGTGAGAGCGTTATGTATACCGGCCAGAAGTTCGGTTAGACGGGGGTTTGGTGAAAAACAATGCCTCTTGCCACATCATGCTTCCTCCCCGTTGAAAAGAGAGAAAGTCCCCTTCAAAAAGATGTAACCATAGTGTGAACAATAGCGAAGGATGCGTGTTCTAGACCGACTGATCTGGCGTTAGCTGTCCCTCAAAATTCTGCATCAGAGGATTTGATTTCCATACAAATTTCTAAAACGTTGGCAAAGAAAGCCGTTTAATAAATAAAAGGTATTTTATGTAGTGCAGGTTCTTTCACATTAGCTTTATGTATGCAAGAAGCATTCAATTTTTATATTTAAGTAGTACCTTAGAGAATTAATTCATTTACGTTTTAGTGGTCAATTGACCAAGTTACATCTTTCAGTTGATTATTCTCTCCATGTAAGATTTTGGTTGAGATAAAAAAGTCAGTCTCACGACCGGGATTTGAACCCAAGACCTTCGATTAATAAAAAAGCTGCACTCTACCACTTGAGCTATTATCGTGACCTCGATCTTCTCGGACACCAACTCTCCATCTCAACGTACCTTTCGCATTTTCCCTCCTTTTCGCCATTTTTTAAATGTAATGATGAATGACAAAAAGTGGTAAATTTCGAACGGATATAGGTCGAAACGGAGAGTTGGTGTCCAAGAGGATCAAGTGGTAGAGCAGCGGCGTATCTAGCCGAAGATCGTGGGTTCGAACCCGCTCGTGCCAGTGACTTTTCTCACTTTCTCAACTAAAAACCGTAATTAATTGTTATGTTCTCTAATAACGCTAGTAGAAAAACATCTAGCTTGCAATTTTTCCTCAAACGACGTAGGTTGTAGTTTAGTGCAATAACGACATCTATTTTTTATTTCAGTTGTTGAACATTATTTGAAAATAGACTCTGTCAGTTTGCATGAGGAAAATATGCCAATCTTGACCGACTGATTATGGAATTGTTGGTCTATTTTATTTTTACCAAGATAGCGGAACGATTTGAGCAATGAGTACTGGGAAAATCCAGGAAAAAAAAATCCACGGGGCTTATTCAATTTTCCAAACCTGGCCTGAAACGCTCTAGTTTCTCTCGATGAGTAAATAACTACTCTTTGTAAAACCAGTGATATGATTGATGTTATAAGTAAAACTTCCGGGATTTTTGTGTGTATTAAAGCGTAAATGTAGTAATGGAAAATAAATTTGAGTAAATTAGACAAAATTTTGTCAAAAGATGGTTACGATCGAATGGAAGAATTACTTGAATCGAAGAAGCATAAGATTAGGTTCATCTAAGAGAACGTCCTAAACAAATAAAGGAAAAAATAAGAAAACCTACATCTTCAAACAATTCCTGTACTATAATGAATTGCAATATATTAATACATCAAGTGGTTGAATCATTAGTTCGCCTCGAAAAATGTTGCAACCTTACAACACTACTACTATAAAAGACTAAATAGTAGTAAAGCAATGTTCTTCCGGTGACGTGTTTTATCTGAATCTTAAATGGAACTTTCTGCCTCTGGGGACCGATTGAGAACTGCGAGTGTAACGGTCGTGATATAACGAGAGGGGAATTGACCCCCCACATGTCACGGCACTGTTATCATCGCGAATCTAATAACGTTCAACACGAAATCTTCCAAATTGTCCCAGTTAGTAGTTACGAACGCAATAATAGTAGAAAGCTGGTTAGATCTGACAAGTTAGAGGAGATGGCGGCTGATGCAGACTGAAAACGCATAAATTTACATGTCAAAAAAACTAGAACGGATCCAAACGGGCAAAGCCGGCAAGGGATTGCAATATCATTAATGATACTGTCTTCTAAGAAAATTTATGCGATAAAATTAGTAATACTTGGGAAATAACAGTAAAAAATCTGCTGGAACCTAAAATTCCTTTTTTCTAATCCACCGGAAACTAGAACCAATATTTTACCATTATTTTAAGTTCATTCGTATATGCAGGTAATAACATTTACGTAGAACATACTGAGAGGCAAAAAAGTGGCCAGCCTCGTGTTTTGAGTAAATACGTGTAATCGTTATCATTTTTATTTTGTGCAGACAACTGGATATTTTTTAAGAAAAATATACGGTGGAGCCAAATATAAAAATAAATTCACTAATTTCGTGGCCCTCTTGACCGATTAATGCATTACAATTCATTACGTTTTTAGTTGAGATGAAAATAAGTCAATGGCGGGATTCGAACCCACGAATCTAGAAAAAAATCTTTCAATTATCGATCAAAGAAATCTTTGAAAAATGACAAAAAGGTGGTGTTGAGATAGGAAGTTGATATCCGCATGGATCGAGGTCACGATAGCTCAAGTGGTAGAGCAGCGGCGTATCTAGCCAAAGATCATGGGTTCGAATCCCGCTCGTGCCATTGACTTTTTTCCATTTCAACTAAAAACCTTAATTAATTGTAATATAAAAATAAGCTTAGTAAAACAATTTAATGAGAAACGATGAAGAAAATTCATTAGATTTTGTGGTCCGATTGACCAAATAACTTCTTTCAATTGGGTCCGATATTGGGTTGAATGAGGAACTTAAATTGATGATATATTAATTAATCTTTGTGTAAGGTATTGGTTGAGATTAAAAAAGCCTGTGCCACGAGTGGGATTCGAACCTACGACCTTCAGCTAAATACGCCGCTGCTTTACTCGAGCTAACGTGACTTCGATTTAGACGAAGGTCGTGGGTTCGAATCCCGCTCGGAGCACTGGTTTTTTTTTATCTCCACCAATATCTTACACAAAGATTAATTAATCCGACGTGGATAGGTAGACCAAAATGATCGGTAACAGTTAATTTTTTTTTGGGGGGGGGGGATTCATTACCTCGCAGACAATGGATAAAACTCACAACCTACGATTGCCATCTTCTGCCAAATATAACTCTAAAATTGGCTAATCTTATTCGACTTTTCTTTTTAGGTGTATGTTAAACTAATTAAAATATTCGGAAATGACTGATTACAGTTTAACCCAACACTAAAGTTGTCTAAGTAGAAATTCGTCTGACAGACCAAACCAGCATCGAGAATAGCGAACTAAAATGACCGGTAACGACGAAATTACAGGAATCTTACAACTTTCAATATATCAACGATGATGTTTAACATATATGAATAAACAATTGTATTTGTTCAACCTGTAGGCCCCTCCTGTAGAGCTTGAGATTGCAACAAAGCAAAACTAGTTTCCAAATTTCCCTCTTTCACAAAGGCGCCCGAAACGGGCTGATGGCCACGCACAAAACTCTCCCTCGCCTTGGAGATGAAAGATAAACGAGCGATCGAAACTCTCAGGCCGATATAAAACGAAATTTTAAAACATTACCATATTTGTAGTTCGTCAGCTCTTGTCGTACACAAGCAGGGTGAGATAGTCTCCGGCGGCGGACAGGCATATGCAGCTATTACCAGTAATCCAATCCCCACGATATGCCACCATAAAGAGTACCACATTGCAACCACATATCAAAAAATCTTGCTCTGAAACACAAAAAATAGACAGATTTAAAAAAAGTCAAGACTTAGATAAAGATGTAATCTTTTTTCAGGATTGTATCAGGTGTTGATAAGTAATTTATGTTTAGGAATAGCGTCAGGGCGTTTTATGCTCTTCACTGTAAAGTAAAGGTCCCGGGTTCGAATCCAGCGGCCCTGCACTCGAACCCGACATACTTACAAATGGGCTTTTTCAAAAACACCGACCTCTGCTGTTGCGAACCCTCGTAAAAAAATAAAAAACTTTTTACTCAAAGGAGACACAAATTTCCATAAAGCGAAATTAAATTAAATTAATCAAAATTCCTTTCAATTAATTGATCTTTTATGTAAGGTTTTGATTGATATGAAAAACTTAGTGTCACGAGCGGGATTCGAACCCACGACCTTCGGCTATCCCTAACTATCCCTTATACATTAACAATAATCTGCCAAAATATTTTTTTTAAAATATTTCTTTAATATCATACTCTTTAAATTAAAAATTAAATATGTTTGTTAATTGTATAGTTTAAAAGTTGGGGCATGTAGAGTTTGGCATATGAAAACTTTTCATTTCTAAAGTTGAAAACTAGTTTCTTCAAAATTATAAATACAATTTAGTTTTTGGTTGAGAGAAAAAAGTCAGTGTCACGAACTGCATTCGAACCCACGATCTTCGGCCGAAGATAACCTTAACCTTTAATTAATTACCGTCGAGCGGACCACGAAAACTAGTGAATTTAATAAGTTAAATACCTTCACTATGTCGCCGAAAATCAAATATATTACACGGCATTTGAAAAATGGCAAAAACGAGAGAAAATTTAAAAAGATGGTGTTGAGATGGGAAGTTAGTGTTCGAGTGAATCGAAGTCACGACAGCTCAAGTAGTAGAGCAGCGGCGAATCTAGCCGAAGGTCGTGGGTTCAAATCCCGCTCGGAGATACTGACTTTTTTTATCTCAACTAAAAACTTTAATTAATTGAAAGAAATTAATTCGACAAGCGGGCCACGAAACTAGTGAACTTAATACTTTGAAAGATTACTTTCCATCCTCACGCCGAAGGTCGTGGGTTCAAATCCCGCTCGAGACACTGAATTTTTTATCTCAACTAAAAACTATAATTAATTGAAAGAAATTAATTGGTCGAGCGAACCAGGAAAACTAGTGAATTATAAAAACAGATCGTCCAAAATATAAAAATATGCAGGAGAAACGAGTTCATTTATTTATTTTTTTAATTCCTTAACTGGACATTTTTAACCTATCAAAAGGAGGATGTTACGTCAGTATTGAGCATGATAGTTTAAATAGAGCTGGCTGTTAGTTGTTTAGTCCAAGGCAAAGGGGTCCGATGCGGACGAAGCGCTTTAAGAAATTAAACATGCAAGACTGCCATCCGCCGGAAGAGATTCCCTATCAGGAGAATAGTTTTATCCATTACAATCTATCTGCCAGAGCTCAACAAAGGAGGAATTACCTCACAAAAAAGAGGGGTTAATCTACAAGCAGTGCTATTCTTCTTTTTCCATATGTTATATCTGCTTTCTTTTTATTGGAAAAATCTATTTTGAAGTGTTAATTTGTTTGTCGAATGAAAGGTAGATTGAAGTTATTTGCCAATATGAACTTTCAGATTCACTGCCGGTTAATTTGATCATGTAAATTATACTTAATAATTCATTATGTTCACATTCTGCTTTCATATTTCCCCTCGTATCCTGAAATATCAAGCAGGATTTTTTCAAGATATTACACTTGCAATTTGCAATAACCAAATTGAATTCAGAATTATTTTGTATAAAAGTTTAATGTGTGTATCAGACACTTTGATTTTAAAACCATCGGAGTGGTAAAAAGTGAAAACTAACAAGTGCGAAGTTCTTTGGAAGGGGGTAATTATAGCTGACTTCCGGAGATAATTTATCATTTCCTTTTTGCATTGGAATATCGTAACATAACTCATTAAAAAAAATTAACTTACGTGATGAACCATACATAAGCCACCAATAGTGGCTCTCCTTATGTCATTTAAATAAATATTCCAATCCTAAAAGTTATGCAAAGGGTATTAACAAAAGTGTTAATAAAGATTTCAGTACGTTTTAATGGCAAACAGTTTGATTAAAACCAAACAATTTGGTTGAAATAAATTAAAGAAATGAACAGATATCGGTATTCCTTACCCAACAAGAAGCAAAGTCGAAAAATCCCTTTTTGAAAAATCCTTCTTTTCAGTCAGATTTCGACCCGAATTTGTAATTTTGCATTGGGTTGTCCGGAGAATAATGCAGGTTTGCACATTATCTTTCAATCACAACTTTTTTTTAATAAACTCATTTGATGGATTTTTCTTTTATACGAATCTCACCTCTTTTTAAACCTCTTCCAAACACAATGTTTGCTTACCTCAGTAGCATTACTTGGGAATAATTCGATATTATATTCTAGAATTTGAGACTTAAAACACGTGATTTTAACGAAATTTCGTTTTACAAGTTTAAATTCCTTCAGAACGGTGCCCAAAAGGCCTGAAATATTTCTGAAAATTTAAAGAGGCTTGTGTGCCTTGATGGTAGAGGATTTTGAGATAATGGAAAGTGCGCATAATTGAGGTTAGACTATGTTGGATATGGTTGTGTGGTGAAATTGATCGGAAAAAAGGAAGTTGAAAAGTTAGTGCCAGGAGTGGGACTCGAACCCAACCAGTTTTCATCATCGAACTATCGCGACGTTCGGTCCCCCGAGACTCCAAATTCCATCTCAACCAAGAACTGTTTTGAAATTCTCTTTTTCCGCTAAGATTGCAATGATTGACTTACACGTATTTAAAGTCTGGTATTATCTTTTCGTCTTTTTAAACTTTATTGAGAGATAGTTTACTAAATACAAAATATTTAGAGTATAGAACAACTATCTTCAATTTTTGGTTAATTAAGGCGTTTGAGATTTTTTTTAAATGTGCACATGTTTCCTTTTATCCTTTGAATGTTCTTTGTCTTAACTTATTAATAATTTTCTATTTGAATCAATTGAGTTTTTAGGTGCAAAAGTATCATTGTGGATTCCTTTCATTTTAAATAAACTCGATCCCAAGTATTCAAAGCTTTGCGCCTTTTTTTTTCGAAAATCAATTGGGGGCAAACCATCCTGTTACAAGTTGGCAATGCTCTTTCATTGCCTAAGGAAGTGAATAAAACCTCTAGATACAGTGAAGAAAAACACCAAGTGACGTTGCTCAGTTAATAAATCTGGTAAAAATATCTTGTAATAATTAATTATTTAACAGTAACAGATGATAGTTTAGGATGGTACATGTTCGAAACGCTTCCTTTTTCAATTGGCTTTGTGATTTTGGAGTTGGCTCTGGGCATTTTCTGGTTTGAGTTAGTTGGGGTGCGCCGTGTGGTTTTTTTTAGCTTCATCACCGTTTTAACGTTAGTGATGGCCAAGACTTTGTAGATAGTTTGGTTCCGAACCGAAGGTTTTGTCATAAACCGGAATATACTGTTCTGAATGTTTTGCACCGTTTTTATTTGTGAATCAGATGCCGATGTTCTATTATGTTCTTCTGTTATATTTAAAACATATATTTGTTTGTGACTTTCATGACGTCATGTGTTTTGTATTTTAGCGGGCTCTTCCAACGCCGCACAAAGTCCACTCTTCTGTAACCTTACTCCTTAGTTTGTTTTGGTCTTACAAAAGACTGTTTATCCTTTTCATGTGATCAGTGGTCAAATAGTGTGAGAAAAAAAGTCGATTTTCATGAGTTTAGCCTGTTTACAACATAAAATAAAAGCCGAAACCTGATTCAGAATGGCTATGTTTGGTCTGCTGGCGTCTGGGCGTATGGTACGAACTAAACAAAGCCTTATTTGGTAGTTTGATCATGCCAATTAAAATTTCTTCCCTCTAACTTTTGAGGTGTTTTCCCATTATTTAATTATTCGGAAATGCTAATTATCTTTAAATAACAACCCTTTTATTAAACTTCGTCAATTAATTCAATTTCAAATCAGTCTATTGTATATGACAAATATAAAATAATAGGTTCAAAATAATACATTTTTATGTGAATGCCTCGGTTTAACCAGAGTTTTTATGATGTTTGGAGTTTTGTAATAATTTTCTAGTTTGAAAATGTTATAAAGTATATTTGTAAAGTACCTATAAGTTGTCAAAGAATCTTCATTAATTATCAAATATTGCAGATTGATATCCTATGCTTTCAAGATGGTTTGATGATTAATGATGATTATCAAAAGTAATTCATATACAAAATTTACCCGAAGGAAGTATCTATCTATCTAGAATTCACTAAACATGTTTATTTGGATTTCCTTTGATGTCTTGTTCTTTTGATTTTTATTTTTTCGATAATTAATAGAAAAATTATTTTGTAGGTCCAGACAAATTTTGAGATGGTCGGTGAAAAACAGTTTCTAATTACAATACCCGAAGCTGACTCAATAAATCACGTTGTTGTCTTTTTAACTGGGGCTGTCGCATTTCCCAATGGCTTTGGCGGATTAGGTCAGTTTGAAACTAATCAAAATAGTAAAATAAGAAATTTAATGTTAATCTATGTTTTCAGTATATTTTTCTTGGCCCAATTCAAACGCCCCGCCTAACTGGTGTCTCCTGGGTGTGATCACCAATGAAAAACCTTCCTCGATATTCAAGATATCAAATTTAAAAAAGGACAGCCAGCCTTCCCTTCAAGAGTCAGGCTTCCTTGCGTTTGCCCAGACGAAAATATCACACGTTGCTCAAATTGGCATCTCGATTGAGACTGCTGATGTGGTCCAACAGCAGCACATGCTGCTCAACGCTGAAACAACAAAAAATCAAACACAATTCGTTGAGTTCACTCAAAAAATGTTGGAGAGCTTTTTCAACTATAGCGCCAGCTTTGTTCTTACACCATCGCCGAATGAAGCTTACGTACCAATGAAAGTGGTCGAAGACTGGTATAAGAACTTTGAAAGGAAACTAGCATTAAATCCATATTTTTGGAGGAGCTCTGCTTAGCACGATATATTGGAGTATATTTTTCAAATGTATATTTACCTCTTATCTCCCTCTCTCTATTTATTTATATCTTTTTGCCAAAATCTTATGCTAAAACTTGGAATTGGTTATCTTCTTGAATTTTACTAAGGGTTTTATAGGCTGTACACAAATAAAAGTAATCTAAACTTTGAATTCTATGTGTGTCTTTATTAACCCTGCCTATTTATTAACAAATTATCAATTGAAAGCATTGGTATAATAATCAATAGTTTACTTGCATATGAACTTTCAAGAAATGGTTTAATAATTTAATATCAGTCTTGAATGTTAAAAGTTGGATAATTAAATTGATGAAAATGGCTTTGCCATACAAACCTTGTTTTCTTAAAAATACATAAGTTTGTTGAAACAAAAAGTTCCACTTCTGAAATAGGAAAATCCACCATTGACTAAAATAAGTGAGAAATAAGTTCTGACATTTTGTTTTTGCCTTTAATTGGATTAATTTGTAAAACGTAATGAACAAACTTGACAGCTGTACCGATGAATGTGCTAATGTTCATTTGAAACATGGTGATGAACCTGTAGCTTGGTACACTATTAATCCACTTTCTTTTTACAAATATATAAAAGAGCAACAACTAACAAAAATAATGTACAGACCAACCAATGAAAACGAAGTGGCAAGACTCTTCGGATAAAACAGTCCAAATAAGATGTCCAAGCTTCATGATGGATGTTGCAGCATCTTTTTACTTTTGTTTGGTCGAAATTTATAAGAATTCATCACTCCATTTCTATGAATTAGTATCAATAACTGTGTTGTGTAAGAGCATAATAGTTTGATCACATTAAAAGGTTCTTTCCTTTGGTTTTGATCTTTCCTGCCAACTAGTAACTAAGCAACAACTAAACATTAATGAGATTTAAAAGTTGGGATGTTTAATTTCTCCTCATTTAAACTGGTAAAGCATTAATAATAATAACAAATCGTAAAAGTGAACAGACTGCTTTGTGTTAGTAGGTTATATTTCCATAAAAGTCGGGATCCTTCGTTCCGGTAGACTGGCATGGGGAGCAACCGGCTCTGTACCGTTCAACAACGCAACTTCCGCTCATAATGCACTTTAAACATTGGGCAATGTTTTGGCCTGTCAGTAGAAAAGAATACAACACGGCTTGATAGTAAAAACGGTAAGACATCAATTTTATTTCGACGAAGTAAGTGAAGTAAGTATGTCACAACGGTGCTTAACTTAACATGGGCAAAAAGCAGCCATTAGGATTTTCTGAACCATCAAGTTTCACGAACGGTAAACGAATGCTCATCGGTCTGATTAGTGAGCCAGAAGGAACGCTAAGAAACTCCAATTTACTCAGTGAAACGAAAATCGATCAATTTTCTAGGTATACCCTTCGAGCACTTTGAAGTTGAGGAACTTGCTATTCTTTTCAATGACGTGGGTCTATTGTTATCCCTGTAATTCAATTCCTCTCTTTCACGAAATATCGAGGTCGGGGTTGTATCCGGGACGAGAGGGACGTTCGAATTCTATTACAAATGCTTGGCCCTGCGTTGGCACGCTGAAGAAGTTTCGGTTCGAATACGCATTGTTAAGAGCCGATAAACAAACACCTAACTCTTTCAAAATATGTACCACCAAACAAAATATCACTGAAAGAGGTAGGTGGTGGTAAGCAGGGTTAACTTGCATTACGGGCTTGTTGATACATTTTTCATCGCCGAGTTCGTTTAAACTGGAAAAGTCAATAGCAGTTTTCAAATGTCTGGACACCCTTTAGACGGATTTTATTGGGTTGTCCGGAAAATAATGCAGGATTTTGGTATTAAACAAAAAAAAAGAAACTAGTTACTTTAAAGCAATGTTCTTTAATCAAAATAATTTCCCATACTCTCAATACATTTCTCCCAACGTGTTGGTAACTTATTAATTCCGTCTGAGTAGAATTCAGAATTTTTAGAATTGATAAAGTCAATAAATGCATTTTCCAGTTCCGTTTGATTTTTGAATATTATGTGTTGTAAGTAGTGGTCCAGGTGTCTAAAAAAATGGTAGTCAGTAGGCGAGAGGTCCGGAGAGTAGGGTGGGTGAGGCAAAGTTTCATAGCCAAGCTCCAATAATTTTTGTGACGTTACACGTGACACATGTGGTCGAGCGTTGTCATGCAACAAAATGGGCCCTTTCCGATT
>CM077099.1:11993770-12006912 GCA_039619505.1 Cimex hemipterus | reverse complement strand
CGCAGCCGAAGTAACAAAGACTTTGTTGTAACCTATTCTATCACATTCCGCAGATCTTTTTTTTGACGATCTTTGATGATCGTAATCCATTGTATTATCTGGGTCATTGAATGTTACTACTTCATTTGCGAAAGGAGGGTCTTTCCCCCCGCTTAACTCTGACATAATTTAAGATAGTTCAGAAAATATTGTGTAATAATTATTTGAAGAACAATTAACTTAATAGAAAAGAAAGAACAAATTAGTATTTAAACTGTTAATAATGGTATAAATTGAAACAGGTTAAATAGTAAATTAAATAAATTAATTTTTATCATGCATAAAATTTTAAACAAAGCTGTAACAACGGAATAAATAATAAATTAAATAACATGCAATTTACTCCCTGTCGACAAATCGTGGGAACGAATAGTCGAATAGAGGACGCGTTATCTCCTTGATCCTTACTCGTCCACTTTCAAAACACTAATGCGTCGTAGTATGCGAAATTATACTACTACATAACCTCTCTAACAAAATGGTGGTACTATGAATCAAACAAAATGGTGTCTAAACAAAGAATACGGCTGAAAAAGTAGAAAATATTATTAATGTAAATTTATTTTTTAATAAGAAACTTTTTCCTGGAAGTCTTAAGCAGAATGAAGAAAGCGAATTGTTAAACAGGGTGAACGGGGTGGACCGAGAAGATTAAGAACGATCGAACTGTTGAGTATTTAAAACCTTTTATTAAACTTTTTCTTTGTGCTTATGACGATGTATTTTACATTTACATAAAAAAAACGGCGGAACGATCGGTTTTTACCTATTTATCTATTATTCCAAAGATCTAAAATTAATGATTGTATGGTGGTCGCTAATCAAACATTACAAGTAAAAATTTTTAAGTTGATTGAGAAAAAATTTAATCGGATCAAGAAGTCTGTTTAATCTCATTGTACTTTTTTTCCAGAGTCTTGTTTTTCTCCTTCGTTCTTTTTATTATCGGTGAAAGTTGCATAAGAAGGAAAAAATTTTGACTTTCACTCTAGAACAAACAAAAACAATCAATCAAGTGTAAATTGATAGTCAACTGATGAAGCCATGAAAGAATTTAAATTAACTAAACGAAAAATTAGTTTTAAAGTTTTAACTTTTACCCATTTACTGTAAATACGATTGAAATTCATTGAAAATTATACAAAAGTATGTTTTTTAATCATTGGTCATCATATCCGGATCGGTTCTTTATCTCGCCAGATTGCATTAACCATAACAAGGAAAAATAGCGAAAATAGACGGACCGAGAGACTCACCGCTTCAACCCGTATACAATCAAACTAAATTCTTATATTTTTCCCATATAAACAATACCGTCAAACTTTTTCTAATTCTCTAATCTTTCAAAAATATAAAATTAACATTAAATATTAACCATGAATTTTTTTACTGGTAAAACCCAATAACCAAATTATAATAATCCATCCAGCTTTTCAATCACCTTTTGTTATTTAATATACACCACACACGTATACATAATAATACAGGATTATTCCAAGGGAACATAGGCTATAAAAATTGGGCATACCACGTACCGTACAGATTTTAACCAAATGTGCAGTGCTGATGGTCCTCTTGCAACTTGCAGACTGATCATAAATCTGACTAAGTCGACTACAAATCGAGCTGTACCACTTTCGGTTTTTTTTTATTAATCCATTCAGCACTAGTGCTGGTCGACGACCGATGGGTCACGCATACATCGGCCAAATCGATATCTTCATAAAAAAGAAAAAAAAGAGCATCGCGTTTGTTAAAATTATATGTCGGTCTGTATGAAGTAATATTTAGACTTGTGAGCAGGTAATTAAAACAATATTGTAAAATGCAGCAGATGTTAGGGGCAATTTTAGAAAGACTTCATTTGTACTACACTTTCGTTTTTAATTTTTTTTTTTTTTTTTTTTTTGTCCTGCATTCATAAAATGCAAAACAATTTAAAATCTGTTGTTTTCCATAGGACAAACATTTTTGAAACTTAAACCATATTATGCATATAAATTTGATACATTTGGACCCCGTCTATGATCGCTGTTTATAATTAGACCGTATTTGAATCAGTGATTACGATGGTCTTAACGTCATTTCAGAAAATCTAGACAAGAGTAATTCTTTTGACACCGGTTTATTTCGCCAATTGATTCTGTAATGCATTATATGTTGGTTAAGTTACAATATAACACAATACAATGAAAATCATACTGAGGGATATATACTTCGAAAGGAAGGAGGCTCTCAGTTAAAAGGAATTGAATGTTTCCTTTCAAATTGGCCTTTTCCCTAATTTGGGATATTGGAGGCCGACAATAATTAACAATCATGGCAGAGTATTGCAGGAAATTAAACTGACAACTTGGGTTCGACAGAAGTAGGTCGTAAAGGCGATGCAGAAATCTGCATGAAGAGGCAACAATGATTCAACAGGGTATACTTGTATCTCCCGCCAAATCCCATCATGCTTTCAATATGATGTTTTTTTTTCGTTTTTTTTCATTTTTAATTATGTAAACAAAGAAATCAAACGTAGGTGGTATTGTCAAAGGGACGAATAAGAAAAGTCGTATACAGTACTGAAAAAGTTTGATGCATTCGTGAAATTTCAAACAACTCGGCTTAGCGATCTCGGCGACCTATGCGCTACATGCTAGATTTGGTTTTTAGTTTCGATTTTTGCGAACAATATCTTTTGAAAAATTTAAATTTAAAGTGTGACAGTTGTAACAAGTAGGTCACTTGTAAGTGTAGAAGGAATTTAACCCTTTTTTTAGGCCAATATTGCAAAAATGTTGACAAGGTCAAAACAGTAGTCTGAAAATCCAAATATACATTACCGGTAAAAATGGAATAGATCCCTTGTATGAAGTAGATCCCAAGGAAGAGAGGAGTAGATGTTGTCTGCACACGTTACTGGTATAGAACTGAGAAGTTGAGGTAGCAGCGTACCGAAGAAGGCTCCGGTCCATCGGAGCGAGACGTCTTCAAGCCTGTGGCGTCCCAGTACCACGCGACAGATTCCACCTAGTTATCAGATCCTTGGCACGCGACAGGGCCGAGAATGGGAATCCTCTTTTGTGTCCACCCCTTTCTAAATGAAAGCTTTGCTCTTACCCAACCAATCTTCGCTAGGTTGCTTGTCAACAATTAGCGCCTTCCTCGTCTTTTATTCTCATAATAATAAGTCACACTTAACGACATTGGATAATTGTCACGGCATTCCTCGCGATTTCTTACGGGTTTTGAAGAGGCATTTCTCTTTTGGAACTATTATTTCCTCTTTATCGAAGGACGGCTTCTTAAATGATCTTAAGTAAAATGGCGCTTGTTTTACCGTCAAGAAGTTCAAATCATCAAATTTATCCGAATTGCAGAAGGGACGTTGTATATTTCTATTGACATGTAAGAAGTGTTTGTGAATCCTCCGAGGAATTCCCTCAAAGTATAATTAAATTTTATACTTCCATCCCCTGAAATGCCAAGATAAAAATGGTGCAACTTTGCCATATGATCATCAAAAATTTCTTATGAACTTAGTGCCCTTTCATTGCAAAACTGACAACGGTTTCCCAATTTTCAATGGCATTTCTTGCAATTTTTGCAACCATTTCTTATAGTATTTATTCAGCTTAGTCTAGACAAACAGACAATATGACATGAATAGAATTTCGATAACTTTGGAAAATCGCAAAATGCGGCCAATCACCCAGTTTTGGCTTTTTCTCATTTCATGACTTTTTATTAGTTAACTGTTTCTTATGGCGTAAACTGTTCATTCAGCCTAGTCTAGACTAACAGAATGTACAATACGAATAAAATATCGATACATTTGGAAAAAAGAAAATAGGGGAAAACGCCCAGTTTGGCTTTGTCTAATTTCACGACTTTTTACATTTGTTAACCGTTTTTTGGGAATTTTTAAATCGCTATCTTTAAATAAATGCGCTTTTGATGGCAGGCTCCACAAGACGTACAAATTATATTTTTCTTATAATTGTTCAATATGATACCACTTATATATACCAACTTTGAGGATGCTCGATATTTTCTAAGACTAATCTCCTAACCTTACCTACCCCATCTGTAACCCTACATATAAAAGTGGTTTTGATGGGGAAAGTATATCAATTCAATATTTGAAAATTTATAGTTCGACTCACATACTATCAAGCATTTTAATGCTGACGTTAGACTCTGAAGAGATCTACGAACTCGTTTTTGGACAGAGATTGTAGATAGTAGTGTCCAGTAAAAAATCCTAACTAAACTCAACACCCAATCCTAATTTTAACTCTTACTTTACTTAAAACTGTTTCCTATTTGCCATAAGCACCTTAACTAACGCATTTCTAACTCTATTTAACATAGCTATTTCACAACTCTAGCCCATCCCTAGTTCATACTTAACCTAACCTAAACTAGTCCATCCTTAATCAACCCTAACCTTAACCTAACCCTACCTAACCTAAACTAACCCATCCCTACCCTAGCTAAATTAAGTTTACCTAACCTGTCCCTAAATTCAAAAATAGTCGTAAAAAATGTGTATTTCCAGGTCAGAAACAAACCCATCTTAAATGAACTATCTACAAGATTTGCACTTCAAAAAATAACAGGACAAATTCTTTTTACTGAACATAATACTACTATATTTTAAAAACTTATTTCTACCACAATGATATTTGTTTAGTTTAACACGACATTCAAAAATGAAATATCATAGGAAATTTTCCCAACATGTTATTAAAAAAAATTTTTTTTTTTAAAGAAAGCATTAAGTAAGATAGTTAAAAATTATTTTGAAGTTTCTTCTGCAAAATGTAGAAATATTTCTTAGATAACAAGCATATGAAGCCCTCTGTAACAGCCTAACAAAATGAATTAGTTGTAATGTTCAAAATGTTTTTTTTTTTTTTTTTTGTTTTTTTTGGTTGGAAACAGAAATTTAAACCCATATTTTTCTTTCATTTTATGCCAAAATTACTATTTGCAAGATTCTGTTTAGAATTTCTCATCTTTATAATCACAATAAAAACAAATCCCACTTGATTTTTTGATTTCTTTTCAGAAAATTGGCCCAGATCAGTTCAATAATAAAAGTACTTCTAAATTATAACTTTTTTTTCTTCTTCTACTTACAAACAATAAAGTCATTCCACCCCCTCACGGTGCTCAATATTCCACCATTGGCCCTTTTAATGTTTGTCGGAAATTAGTAAGTGTACGGAATTCATGACCTGTTGCACTTTGTAGGGCAAATTTTCATTTGTGAAATTTCTCCACTTGGTCAGCAGGGCGATGGACCTGTAATTCGGTTGTTAACAGCCATGGCTAAGCAGACAAAACGTTATTGATGGACAAATTGCAAAGTGCACCAAAATTAAAATAGTTAGAATTTTGCTTCACCACACCCTATCATGAAAATTTTTCCATCTCTAGCAGCACTAAAGGGCTACATTATTATGTTATATATGTGTATATATATATATATATATATATATATATATATGCTGTAATAACATGAACATCAGATGACAGAAATAACTATTACGTTAAATTATGACCTCTAAACATGCATGGATTAGTATGCATATTTTACATAATTGCCTCAGATGAAATGCTAAACAAAATGCATTACCACTAGTGACTTTCATAATGCTTATGCTGATTGGAAAATAGATTAGTTACTATTGTTGTTTGTAATAATGTCTCAAAATAAATATGGTGTTTTAAATGAATTATGTGAAATAAAAACAAATAGTTAAACATAATAGTTTTTTTTAACAAGTTGTCATACATGTATGTTAAAATACTTTGACATATAAAACAGATGGTAAATAATGAATTTTAGGTAGTTGATTGGACTGAAAATAAATAAATTCATGGTGGGCACGATTACTGTCGGCTTGATGAAATGCCAGAAATCATAATTTTTGGATAAAGAAAGTTAAAACACTAAATAAAATATAAAAAATTTATAAGTGCACTTTCAAAAATTTAGTTTACAGTTTAGTTATTTTCATTAAAAATACATCACAAAAAGTACAGCCTAAATTCAGTCATTTTATCTATATTATTTTCTCTTTTACTCTTTTACAACTCTTCTAAAGTCTTCTTAGCCATAGAATCATTGTTGGCTTTATTTTTCAATTGTCTCTGCAACACACAGAAATGAAGATAAATTTATTTTTAATGGGCTAAATACTATTTATTAAGGTAATTATTTACCTGCATTTTCAGTGCCTGTTTAGATAGATAATTTCCTTTGGCTAGCGCTATTTTCACCCACTCTGGCTTATCGGGAATGGCATAATGCAATATCTGTCTTAGAGCGAGCAGTACATGTTCTAAAATTACAAAATTAAGGAACCAACTAGTTTCAGAGAAAGAAGGCGCTGCATCCCTCAAGGCTGGGGAAAGGCTGAGCAACAAACAATTTGTCATGACAGAAAGAGCACACAAGGCTTTGAATAGACGCTGAAAATGCAATAAAAATTTTATTCACATTCGGAAGTATATTTTTTCCTAAATTTATCTCACCTGCCATGCACCTGTATCTTTAACCTTTCTAGCCATAGGCCGTTGGTAAAAGTTGCACAATTTATAAGCATCTAATCCCATTTCAAAAAAGTTGTTAACATACGCCCAAAACGCTGCCATAGGATAAACTGCAGAAAATAGGAATACATAACCAAACTGGACAAAAAGTTCTAGATAATCATCGTATGGATCCTATAAATTAATATTTATTGTTTATTAGGATATAGAGAGCATTAAATTTAGTAATGTAACATACATCATAAGGAACCATCGTTCTTTGTTCTAAAGCAAGTTTCACTTGGAAATCTTCAGAATCGATTTCTTCTATCCCTACAATCTGCGAAACCAATTCTTTGTATGGACTTCCCTGTTTCGCTTTAGAACTCTGTAATATCGGATAATTATGATGAATAATGATATTGTCCGTATTTAATAATTGTATTTCACCTTTTGAAAATAATGGATGGCTAGAGGATAAACAGTTTCTTGGAAGTTGTTGAGTATCTGAAGCATGATGAGCAAAGTTGCCAGTTGCTGTAATATTATTGTACAATTTGTTTTTAAAAATAAATATTTCTTTATATTAAAAATTGACAAAATTTAACTTACATATCTCAATAATTCGATATCCTGAATGACAAATGCAATATAAAAAAGAGACATGAAATTATTCACAAATTCAAACAGTACAAGTTTTGTTACTCTGTGCCTATCAAATTGAGACTGTGTTCTATGATTTTCTGGAAAAATTGTTATAAATAATTAAATAATTACTGAATAAAATCTAAATACGTACCCCACTCTGTAAGAAAAGTTGCAAATCTTCTGTATACTAGATTCAATAACACAACAACGACAGCATAAACAACGCTTGGTGTATAAACAACCCACTGGGGTATCGATGGAATCTGCTTAAGTAAATCTTCGACCCAAAATGAGAACAGCATTACGCCAAAAGCGCCGATCATGCAAAGGACAACAAGTGGAAGTGACACACAGTACATCTGTATAATAAGATTAATATAAAAATACAATTCACACATCTTTCCATTCTGATACTTCTACTCACTTTTAGATGAGTTTTAAACCGTGGAGCTTGTGGAAGAAGTTTCCCCGTCACAACATCCACTCCCATTACACCCATGAAGTTGGGTCTCGGTTCATCAAAACCCGTCATCGATATTGTACCCCAAACATAAGCCAGCTCAGAACATTTCCTATTCCACAGCTATATATTTTTTAGGATTTCGAAATGGCCCATATTATTCAAGAAGTACTTGTTCAGATTTACACACCTCAAGAAACAATGTTGCACATATTATGTTAATAACACAGAAAAATGCCAATGTCACCGGCGGAAGTATCATCTGAAGGAATCCCAACACTGATGGCACCATTAGGGCAGTCGTGTAAAATCCAAGGAACTGAAAATACAGCGCTATAGATTCCCCGAAGTACATTCTTATATCCTCTATAAAAAATACACAAATCTATAAAATCTTTTACAACCAAAAAACAATAAAAGTAATGTTACCAAAATGTCGCTCATCTAATATACTCTTGTACCACGAGCCTCCTATTTTTTTAACAAGTTCCTGATCATGGAGGGGAAATACTTGTTTGATCAGTTTGTAATGAAGACATGCAGAGACTAAAAAATAAGATGCAGAATACATTTTTTTTTTTTTAAATAAAATTATATAACATATAAAATTGGTAAAACGTAATATGATAGTTTAATAATATCAGCATAATTTGGTCTTTGAAATTTAACTATTTATTCCAATTTTTTTTAAAAACCTTTGGGTCTTTCTTCTGTTGTAAATAACTAATATAAAATAAGTTAGGCATTTTGAGTGAGAATAGCTTTTTTGTCAAATGAACCCTATTTAACTTTAAATAAGTTATTTTTATATTTCAAATAAATGCTATAACTTCAATTAATCTTTTCAAAAATTTCCAATACCATCTCTTTAAAGAAATAAAAAAAATTAAAATTTAAATGAAAATTAATTACAATAAAAATATACATATAAGTAAACATAAAAAATGATTCTTCTATTATTCAATTGAGATATTTAATTTAATTTGAAATTAAAAAAGATTTATTTGATGTAAAAAAAATTATTTATCGCCAAATTTGCAGTTTTGTTTTTTCCTATTTCGCTTAGTTTATTAGCTCATAAAAATTTACGCTTTGTACAATTTGTACATGTCGATATCATCACCAGCTTGATAATAAGTTATGGTTAGGGAGTGTCAGTAGATGCCACACTTATCATACTAGCACAGCGCTCCTTACTGTAAGATAAGCGTAGCAGGTTCAAATCCAGCAGGAGTGCATTGGAACTCGACATACACTTTTTATGTTTCAAAAACACCCTGATGGTTGATATGACTCATAAAACATACAGTCAAAGGCAATCAAGCTTAATTTTTTGAGACTGTATATGTTCACATTTTCAATAGTTTGAATGTACCTTGTTCTCCTTTATATTCATATAAAATTAATTGAACGTTTTAATTTTTGCATGATATATAAGATCAAATGTAGTTGAAAAAGAACATTTCTTATAATTAATTTTAAAATTTAATTTTTGACATGACTTGTGGGGTGGTTACAATTTAATTCTTCCTAGCGTCTCTGTCAAATGATTCAATGTATACTTATACTGTATATACTTCAATGCATATATTAAATAACTAAAGTCCATAGTTTCTAAATTTCTTAAAATTATATTGATCAGTGAGGAAGATATTAATTTAGCACATTTGCACGCATAGATATTGAAAGATCTGATATTATGAGTATTTTTCATTCCCTTTTTTGCCTTTACAACCAATCAAGTATTTAAGGTAAGATTTTGTCTGAAGGTAGATCCAAGAAATAGCATTAATTTTTTATTTTATAAAATTGAACGCAGTTTTGAAGATGTTAAAACATTTTACTCACTGATTGATTGACCCACATACAATGGATACTCTGTATAGCCTAGGATGCACATTTCGTGCGACAACGCCCTCACATTTTCGATTTCATGCCTTACAAGCACCTGCTTTTCAGCAGCGGTCAAGAGCTGATCCTTGAAGTCCGCCTCGATAAATTCTTCCAGCTCATCAACCATAAACTCCCTCAGTACGCCGTTCTTGTCTTTCTTTCTTACTTCCTGTTCCTCAGCCAGTTCCAGAAGTTTTTCCTCGCTGCAGGTCACATGAAGTAATAAATTCTGAAAAAGATAAATGTTTCGGTTTGAAGAAATTGCATAAATGCAATGACAACCTTACCTGGCTGCTAGACGAGGGCTGTTTCCTGACTATCAACTCCGCGCCTCCACTTTGCTTGCTCCCAGTAAGTTTATAGACGAGCCATTGGGCTGTCTTCAGTTGGATTTTCTTGCTGAACTCCACCACTATATAAGTCGGTGGGAATGACTTAGTTTTACCCTCTTTAAATTTACCAACCATTTTTGTTTTAAATATACTTTTTGTTTTAAAATATGACTAGTAAAACCTCAACACAACAAAGGGCTTGAGTTAAATGGTCGGAAATAAGGAAAACATAGGTGACTGTTCCATTTTGTCAAATAGCAGAAATGTCAGCAACCAAACCTGAATTGTGTTCTAGACTTTCTGAGAAAAAAATAACTTTGTACTAAAATTAGACTTGTGACATCACACAAATAAGTTATTAAATGCCTCAACCAATTTAATATCTTCGAAAGCACAGATAATAGAATAGATTGGGCTAGTTTATTAAATATCGGAATATTATTTGCACAAGCTATCTCTGATGGTTGGATTTATTCTGGTCAAACGAAAAAAATATTCCGTTAACGTTGACGTTGTCGGACACGACAGTCTTTTGAACATGCTTATCACTTATAAGCAGGTTATTTCTAGAATGATCCCTGATGAGGGATCTCTCATATTATGACGTCATCGTGTCAATAGTGATATCAATATGTTATTAATGTATAATTAAACATTTAATATCTATATATGTTTAATAACAGTTAAATGAAGTTTGGTTGAAAGCGCAAAGGTGCAAGTTAAAGAACTTAAAATATTGTAGAGAAGGGTTTTAATTTTAGATGTTAAAAACATAACTTTTGACTTTGATCAAAAGCAAAGTAATATTGTAATCAAGAGAAAGAAGTGCTAATAAGTATATCAATTTCGTATAAAATAAGCACTACATAAATCTATAAAAATGTGATTGATGCCATTCAGGCTTATTTTGTGTCTAGTATGGGAATAAAGCCGAACAATCGGCACGAATCAGGGTTATAAGACGGGTGAGGTAAAATTCTGACTCCTTTCATTTTTGCGTATTTTGCAAACGAAATTTTGTAATTCGGCCAATAAAGATCATTTTGGTATGCTTATTCTTGCTGGTTCGATCTGTCAAATGGTCTGAAACGACCAAATTACAGGTCAACCATGCAGATCGCAAGCGGAATTTTTTTGCAAGCATTGTTTTATTTTAGTTGCTCTGAAAGTCTGAAGTGTATATTTTCTGAACGGAGTAACAGTAAAAATTAAGAGCCTTCAATCCGAAACATTAAACTTGAACTTGAGCTTGATCAAGACGACATTGTAACAATCAAGAGACGACTGCTAATAAGTATCCATACAAATATCCACATAAAATGAATATGATTGACAGTCAGGTTTGTGTGTTTAATGTCGAGAAAAAAAGCCGGACAGTTGGCACGAATCTGGGTTATAAGCCGTACGAGACGAAGTTCTTACTCTTTTCAATTTTGCGCATTTGTACCAATGTTGCATGATTTATTTTATTTTATAATTTCTGAACTTAGTAGCAGTAAAAATTAAGAGCTCTTGGAACAGGTCTCCAGTTCAAAACACGTTCACATTTCACAAAGATCAAAGCAACAATTTAAATAAACCTGTTGCAAAAATGAAAAATAACGAAATGCTAAAAAGAGTCTGAAAGACCATATCTATGTAGATCTATCCAAAATATGTAGAGATTAGTGACCGTTAATCCTGGCCTCCTTGGGCACTCTCAACACGACACGCAAGAATGGCACAAGTACACAGAAGACGGACACTTGGCTCTGAAGATGATCTCAATAAAGATCGAAACGTTGGCACGATAAAGAAAATGTATTTCTGAACTCTACACCACACCAGACGCATCTCACGATCTCCGAATAATTAAAAATTATACAGTATAATACACAAAAATTATACAGCATGGTTAAATTGGATCGACCTTTTACGACCTTACGCACTGTGACCAATATTTGTCTATTGTACTAAGTCTGTTATTTTCCCCTATCACCCTTCATTAAATTTAAGGGTTTTTTTATCGGATCCAAAAAGCTTGTTAAGGGTCCTGTATGTGCCCTTCAGCCCTAGGCTTTTCCTCTCCCATGGGGAAAGAATCTCGCCTGTATAAGCCTTCGCACCAACAGAGTACATGTTCCGCCGTTTCTTCTTCTTTTAGAAGTATCTGCAGTGTTGTTTCTGCTTCTCCGTGTCGAGACTATATGATTCCGGAGTCTGCTGGGTACATTTAGCAGTCCTATTATCATTTTATACCGTTTGTTCCTGCGATGGTCCTTCGATGAACTTTTTCGCATGCCTCTGTCCTGGCATACAACCCTGCTGGAGCCCTGACGTAATCTTAATTTGATGGATCTACTTTTTTGGCAATGTGGCATTGCCCCAAAAGGGTTTAGGCCGATAAGTGTGCTCACCGAATTTTTCCCGATAAATTTTCCTCTCCCTATGGGCACTGGTACTTAAACAAAGGTAATTTTGTTGTTGCCCCAATGCTATAAAACGGGCTTATTATTATTATAACAAAGCTGAAAATGTATTATCTATAAAAATGAAAACAAAAGATCACTATGAAGCATACACCCAGTGTTTGAAGTGAGTGTAAATAGTCAGTCCTTTCTGGCTAAGCATATTAAAGTAAGGGCCATTTTTAATTTCTCTATTCTTAAAAAAAATTATACACATTACAAACATTTTTACTATAACAGATAGAATTGTTATGTGAGTTTATTGAAGTATTTTTAAATTTGGATGTTACGATTGCATTTTAGAAATGGTAATTCATAAATCCAGTTTTCTCTCTCCTATAAAATATGACCATCTTAAAAGTTTTGTTGAATTCTTTCGTAAATTAATTATTCCAGTTAAGTAAATCAAAAGAAAATGGTTGGCCAGGAGTGACAGACTGTAGTGCGTGATAAGCATTGTTTGAACATACTAGATTTAAAATTTAAAAGTACGTTATCAAATTTCAACAATTAAATAATTTCCTATAATGAAATTATCGTTTATGTACATAACTGTGTACATAATTTTAATAAAAATAATAACTGGTTAATATCAATTGACCTCAGATCAAATGTATAAAACAACAATATTTGAAATGTTGTATAAAAAAACCGTCAATACATTGACAAGTAGATCAATTATAGCGATAAATTTTAAAAATCCCGAAATGCATAAATCAAATATTCTTATCTGATAAAGTTTCTATATACAGGGTGAATTGCTACTCGTGCTACAAACTTCTCCAGTAGATT